>CM066334.1:35974054-36381554 GCA_033807585.1 Hydrophis major
AAAGAAGACATGTCTTACTGTTTTTAATTAAAACTTTGTGATGTCCAAAGGCCAACGGAGAAATCCTCCTGCATTTTTCTAGCAGTTTTCAGTGCCTTTCGAAATCCATTCAAAGCATGTGCATACTCACACCCACTCCAACGCATCATGGTTGGAGCATGTTGGCCCTGCAATTATATTATCCTGGGAGAATCTATCTTTTCCCCTGGAGAAAGTTATTGAAATCGTCCACTTGATTTCTCAAAAGGTCCAGATGTGATCAGCATAAAAGAAAAAAAGATTTGGGTTTAGTTCTTTGCATTACGAAGGGATATAGTACTTTTTGGAGTCTCCAAACAAATACAGACCATTAGCCATGCCTTTTGGCCTACTCAAGTGATCTCTGGATTGTAAAGGCAGATTTACTGAGCACCTTACCAAGGTCAGTTGCATCCCTACTTTGGAGCCAAATATTTTAATTGCAACATTAAAGCAGCTTTCTCCAAAGTTGGTATTCTCTAGATGTGCCTTCACTTCCTACCATTCTTAACAACGGTCATACTGGCTGAAAGATTCTGGAAGTAGAAATCCAAACAAGTGAAGAACAAGCACAATGGGGAAAGCTTTGTTACATGTTACAGTGAAACAATGGCTACACAATGAAGACACTTTGACATCGGTAGAAAATGGACAAAAAATATCAAAGTAATCACTTGGTATCAAATTATGGAATCATCCCTCACTCAACTAAGCTCTGTTTGTCTTGATTTTCTAGCACTATTGCCTGCTAAATGCTATTTTTAAAGAGTTACCCTTTTAAGTATAAATTGCTAGGCTGAATTCAGCTCTCTCTACATAGTCTCTAACAGCTAAATTGGTAAATGTAGGTTAAATGGATATTGTTTCAAGTGCAGCCATCAAAATGTGCTATCATTTCACATACTGGAGATGCTGCAACATATACGCTTTTGCAAAAACACATTATCACAAGCATGTATTTCTTTAATCAGTGGAACATGAAGTAATTGGTGAAACTAGCAAAATAAATGCCTCTGTGTATTAAATGTAGTCATTCCAATTTTGGAACTCTTATGGGGTACTAATAGATCTTTCCATTTCTTCTGGATACAACCTGGAAAGGGCTTAAATAAAAGTGAACTTTTCCCTAGATGTTTTTTGTAGTTCTTGACAGTAAAAATTGGATCGGCAAAACACTGCATGGACCAAGTAATGAATTGAATAAAGGTTCGATTGAATAAAAGTTCAATACACTGAGATTCAATCCAAACGATACTCAACTGAATGGTATTAGCTCTACATCCCCACCAAGGAATTTAATTCAGAATTTTGGGATTGTCTTGCACTGAACGCTTTTACTGAAAACATCAATATCACCTTGTGTTGCCTTGGACTGATTTTTCAAATTGGTTGGAAGCATTAAATCCAGTCAAGCTGATTTGATTTTCCAAATCTGTTTAAAACAAAGGGCTTTTGTACACCTGCAAAACATATTATGAATTGCCAAATTGATTCCAAAGCATCTGATCCATCAATTTCATCTGAATCATCAATCCAGTCCAGAAAGTCAGTCATGGATATTCGAGAGAGCCATCTTCCAGTTTTCAAATTAAAGCATCACACAGCCACAAGAATTATATTATGTTACAGGCTGTCCAACTGCAAGCTTCCACTTGGAAGAAAAGAGGCAGAAACTGGAGATGGCGTCAAGCAAGTAACCCAGAGAATGGAGGTCACTGGGTAGCATATAAATAATTTAAATAAATAAATAAGTATCCAAGTGGATCGAGATTCAATAGACTCATAAAGCATTCATGTCGGAAACTTAACATTTACAGTGGCCATCTACTTTATTTTGTTCTAGCCAGGGAGCAATAAAATTTTAATGGCTCCCAGTGGGTCGATTTGGAAAAGATGAAGATGCTATAAATCCAGCAACGTGTTTATGCCGAGCTTTAAAAACAAACTATTCCAATCAAACTTAGCAAAGCTGTCTGGCCCTTTCACAAAAGCGGGTGAGGCAGGGACAAATAGAAGGTGAAGAGAGAAGGCGGGAGTGATCATTGAAGGAGGGGAAGAGATAACTAGAATATTTAGCAATGGTGAGGGTAGATATGGTATGCATTCTTACAATGAAATAGCAAAGTAGTATATTAATCCAGTCCAACTGTATAAGAAGGACAAGGCTGATTTTTTTAAAAAATGAAAGCCCTGTTGTTTTCCAACCTTAGCCTTTTTTAAAGATGTGTGGACTTCAACTCCCAGAATTCAGTGCTGGCTAGGGAATTCTGGGAGTTGAAGTCCAGAAGTCTGAAAATGGCTAAAGTTGGGAAACCCTGATTTATTTATCCATCCATCTATCCATCCATCTATCCATCCAGTTTGTCTTCCTGCCTCACTTCCTGCCCCTGGAGAGCTAAAGGTGACTTCCCTCACTTAGTGCCCACAAAAAAACTGCACGAGTCTTGAGTGACATAAATCAATTTTGGGGCTGTGTGAGACACCTATTTTTCTCATTTTTTTTTGTCACAGTTTTTTAATGTTTACTTAAAAGTTCTACTACAATTGCTCTCTCTCGCTCTCTTGCTCTCTCGCTCTTTCTCTCTCTCTCTCTCTCACACACACACACATACTCACTCACTCACACACACACAAACACACACACACAGACACATATATCCAGATTGGTGTTTTGCACTAAGCCATACTTGAGGGTTGCTGATCCTTGTGATGGATTCACTGGGTGGATAAAATCCAGTTCAAACATCTGGCTGACTGTGAAACCAATTGTCATCATAATAAACATTACTACAAAAAGAAGATGGGGTAACAGTATTAATTGAACAACATATCTCAGCAGCAAAGAATAGGGGGCTATACAACAATGACAACAGCAGCAACAAAAGGACATCTAATTAATTGTTTACTCCATCACATTTTCTCATTCTTATTCCTATCAGTGATTAAATCCACATGAAGTAGACAACCTGCCACAATTCTATGCCTATAATATTGTGTGCAAAACATTGGCACTTAAAGTAAAATGCAAAGGTTAATGTTTTATTTCCAGTGACTGTTTGGGATTAATCTGCCATAAATGTGAATAAACCTGAGGATTTTAACTACATTTTAGGGGAACCTGTCCTCTGAATCCAATTAGACTTGAATGACTATGCAATCCTTCCATTCAAACACACAATAGTTTGCACTGAGATGATTACTTTCATACTGACTGAGATTGTCATCACTCAGACTCTTATTATTTAGATGCCACATCTTATGTGCTAGTTGCATCCACTTGGATTTTGTCTTATGAGATGCTTATGGCTTTATGTGCTGGTTGCATCCTCTTGGGTTTTGTCTTATGAGATGCTTATGACTTGAGAGCTTTCTACAAGCATGACAAAAACAAGAGGGGGAATAAATCCATCAAATGACATTTCTGGCATTTAAGGACATTGCATCCTCCAGACAGATGTGCTTTGGGGGAATCACAACAGTGAGTTATAAATGAATAAAAGAAGAAACAACCACCACCACCCCTACAAAAGCTGTAGAGAGTACTTGAAACTCAGATTTTATTATCATTTGTACAGTAATTTAAAAGAGGCAAAGAGACAGAAGGGAAGGGACTGAAAAATTTCATCCTGACAATGGGATCTCATGCAAATTGTACTGTACTGCCTCTGACATTGGTCTGGTCCAATGTTTTTACTCATGGAACAACTATTTTGAATCTTCTACCCTATTTTGGATTGCGCTTGGAAAATTAATTGTATTTCTGCAAAGATGGTGTTCCCCATTAATATTCTATTTTTCTGGCTTGATCGTATTATGTTGGCTCTGTAAGCAACAATAGACCTGGTGTGACTACTGCAATGTCTCCACACCTAAATAATCACACACAGCCTGATTCATATACTTATCTCTTTGGCATCTGTTCTGTCCTGGACCTCCCAAGATCATGTTTGTCTGGATAAAACCCCTCTTATTTAGGTTTAAGGGAATTCCTCTCCAGCAAAGTCCCAGCAAACAGTCTTTCATGAGATTTCACAACTATAGACCTTTATCAGACTTGGAGAGTTGCCAGGCCAGTATCTTCCAAATGCCACGCTGTAGCAGCAAGTATTTGGCAAGAAGTCAGGAACAGAGCTTCACTCTAATGAACTGAGCTAATTGTTTCCTGCAAACACTACTCCCCCTTTGCTCCTCTTTATTCCCTATGGGAGGAGCCATTCACCATCCACCTGAGCTTTTACTCCCAAATCAACCCTTGTTCCTTAACTGTTCCTTTCTACTGGCAGCTCTGTGCATGCACACACTAGGAACAGGCTCCAGCTGTTCTTCTGCCCCATGGATCTTTGACTCCAAAGGTAGCTGATAACTGTCAGATGTCCCTGGCCCCATCTCTGCTTATGTCGTAGAGCACTCGTCAGAGCCTTTCCCAGATTCCAGGACTGGTCCATGTTCCTCCCCAACCTCCTCACTGTCTGAGGCTGCTGCCAGCTCTGCTGTCCACTGGTGGGCCACAAAAGCATCTTGGGTCATGTTTTCAAGAGCAGTAAATGTTTATGGAGGTTCTCAATCATCCAAGTCATGGTTGTCGCAAAGGTGCTTTACCCAAAGACAACTGGACTTTCTCTGAAAACATTTGTCAGCTCTGGATGGAGCGGGAAGTTTCCTTATGATTTTTGAGAGTCAGTTTAATGTCAGTGTTCCAAGTAATAGATCCAGAGTAAGCAAAATCCCAAGGCTGGTACATTCCTCAAAGAATAGCTTTGTTGGAAATATCATATGGGCACAGATCTGGTGAAAACCGACTCTGAAGGATCCTGCAGTTTTCATCCAATTAAAAGTTTTTCCCTCAATCCCAAACAATTAGTCACATGGCCCAATCAAGGCAGTGTCCGTTGGTGTGGTGACATCACTCTTTCTTCCTCCACCCAGGTGTGAGAACATCCTTGGTTCCCAAGAAAAAATATTTTATTTTGACTACACAACTTCCAGCTATCTCTAATCCTATCCCTCTCCCTGTGCCTCAGTTCCGGTGTGGCTTTGGCCAGGCTAACTTCAGGGTTGACAACATTTTGCTGCTCATCCAAGAGGCTTCTTCAGTTCTGACAGTTCTTCTTCAGTCAGAAATGAAGAAGCTTCTTGGATGAGAAGTGAAATGTTTTCAAAGAAAAAAAACCAAGAAAGTCAGTTTCCTTCTGGAAAAAAAGTACTTTGGGACAAGAGTGCCAAATATTTTTGAAATGTTTGCCTGGAATCCTAACCCTGTCCTGCCAAAAGGCCTGATAGCATCTTCTTCATTTTCTGCGGGCTTAGCTGCTGAATTTGCTGACCCAAAGCTACACCTTTTGTGTTAAATCAGCTCCTGCTTGTGAATGATGATATAGATGTACTGTAGGGGAAGGTAAAAAGTTATTACTTTCTAGCACAACAACTCAGACCTTAACAACTGATAATACCCATCATCCTATTATAGCTTCCTCACCTATTCCAGATTTATCTGAATTTCAGTTTTAAGGTTCCCTTAGATGTTGCTCTGGCTGGGAGTGATGGGAGCTGCAACTCTACATTTCTATGGGGTGTCAACTTGACAATGGTTTTACAGCATTCAGTCTATGTCAGTCAAAAGAGAACTTAGGCGGACATCTGACCGATGGATAGAAGACTGAGGAGAGCCAACTGTAATAGTAGAAACTTCACTTGGATACAACTAAGTATGGGAAAGTTACTTGCGTGAAATCACTGCCTAATATTGAGGACAAGACTTCTGCAACTTTGTGGCCTCCAAATTTCTCCCTCCTCCTCCTCCTCCTCCTCCTCCTCCTACTACTACTACTACTACTATAAAATTTGGAATTGTTGGTATGAATGGTTAAAGAAAAAGCAATATTTGACAACTAGATAAGTTATGAAACTATGGAAGATGTGTATTTAATCATAAAGTATTATGTGCAGTTAAAACATTAAAAGAACAAGGAAGGTATTGTAACAAGGTAGATCACATCAATGTTAGGTGGTGAAAAAAAAGTGTAACCAATGCTCAATATCTGCTGCAAAATGTATCTATATATATGTATGTGTGTGTGTGTGTTTATATCTATGTGTGTGCGTCTGTGTTTATATGTTTGTTTGTTTTTAAAAAATGTTTTAAATATATTAATCTTAAAAAAAACTTCAATTTAAAAATAAAAAAAAGAAATTTGTCAGCAAAAATCAGTTGAGGAAGACGGATATAAATTTTGAATCAACCCTATGCCAAAATATAAAAATGTGTTGCTTGTCATTCAGAACTCACCTGGGTTGAAACTGGTTCAGACCTGGATGTGAGATTACTAAATCCATCAACTAGATTGAGAAATTAAGCAAAAATATCCCAGAAGACCAAGTCAAACCATTTTCATATTGCTGCCAAGAAAGTATGTGGATGTCTCCAAAATTAATCTTGATTTAAGTAAGAGGTTTTTTTTCCAAACACAGTTGTTTAGTAGGTTGGAGAACTTTTAAACTGTAGGAGACAACTGAAAAAAGAAATTTTCTTCTATTTCTCCTAGTTTTTGCCTTCAAGGTCCTGGGCCATCTATTTTGCATTGTCATTTCTACATAAGTGTCAAGCTACATTTCTCCAAGCTAACTTTTCTTATGATATACTACTGCAACATATTATCTGTAGTACCAAATGTTAGGTGGTGAGGAAGGGAGGGAAACTTTCACACCAATAATCCAGCTGGATATGCTATATCCCAGAAATTGCTGGAAGACTAAAATACAGTATCACTTTCCCCATTGGGGAATTTATGTGCTGTGTTCCATAGCAGAATAGCTATCTATATCTTGGACGAATTATCCCTGAGATGCTACTTGGTAGTGGTGGGGGCACAACTGGGGCTTACTGTCACTCTTGATGCTCTGTGTCCTGCTGCTCGAACAACGAGAACTAGTTTTGAAATGCCGTTCTCCGCTGGGCCTGTTCCTTTCTTGCTGCATTCACAAGGTGCATGTCTGGAACAAATTAAATGCCAACCAACTTATCTTCCTTTCCTGTAGCATTCCATCAACTGCAGAGACAAATGTGGCCCCATTTCGCTGCTTTCCCTCCTCTTCCTCCTCCTCCTCCCTATAAATTAAGTTTGCAAGTTTCAGTGGATTTACCTACAGAACAGTGCAGGGAAAGAGTTTACAGTTTCCACTGATTTACACCAGTCACCTGCAATTATGCATCACACTCTCTGTTCAAACTACAGGCATCAATGCAATTTTGAATCATAGTTGCACTATGGAGATATCTTAATTGTGCATCTTTTTAAAAGCATGAATCTAAATTAATGGAGTTCTGAAATGTAAATTGTGCATGGCATTGCAAATTAAGTTATTGCATTATTATTATTACTATTACTGTTATTACTCCTCCAAGTTCATCAATAACTTTCCTGTTATGGAAATCTAATATACAATAGCAGATAATGTGTTTTTCATTTCAGATGCACAGTAGGACAATATTGACATTAGGAGAATTCCATTTTTTTTCTATTCCTCCTCCTCCTCCTCTTCCCCCCCCCCACTCCCCATAAAATCATTCTTTGATTTGCAATTTTTTTCTGTCCGCTGCATTTCCAAAAGTCTTCTAAAGTGTTAGATAATTAAGCAGATCTTTATAATCTTAGCTTGGTTATTAATAGTATTTTTCTATTTTTTTTTTGGGGGGGGGGGTTCTGTATTTTACTAGGAGTGGCAGCTACACACATTGCAGAAAAAAGGAAATACTGTGTGAACCAGTGCTCTCCACCTGTAAAGTTAAGCAAGCAAATACATCCAAGACAGTCATTTAATATGACAAAACCAGAGAGGAATGGCTATTTAAGCATTACTCTATATATACCACGTCTCTATCAATTTTGCAAGTATTCACTTAGTCACAATTCTGTCCCATCCAATTTCAGTATCATCTTCCATTAAAATAAAAGATAATGAATCGTGCAAATTTGCATATGTTTTCTAGATTCAGTTTTTCCTAACACATATTTTGTATCCTTCCCTTCCTAATTTATCTATTTTTGTATATCTGAGCTAAAAATTGTGTCACAACATTCAAAGAAGGGTGGGGTATGAAAGATAGCTCCATGACAGTTTACATCTCAGTCTGGGAATTAATGCATATTAATCTGGGAACAAGATGGGCAGGCAAAATAGAATTCTGCCGATTTCATAGGAGAGAAAAAGAACTGCTAGTTGGACATGATGCATTTTGCAAACCAAGCCAGAATTGTTTAGTAGGTTGGAGAATTTTTAACTATGGAAGATGACTGAGAAAGGTCGGTCCCAGAGGATGAGTAATGGGTTCTTTAAAACACCAAAGGAAAAAAAAATACTATGGAGTCACTGTTCTAGTTCTAGTTCAATTTTTAAACAAAAAGCCCGTGCTCTGCTATGCCTCTAACGCGTTGACTATTTTCAGAAGAAAAGGCAATATTTCTAAAGAGAAGGTTGAAATCTAAAGCTACAAGGAGGTGGGTCTCATTCACTGCAGAAGGTTGAAAAAAAAAGGAGGCAAAAGGAGGAATGGAAAGCAGAAACAAGCTTTTGAAAGGGAAATACAGGTAGTTCTTGACTCACAACAATTCATTAGTGACTTTTCAAAGTGGCAATGGAACTGAAAAAATGAACTGTGGCAAGAAAGGTCCATAAAATGGAGCACAAATCCAACTGCTCCACTTGGTAACAGAAATTTTGGGCTCAATTGTGGTCTTAAGGACTACCTATCTGATCACTCATCAGTTACCCTAAAGCAGGGGTCCCCAACCACCGGGCCCCGGACCGGTACCGGTCCGTGGATCATTTTGTACCAGGCCACAAAGAATGAAAGTAGGGCCTATTTTGCTTGGGCGCTGCTATCTTGTTTCGACGGCGCTTGAGAAAGTGCTTCCGGGTGAGCTTGTCGGGCGTTGGTTGGAAAGCGGCGTTTGGGTGCTGAAGGAATCCTCGCGCCTTAGTTTCGTCGAAGAGGAGGGGGCGGCTTTGAACGAAGAACTGTCCCGATGGTGGTAGAGTCCTGCGTTACTCAGAAGGAGATTAAGAAAGAGCCCAAAAAGCCCATCGACTGCAAGAAGGTACAAAGGAGGAGTTGAAGGTGGCAGGGAGAAGTGGGGGACGGCTGGCTGACCGGTTGCTAGGCTCGCCTTGCCTTGGTCATGCGTGCTGATGCCGGTACCGGTCCGTGGATCATTTTGTACCGGGCTGCAAAGAATGAATAATTGTGAAATTGGTCCCTGGTACAAAAAAGGTTGGGGACCACTGCCCTAGAGCACAACAGGGGCTGATAGCAATAACAATAGCACTTATACTTATATACTGCTTCACAGTGCTTTACGATCTCGAAGCAGTTTGCAGAGTTAGCCTCTTGCCCCCAACAATCTGGGTCCTTGTTGTATCAATCTCCGAAGGATGGAAGGCTGAGTCAACCTTGAGCCAGTCAGGATCAAGCTGCCAAATTGCTGGCAGCTGGCAGTCAGCAGAAGTAGCCTGCAGTACTGCATTCTAACCACTGCGCCACCAGGGCTCTACCAAACACACTGTGGCCAATCTCCAGAAAGTTAAGCAGAGTTGGATACAATTAATATTTCAAGGCAAGCTTTCCAGGACCTTCCAAAAACATAGATAAGAATGGAAGTGAAACACAAACCTGCACACACAAACACACAAAACCCTGGAGGAAGGCAATAGGAAGGCACTTGAACAATTTTGCCAGAAAAAGATGATAATAGCCACAAAGTCGCCAGCAATTGAGTTCACTTAAAAAGAGATCATCTGTTATTATCAAAAGTTGGACCTGAGCACAATTCTTCAGCTGTAGAAAATGCTAGTTTTTGCAAGCCAGGTGGAAACAATTCTACTTTTTTTTCTCTCTCTCTCCTTTCCCTAACAGCAAGTTTGCCATAAACTATGTCCTCTAAAGAAGAGATGCTCTTCTTATATATGTAGGCAGGATATAAATCCCTTGACTTTTAGAACTTGGATGCTATTCGAGGTGGATCAGGAGGTCTTAACAAAAATTCTGCTGATGTGAAATGACCTCAGCTAATTTTCTTGGCAGGCAATTGTCCAAAAAAAAAAAAATGATTCATGAACTGCGAGGAGTTTTCCTCCATATGCTTCAGAAGTTTTGATTCAAACCAGCTTTGGGGATAAGGAACCCCAATGAGTCAGCCAATATCAAGAAGGCCTTGACATATGTCTGTTCAGAGGATGTTGAAAATCATTCTCTTGCTTTGTTCTCTAAGCATTCACAACTACTTCTCTCCTGATCTTAGGTGAGGCAATGCTAGCAAGAAAAAATATTTTCTCAATTGGCGTAGGTTTGAAGCAATCTGTCACTAACAAGGGATGTGGAAATTACTTCTTGCAGACAGCAAATTTTTAAAGAGTTGGAGAACAGCAGTACATTTTTAAAGAGAAAAGAGAAAGAGAGGAGAGAGAGAGAGGAGAAATTGACAGAGAGAAAGGAGAGACAGAGAGAGAGAAAGGAGAGAGAGAGAGGAGAGAGACACAGAGGAGAGACAGAGAGAGACAGAGGGGAGAGAGGGGAGAAAGAGAAAGACAGAGAGAGAGGAAAGAGAGAGAGAGAGGAGAGAGAGACACAGAGAGAGAGAGAGACAGAGAGGAGAAAGAGACAGAGAGAGAGGAGAGAGGAGAGAGAGAGGAGAAATTGACAGAGAGAAAGGAGAGACAGAGAGAGAGAAAGGAGAGAGAGAGAGAGAGAGGAGAGAGACACAGAGGAAAGACAGAGAGAGACAGAGGGGAGAGAGGGGAGAAAGAGAAAGACAGAGAGAGAGGAGAGAGAGAGGAGAGAGGGAGACACAGAGAGAGAGAGACAGAGAGAGAGGAGAGAGGAGAGAGAGGGACACACACACACACACACACACACACAGAGAGAGAGAGAGAGAGAGAGAGAGAGAGAATTTACTCAACAAAAGAGAAGTTCACACCAAGATGGACCCAATGGCTATAGAGCTGCCTTAGTGGTGATAAGAAAAATAGTTGGGAATATTATTATTTTTTTAGTTACATTGGATTAGTGAGGAATGATTTTTTTTCCCTAGGTCCTCTCTTGAAAAAGTAGTCTATAGGCTGCAGGCTGTTCCAATGAGAGGTAATAATTGAATTTGTTTCCATTTAATTTGGAGGGCCTTTAATTAAAAGCCAGGCCTGTGTGTGCATGGAGATAAAGCCGAGTGCACAAGGCTGGGGGTAATTTGGGTGCCAAATGCAATAATTAATTGTAAATGTGGAAGTCAGGAGGCAGGCTCTATCTCCCCGCAATCAGCAAACTGCACGGGCCATCCAAATGGAATACGCTCTTGCAGAGCTGCAGAAATCCTTAAGTGATTTTTGAAGCCTTCATAGCAATTATACAGTAGTGTGGAGGTTAATTTGCAGAGTTCATTAATCAGAGAAATAAACAAGTCAGCGATCGCCAAGAAAGAGGGGGAGCCCGACAAACTGAATTACAAGGTGGGGGGGCAAAAAAAGGAAGCCGGGGTTGGGTCCACTGGGATGACTAAGTGGAAAGAGAATTGGAAGAATTGATTTGGGATCTTCTCGGGTCTCGATGACTCCAACACTCCCTGACAGAGAAACAGTGGATCTGAGGAGTTTTAAGGAAGTGAGGATTGATACAAAATAAATACTAACTAAATATCCCAAAGCTCTGATGCCACTGGATTAGTAGTTTACAAATCACTCAAGGCAGCAAACCTACATAAAACTCCTCCCGCTTGTATTTTTACCTCGCAATAACAACTGTGTGAGGTGGGTGTGGGCTGAGAGAAACTGACTAGTTCAAAATCACCCAACCAGCTTTCACTCCTAAGATGGAACGAAGACTCACCATCTCTTGGAGAGCAATGTTTGGAAACTGATCGAAGAAAGAAGCAGCCTGGAATTGAGAAATATCCTAATAGCAGGGACAATTAACCGGTGGAACAGCTGGCCTCCAGAAATTGGAGTTGCTTCATCACTGCAGGCTTTTAAGAAGAGACTGGACAGTCACTTAGTGAAATAGTATAGGTTCTCTCCTGCTTAAGCAGGGGCGGGGAGGAGCGGGGGGCTGGACTAGAAGACCTCCAAGGTCCCTTCCAGCTCATTCATTCTATTCTACCCTGGTGATTGGCCCAAAGTCAACCAACCAGCTTTCATGCCTCAAACGGGGCTAGAATTCATTCTCTCCTGGTTTCAAAGCCAGCACCTTAATCGCTATCCCAAACTGACAATCTATCAATCATTTATCCAGTACTAGAAACTGGAGTTGACTAGATCTTTTGTGACTACCCTGAAGAGGGACCATGTACTGGGTTCTAGGGTGTATATAGGCTTATATAGGGCATATATATGGAGCCTCGGTGGCACAGTGGTTAGAGTGCAGTACTGCAAGCTATTCCCACTGTAATTTGGCAGATCGAATCCCACCAGGCTCAAGGTTGACTCAGCCTTCCATCCTTCTGAGGTGGGTAAAATAAGGACCCAGATTGTTGGGGGGAATAGGCTGACTCTGTAAACTGCTTAGAGAGGGTTGTAAATCATTATAAAGCAGTATATAAGTCTAAGTGCTATTACAATTACTATATATAGGCTTATATAAGGGTGCATATAGGTTATAGATTTATCTGGTTTTTAAAGCAAGGAAAGGAAAATTCAAGGAAAAGGATTTGGTCTAATCGGATGGGGCGAACCTTAGGCCTAGACATTAGGATGAATTTTAATAATTTTGAATCACAAGACTTGTAGCAACATATACGGTATATTGGCTCCCACACAATATCATACCTTGCAAATATTATTTTTGGAGGTGTGTAGACTGTCGCGCAGATTGTCAGGCGTGAAGTGCAGATTGGCCTCGAAAACAGAGAGGCCTGCCTTCACATCCCTTCTCTTTTCTTTTCTTTTTTTTATACATGCTAGCTCATTAATTAGGGAAATCTTCTTAGCCATTTTTTTTCCTTTTAATCAATTCATTTAACTGATTAATCATCTAATCATTGCAACTGAGAAAAATCATATTTTCCTGAAAAGGAAAAAAAAGCTGAAAAGAGTAAATATCCTTGTCAACACCTGTTGAGATTGATGTCTGAATTTGGATTTATTAATCAAACCACTCTTTGTGTTCTCTTCCGGCGGCTGTTTTCTTACTTCTGAACTCAAGGTTCCACTTACAACATTACCAAGTGTAAATTTACACATTGGATAGTTTGTTCTGTTGATCCCGACAATAGGACCTCAGCCAACAGGGAGGAAAAGAAGAAATCTTTGTTTATTCATTACAGAGAGACCTTGCCTTCCAATCATTCATTTGGTAACCATTTAAAGTTACTACAACACTAAAAAGTGACTTATGACTGTTTTTCACAGTTGCGATCATTGTAGCATCCCCATGATCACGTGATCAAAATTTGGATGCTTGGCAATTGGTTCATATTTATGATGTTGGGGGGTCCTATGTCCACCCTGAAGCTGACCTGATTGAAGAGATTTTGGATGCTTCAGTGTTGCCACACTGGAGCTGAGGGATACAGAGGGGGGATTTTAGATAGCTGGGACTTTGTAGCCAAAACAAAATACCTTCTCTTGGGAACCAAGAACATGCTCACACCTGGTGCGGGGAAGGCAGAGCGATGTCACCCGGCAACCAGACAGCACCGTGATTGGACCATGGGACTGATTGTTTTGAGAAAGTGACAAACTCTTACTTTTAATTTGGTGAAAAACGTGGGAACTTTCAGAGTCGGTTTTCCCCAGGTACGTGCCAATACGATATATCCAATAAAGCTATTCTTTGAGGAACCTACCTGCCTCGGGGTTTTGCTTCCTATGGGTTTATTTTTTGCATGCTGGGATCGTATAATCAGCTTTTGTGATCTTCTGACAAGCAAAGCCAATGGGGAAGACAGATTCACTTAACAACCATGTTACTAATTTAACAACTGCAGTGACTCACTTAACAACTGTGGCAGGAAAAGTTGTAAAATGGGGCAAAACTCAGTTAACAATAGAAATTTGATAAGATCAAGCATGATCATAAGCTGAAGATTATCTGTATTGCCTTAAGTATGATGCTGTTACAGTTTGCACCTTGTTCTAAAATCTGGTTCACTTCATCATAGCTTATGGAATAAGGCAGAATTGGTTGGATCACTCAACATACTAAATTATAAGCACTGGCTTGCAGTCTGGAATAGCTGGGTTCCCAGGTCATATTAAGCCATAATTGGGTTTGTTTGAGGCTTAGCATGTTGTATAAATTCATCTGGTACATTATCTTTCTGTCTCTGGTTCTATAGCAGTATATCCTTCAAAGCACAAAACGGCTTCTCTTCCTTCTCCTCTTGCTTCGTATCAAGACATTGATAGTTCTCTGAGTCTTAAACTTTTCTACCTACTTGAACTGTGCTTAATTAAACATTGTAATTAAGGCTTACAAGAATGATTGCACCTGTCAGCCTGTAAAAAGGAGGCTAATAGAAGTTCCATTTATCCAGTGCAATGAATAGTCTAAGGATGTACAGCTGGCTAGTGACAAGTATACTGACTGATGAAATGGAAGGTACTTAGGGCCAACATGACTTTAGTTGAATTTTGCAGAGAGTGATATCTTCCTTAAAAATATTAAGATTTGTCCAGGTTCAACTGGATGATTGTCTTGGCGTGTTCGGGTCTTTTCCAATGTAAAATTGAGAGTATCTTACCCAGGTCATTACAACACAGGAGGCTGATAGACAAACAGCCAATACCTCAGCCACACATGTTCTTAAGAAAAGCCAGCCAATCTGCAAACATCAACTCCATCAACCAATCAAGAAATGACAATACAGCCCACCTCCCCACCAGTATATATAGGGAGACAGCAGCTCCGATTACACTTTGCTCGCACAAGCATGAAGCCAAAAGCACCAGCCTGAAGATGGCGAGTGGGACCTCATCAAAACATTGCCACAATCTCTTAATCTTACACAGGAAAAAGGGAAAAGATCCGAACATGCCAAGACTTGCATATATATATATATCTGGCATTCAGCTTTGTTCGGGTATTTTCCCATGTCATAATAGTGGTGCTTTTAAAGTTGTAGCAACGTTTCAGCAGAATCTCATCTGCCATCATCAGGCTTCTGTATAGTGTTTGTCTGTGAGTCAGACTTTTACAGTGGTTTCAGATTTAAATTTGGGGCAGCCTATTGCTGTGTCAGAATGGTTTTTTTTTCTTCCTCCTGATTGGTTGAGAGTCTTGGTCTGTGTTTATTGGTCTTGGAGTTTGCTGTGTTCTGCTTCTAATATCTTCTGTCTGTTTTTTTTTTTTTGGGGGGGGGTCTTTTTGTGTCTTGATTGGCTGGAAACATTGTGTTACTTTATTGGAGGCCTTTAGTGCAGCTTGGCTTCGGGTAAATGGACGGCTATCATTAGTTAGGAAGCTGGGTTTCATCTGGGTGCCTGGTTGGGGTGTGTTTGAGCTGGAGGTATCAGGGGGGATCTGTTTGTGCCCAGGTGTTTGCCTGGCTTGTGGTGTGGAGATTTTTTTGTTTGTGAGTGCAGGCTTCCAAATGATTGACAGCCTGGTGGAATCATCTCTTCTGTTCATGCTTTCTGGTCTTTTTTCAATCTCTATGGCTTCTCTGATGATTCTGTGGCTGGGATTTTCTATAGTGGCTAGGGTTTTGGTGCCATTGAAGTTGATGCTATGACCTGTGGCTTCCATGTGTTGGACTAGTGAGGAAGTGTGTTCCAGCTTTTTGACTGCATTTTTGTGTTCATCCAGGCGAGTGCTTATTCTTCTATTGGTCTGTCCAATGTATGTGGCTGGGCATGATGCACAGGGGACTTCGTATATGCCTTGGTTTTCCAGGTCAATTTTGTCTTTGGGGTTCCTGAGGATGGCTGCTATTTTTCTGTCTGTTTTGAAGGCAGTCTTGATGTGGTGTCTGTATAGAATCTTGCTAATTTTGTCTGTAGTGCCTCTTATGTAGGGCAGGACAGCTGTTCCACGGGTCTGTTCATCTTCTGGGTCTCTATTATGTCTCAGTGTGATTTTGTGGCCTGTGTTCTGATTGGTTGGGGGGTTGGCCGTGTTCTGATTGGCTGGAGGTGTGTTCTGTTCAGGTGGGGGCTTGGTTGTGCTCAGGTTAGTCTTAGTTGCTGGGGGATTTGAGCTGGTGAGCTGTGATCTTGCTGTTTGTCTTCGAGTTCGTGGTTGTGCTGCATCTTCATGGTGGGGGTCAGTTCGCTTCATGTATGGCTCAGAGGGGTTTGAAGTGGGTAGTGATGCAGCTGCAGTATGGCTTCTGGTCCGTGGTCGTGTCTCATCTTCTGTGTGGGTGTGAGTCGAAACGTTGCCTAGATACTTCCAATCTTACGTGGGAGAAAACCCGAATAACCAAAGATCCACATACAAATACCCGCGAGAACCTCAGAAAACATATATATATGTATGTGTGTGTGTGTGTGTGTGTGTGTATATATATATATATATATATATATATATATATATATATATATATTCTCAAGGGAGGTAAAATTTGCACATAAAGTAGAGAATATGGGAGAAAGACATACTGTAAATGTTCTATGTTCTATGAAATCCATAAAGACAGCAGAGTTAAGTTACCCAAAGGGACCTCATTAAAACTAATTTTCAAACTGAAGAAAAGGATTCTATTGAAACCAAGTGAATTGGTCCAAGATATAACACATATTGTTCACATGCATCAGGAAGAAGTTAAAAGTTCTAAGACAAGAAAGTTCTCCATTTGTTAATTAGCTACCATAATGAGAAGAAGCCAGACAGATTTGCCTCACGTGTGAGTTTCATAAAGAAATAAGTTGATAATAGCAATAGCACTTAGACTTATATACTGCTTTATAGTGCTTTCCAGCCTTCCCTAAGCAGTTTGCAGAGTCAGCCTCTTGCACCCAATAATCTGGGTCTTCATTTAACCCACCTAGGAAGGATGGAAGGCTGAGTCAACCTTGAGCCGGGTGAGATTTGAACTGTCAAATTGTAGGCAGCTGGCTGCAAAAGTATCTTGCAATACTGCACTCTAATCACTGTACCACAGAGGCTCCTTTAATGATTAGATCATGAAGGAGAACAACCTGGGAATGTTCCAGCTTTGACCTTGGATAAGGTAACACTTCTGTCTTCATGATTGGGACACAATCTGGATGTCTATGGAGATTCTCAGTCATCCAGGTCATGGTTGTCCCAAAGGTTCTTTTTCAAAAGGCAATTGGACTTTGTCTTTCCTTGAAGATGTTTTGCTATTCATCCAAGAAGCTTCTTCAGTTCAATTCAGTTGACAACGGAGGCAAGAAAGGTTATAAAATGGCAAAATTCATTTCACAAATGTCTCACTTAACAACAGACATTTTGGGCTCAATTGTGGTCATAATTCAAGGATTAAGTGTATTGGAAGTTTCACATCACAATTGCTGGAGTGAAGAAAATTGCAGCTGAAAGCAGTTCCCTCTACAATCCAAATTTTACCACCCAGTCCATCTACATATTGCGCAAATTTGCCAACCTATAAGTCTAGTTGCAGAATGTAGGCATAGAAATTTCAGCCTCGCTGAATGAGATTGAAGACTTGACTTCTCCATTAGCTTGAATAAAAGCAACTGTTCACAATTGCTTCAGACTCATTACAGCCTATATTTAAATTCTTTGCAATGCACACACACACACTTTCTGAAACTATGGTTAGAATAGATTTTTAATGACACTGAGCAGAATTTATTTTCTTCCACTGAGCAGGGGTGGGGGAAAAAGAAAACTGGCTTTCTAAAAAGAAAAGGAAAGAGGAGGGGGAAAATGAGCTATCGATTTTGCTTAGGGTCAGAATAAAATATTGCTGGAGTGGATGTTGAAAATCCCCAGCCAGAGATTATTTCTAGAGTGACAGGCTTCAGTAAAGAAGCTGCATTTTTGCCCCTGGTGAAATAAAACAAAATAAAAGAAAGATGGGCTTCATTTTTTAAAACAATCTATCTCATTTTTTTCCTTGAAAGTTGATCCTTACAGTGGATATGGCCAGCATTTCACAAAAGTTCCTTCATCTCCTTGCCAGCAAGTAGTGTCTCTTATGGGCCAAATTTTCTTGAGATCCATACCACTCTTTTGAGAGAAATCAAAGGTCCAGACCAACACTTAGAACCATACAACATTGTTATACATATATCTTTTCAAAATGAAGAGATTTTAAAAACCTTTGCCAGACCAATTCTTGAATACAGCTCGTCTGCCTGGAACCCACACTGTATATCAGAGGTTAACACAATTGAGCAGATTCAGAGCTATTTCTCAAGAAAAGGTCTCCATGCCTCCACTCACAATAGAATTCCCTAGGCCTCCATGTTCAATATTCTGGACCTGGACAATCTGGAACTGTCTTACCTGTCAACAACTTCTTCAGCTTCAACCACAATAATACACGGGCAAATAATCAATGCAAACTCAAGGTAAACCATTCCAAACTCGATTGCAGGAAATACGACAATTCAACAACAGAGTGGTCGATGCCTGGAACACCCTACCTGACTCCATTGTTACAGCCTCAACCCCTCACAGCTTCAACCTCAAACTGTCTACTGTGGACCTCACCCCATTCCTAAGAGGTCCTTAAAGGGGGCATACAAAAGTGCACCAGTGGGCCTACTGTCCCTATCTTACTGTCCCCATTTATCTGTATTTACTCCCTTTGTTCTTGTTGATGTTCATACTTGTTATCTTGTATATGTTTGACAAACAAACAAACAAACAAATAACATTCTATAGATCTGTGGTGCTTCTCCAACTGTTATTCCAAATGAAAGGTTAAAATTATATATAGAGTATATGGTATTCAGTTTTGTTCAGGTATTTTCCCACGTCATTGTAGTTGTTCTTTTAAAGTTGTAGCAACGTTTCAGCAGAATCTCATCTGCCATCATCAGGCTTCTGTATAGTGTTCATCTGATGAACAGATGAACACTATACAGAAGCCTGATGATGGCAGATGAGATTCTGCTGAAACATTGCTAAAATTTTAAAAGAACAACTACAATGACGTGGAAAAATACCCGAACAAAGCTGAATGCCACACATGTAAGTACCTGCGAAAATTTAAGAAATATATATATATTTTCTGAGGTTCTCACGGATATTTGTATGTGGATCTTTGGTTATTCGGGTTTTCTCCCGCGTAAGATTGGAAGTATCTAGGCAATGTTTCGATGAAGTCTCATTCATCATCTTCAGGCTTGGTTTTCAGCTCTGTGCTTCTCAGAGTGATGTGAGCTTGCAGCTGCTTCTTCCTTTTAACTGCTAGTGGGGGTGTGACTTGATTGGGTGGGGGCTTGCCTGTGTTCTGATTGGGTGTGGGTGTGTTCTGATTGGTTGGGGCTTTGGTTGTGTTCTGATTGGTTGGGGGGTTGGCTGTGTTCTGATTGGCTGGAGGCGTGTTCTGTTCAGGTACTAAGACTAAACAGAGCACAACGAAGCCCCCACCTGAACAGAACAAGCCTCCAGCTAATCAGAACACAGCCAACCCCCCAACCAATCAGAACACAGCCAAAGCCCCAACCAATCAGAACACACCCACACCCAATCAGAACACAGCCAAGCCCCCACCCAATCAAGTCATACCCCCACTAGCAGTTAAAAGGAAGAAGCAGCTGCAAGCTCACATCACTCTGAGAAGCACAGAGCCGAAGACACAAGCCTGAAGATGATGAATGAGACTTCATCGAAACGTTGCCAAGATACTTCCAATCTTACGCGGGAGAAAACCTGAATAACCAAAGATCCACATACAAATACCCGCAAGAACCTCAGAAAATATATATATATATATACTTTTTTCACTGTGAATTATTGATATGTGTTTATGCTGGGGGGTTGCACTAAGGGAAGCTCAGCCAATCTCATTGTACACATGTTGTACATTGACAATAAAGGTTGAATTGAATGGTATTAAGATTTAATAATCAAATAATTTTGATTATCTTTAATTATGGATTTTAAGTTCCTTTTATGTTATGTAATTGCTCTGCTGTTTGCCAACCTCCATATTTATAACTACATAGAATTCGATTTAATTAGCTTGGTACAAACAGTTGGATTTGGATTCAGTAAATTGTATTATTATTATTGCCTTTATTGTCAGAGTACAACATGTTTACAATGAGATTGGCTGAGCCTCCCTTCATGCACCCCGCCCCCAACACAACTCACAGTTGATTCATATATATATGAATTCAGCCCTTTGCAGAAACATATGGATTAGGGTCTGTTGAACTCAATGGGATTGCTTGTTCCTAGCTGAACACTGAGACATTAAGGAGTTCAGTTTTACAGAATTCACTCAAAGCTATGGACTCTATAAAAAAAAAAAAAGTTTTAATTGTAAGAACCCTTGTAACCCAATCCCTCTCGTTTCAATAAATCTTGCTAAAGAGAACTCTATGAAAGGAAAAGAATCACTTTAGGCAGCTGCTGAAGAGCCTAATAGAAATAAATGAAACTATATTTTATCTTGTTGCTCTGAACATCCTATCTTGACTCATAATGGAGTCAAGTTTTCATGCAACCAACTTTCTCAGCCTTGCTTGAAAGTTGCAAAACTTCATCTTGATACTTTTTTCTATGAGGTCTGCATTACCTACAAATACAGCCTCAGTTCCCTCAATTTCAGTGGAAAATTAACTTTCCTTCCCTATTCACTGGAACTTCAAAGCAAATCTGTTTTGGCTGGAGTACGTTTAATATTAAGAAAATCCTTTTCCAACTTACCTTGCGTTTATGAAGGTGGAGGAGCAGGATTTTATGGTTTAAGTCCATGCTGTCTAGATGATTTGGATTTCTATCAACCCAGGCAAAGCATCAAATTGCAAAGGATTATAGAAGTTGAAGTTCAAACACAAAGATGTAATAGTCCATCAGGTATTTTATTCTAGACACAGCTACCAGATATGGGCTGTGAAATTCTAGAAAGTTGCTAAATGGTGGCAAAGAACTAAGAAATTGATTGTATCTGACTGTTGCCATCTAGAGAACATCTAGATTTGGGCAGCCCAGATCTGGTAATTTGATTATTAATACCCTAAACCATGGATCTCCTACCTTGACAACTTTAAGACTTGTGGACTATGCTGGCTGGGAAATTCTGGGAGTTGAAGTCCATAAGACTTAAAGTTGCCAAGATTGGACACCCCTAGTTTAAACCAAAGTGGAAACAAAGCTTGGTGGGGTGGTTAAGGAGCTGGGATACAAATTGAGAGAATGTGAGTTCCAGTCTGGCCTTAGGCCCAAATCCGTCTGGGTGAAGTTGGGCCATTCTCTTTCTCTCTCTCAAACCTCCAAAGGAGGCAATGGCACACAATTTCCAAAACTTTGCCTAGAAAACTTCAGTCAGTTGCCAGGAGTCTACGTTGACCTGAAGACACAAACACACACAAAAAAGAGTCCCTATGGGTAAAATTAACTCTTTCAGAAATATTAGCAATGTGACAGTGGCTGAAATCTCCACACACCCCCAAATCCTCTCAGAGTAAGAGACTGAAGTGTAGAGTGGTTAAGAGAGCAAAAGAATCCATTACAAATGTCACTGCCAAAGTCCAGCAAGAGGAGACCTGCCTTGTGAGCAGTAATTAGCTGCAGCTCCCAAGCTATGCCCACCATTGCTTTCCTAGCCAGGGAGGATGGAAGGCTGACATATCACCACCACCACCATCATCCTTGATCTAGTTTGGCTGACCACAGGCCCTCCAATTTTATTAGAAGCAGACTAGAGCCTGTTTATTGTCTGAATCAACAGTTCTGCATTTAGAATAGAGTAGAGTAGAGTAGAGTAGAGTTGAGTAGAGTAGAGTAGAAGAGAGTAGAAGAGAGCAGAAGAGAATATGGAAATGGAAATGGAAAGAATAGTATAGTATAGTATAGTATAGTATAGTATAGTATAGTATAGTATAGTATAGTATAGTATAGTGTAGTGTAGTGTAGTGTAATGTTAGTGTAGTGTAGGATAGGATAGGATAGGACAGAAGGAAAAAGAATGGAATGGAATGGAATGGAATGGAATGGAATGGAATGGAATAGAATAGAATAGAATAGAATAGAATGCAGGATAGGGTAGGGTAGGGTAGGGTAGGGTAAAGTAGAATAGAATAGAATAGAATAGAATAGAATAGAATAGAATAGAATAGAATAGAATAGAATTTCTTTATTGGCCAAGTGGGCACATAAGGAATTTGTCTCCAGTGCAGAAGCTCTCAGTATTTTTAGTAAAGTTAATTTACCTCCTCCCCTTGGAGCAGAACACCACCCCAACACACACACTCTTAGTCACATAGGTAGCTTTTAAACTAAACTTTAACCAACGTAACTCAGTTTCTAGTTGCATTTGTCTTGAACTTCTGAAGACCCAAGTCACGGGAATGTATTTATAGATCCTAGATGTTGTAGCAAAGAATGGAGCAGAGTTTGCCCCAAACATTCATCAAAAATATATGTATTCTATCTGGGTTAAATCCCCCTTACCTTATTATCAACTGATAGTCTGTACTTTATGGTTTGTTGTATCTTTATAAGTTTTCAGATCCTTAATCACCTTTCCAAACAATCAGAAAATTAATTGTCATTTAAATGCATAAGCAGTTTCTTTCCAATTACTTGAGTCTGCATTCTCTCTCCTCTTTCTCTCTTCCTCCCTCCCTATGCTTAGACTAGTGAACAAAAATCATATTTGCTTTAAACACAAATCATTTCTTTATAAAGACAGAACTAGCGAGACTTTTTCCTCATCTGAATGAAAAGCCAGATAGCTTTTTTTTTTTTTAACCCCTGAAGGGGTTTCACTCTGCAGCTTTATGTTTTGCAAGTGAAACATGATACATTTGGACTCTAGCCACTCTAGGTACATGCCTTCTCCTGTTTTTATGTACAATTGCTTAGTTTTATGCCTATATTTAGACAATAACCTCCCTAACATAGTGCAATAAATATCACCATTGTAACACTGCACCTTCTGCAGAGCCGATCAGTGTAAGGAGAACAGCCTTTGTGAGAGATATTCTTAGCTATGCTACCTGATTGAAAGATAAAGAGGCAAGCTGAAAGAATTTTCCAGCACAGAACTCAAAAGAAAATCTGATTGTGCATAAATGCACAAAGAAGACAACTCCTGGACTTCTTTCGGGGTGACTTCTGCTTTTAATTCTTTACTTCCAAATGAAAATGAAAGGACCCGGAGTCAGCTATGACCCTGGCAACTTGAAGAAGTGTGGACTTCAACTCCTAGAATCCCCCAGCCAGCATAAATTCTGTGAGGTGAAGTTTACCATACTTGTGGTATAAAACCACCAGTGGGAGAGAAGAGGGGGAGTAAAAGATATTCCAGTTAAGTAGAAGAAATATCTAAGTCTAACCTTTAGATCTATATCTGCTGTTTTCCCAGGTAAGGCAGTCAGTATGCTGAGATTCTTGTAATACAGGTGATCAACAATAAAATATCTTCATAGGCCTGGTTTTGGTTGGTAGCACTTGACACACATGCTAGCTGGGGAATTCGGGAGTTGAATTCTGCACATCTTCAAATTGAGGCAGTTGCCATTAATTGAAGCCTCCCTTATGTGTGCAGAAGTGGCTTTATGTCAATCTACGCCCCCCCCCCCCCCCCCAGGGGTGCAAGGCTTGCCATTGGTTGCTTCCCTGCCTACATTTTAGGCTTAATTAATGCTCCTGCTAGGTCTTATATTTGAGGACTGACTTCAACTGTGTTACTGTAATGTAGATACTGATGAGTCAATACGAAATGCTTGCATCTACCTCTCTTTGTCTTTTGGCTGTATTATTTAAATTACTAAAAAGGGATGAATTGTTTTAAACATCTTCAAATTGCCAAGGTCGAGGAATATTGCTTTAATGTGATTGAATCTTCCTTGCTACTCACTTTTAGTCATGCAATAATTTTGGTGATAATACCTCAATCCTCCAATTCCTTCCCAGAGCTCCCACCATGTGGCAGCATGTGCATTAAGTTGTTGCTGCATTAAAGACCTTTGGGGAAGAGCTTCTGATACATAACATCTCATACTCCCCCCTTTTTTTTAACCAAAGAAACTTGGTTCAAAACTGCTGGGTCTCTTCGATTCAGTGTCAGCTATGCTCAGAGATGTCCATGGGAAGTCCTTCAGACGTTTTGGATAAAAACTCCTATGAGCCCGAAACCAGTGGTGGAATTCAAATAACTTAACAGCTGGTTCTCTGCCCTCATGGTTTCTTCCAACAACCAGTTTGCCAAACTGCTCAGAAAGTTAACAACCATTTCTCCTGAAGTGGTGCAAACTGGCTGAATCCCACTATTAGCCCCAGTCCATGGTAAAACACTGTGGGAAAGCTGCAATCCAGGGGTATCCAACCTTTGCAACTTTAAGTTTTGTGGACTTCAACTCCCAGATTTCCCTTGCTAGCATGGTTGAAAATAGTTAACATTAGACTGGAAAGACAGGCACTTCTGACCCAGGTTCCTTTAAGAAAATTAATAATAAGGACATGAGATGTTATGTTATGGTGGCTGGCTGGCTGCATAATTCTGGGACTTTTTTATTTATTTATTTGTTTGTTTGTTTGTTTATTTATTTATTTTGTCAAGCAATTATAAGATAACAGGTATAAGTAAAAACATAGTTATGAATACATGGATACATATAAGAAAAATAAAAAAAGAAAAGAAAAGAAACAATAGGACAGGGATAGTAGGCATGTTGATGCGCTTATGCATGCCCCCTACAGACCTCTTAGGAAAGGGGTGAGGTCAATAGTAGAAGTCTAAGGTTAAAGTTTTGGGGTTTCGGGAAGAAACTATAGAGTCAGGTAGGTTAAGTCCACAAATCTTAAAGTTGCCAAGGTTGAACTCCCTTGCTGTAATCCTAAGCATCTGGAAACCACTGTGTTTCCTATCCTTACTCTACACATCCCAGCAATAGAGTTTCCAGTGAGAGCCTCTACTTATTCCTGAATCAATAGTTGCCAATTGTGTTGTACTGATCAAAGCTTTAAAAAAGACTGAATTTCTCCTTTGGACAGCTATACTTAAGAATCTGACATGGATCTATCTTTTGTATTTTTGAAAGTACATATAACACTGGGCTAAAAGGTAGAAGGCCTGAAGGATCTAACAAATTATTCCCTGAGTCATTTTCCTTAGCATCCAGGGTGCCACAAAGAGTGATGTGCAACATTTTGAGAGGTTTTAAAACCTATCCACAGCGTGACCAGGAGATTATGAGTTCTACTCCTATTTTAGGCATGAAAAGTGGTTGGATGACTTTGGGCCAATCACCAGGAGACTGTGAATTTTAGTCCTTCTCTAGGCATGAAAGCTGGGTGGGTAACTTTGAGCCAATCATCAGAAGACCATAAGTTCTAGTCCTACCTTAGACACAAATCCAGGGTGATCTTGGGCCTGTCTTTTTCTCTCAACCCCAGGAAGGAGGCAACAGCAAACCACTTCTAAAAAAACCTTGCTAAGAAAACTTCAGGTACTAGTCCAGCCAGTGTCTGAGAATTAGAATATAATTGAATAGAAGTGGGGGGGGGGGGGGGGAGACCCAGAAATAATTAATTTCCTGATTCGGATTACCTAGCAGAGCTGACAGCCAGTCAACACTTCTTCTTCTTTGAAGGAATTACATTGATGGGTCTATAAATTGCAAGAGATTAGAAGAATCCCCTCTGTATTAACACACTTCACACACTCCCTAATAGCTTGCTAATAATAATAATGTATAATGTTAAACCACAGCAAGGGTTTTCATTGGTTGTCTAGTTTGGGAGTCAGGTGTATTAATAAAGCTCAATCAATAGAAAATGATTGCGCAAAACCAACCACCCAATCATTCACATGTATGTTAACTCCTGGAGCTATATGATTCCAGGATTAAATTGCATATACAGTTAGGGATGGGAGTAGGGATGGGGGATGAAGAGAAATGCAAGTGTGGCCATCATGGTAATATCTATAGACAGGTAATAGCATTATTATGTGGTCCTACTGGATTCAAGATACAATCAGAACAATAAATAACAGGAGGGCAAGTGAGCCAGATAGAAGCCAAAAGAATAGACAAAAGAATAGACAGGGCTCCCAGGCAGAAGCAGCCCATTATCCTGATTTGGTATGTTGTCCCTGCAGTATGTTGTCTCTCTTTCTGATCTTTGCTTCTTCTTCTCCCACCGCCCACCCAACGGTTCCTCCCTCCCTGCAGATGGATTTCGCTCATTTTATTCATTTGTTCTCCCTTCCAATATCAAACCGTGCTCAAATCTGTACCTACAGCAGTTCAAGCTGTCAGGAGGACAGCTAAGGTCACTAATCACCAGCAGGAACCTGGGCTATCTCTACCATGCAGCAGGGAAAAGGAAGAGAAACAACTTGGAGTTGTGTGCAAAGGCAGCTTCTTCCCCCAGGACAGCCTCTTCCAGGGAGATGAGCTGCCGCATTGACACATCAGTGTCTCCTTCCTTCCTTCCTTCCTTCCTTTTATTCTTTCTTTCTTTTTTCTCTTCCTTCTCCTTTTTCTTTCTTTCTTCTTTCTTCCCTTCCTTTCTCTCATTCTCTCTTTCTCTCTCTCCTTCCTTCCCTATGCCTACTTTCCCTAATCCTTCCTTTTTTATTCATTCTTTCTTTCTTCTTACTTACCTACTTCTTTCTTTCTTTTTTCTTTCTCTCTTCTCTCTTCCTTCCTTCCCTTCCTTTCTCTCTTTCTCTTTCTCTCCTTCCTTCCTTTCTTCCTTGTTAAGAAAATCAGAGGCATCCATTTCTAACTGCATTCCCAGGACTGATCAGACATGCCACTTTCATTTCCCCCCAGTTTCTGATCTTGGGAAAATTTCAACCTTTTCATCCTATTTAGGAAGAACTGCAAATATTGCTCAGAAAACCAATTGAAATGAAATCCTCCCAATCAAAGAGACCCTGGGTTGCACTGAAGGTGACACTCTCATGGCAAACAGTCTTTGTCATCCCTACAGACAGCCGATCCATTTTATTTTTAACATTTAACTCCTCTTCATCCCTTCTCATTCCTTAGTCTACTATTGTAAACCTGTCGCTTCTTGGCCTTGTCTGATTAAACGCCGTTGGCAAGGGTTTAATGATGTGTGTGGTTGAAAGGGGTGCCTTTGCGTCAGCCTTGAATTCTGGCAACTGTGTGGTTAAGTCCACAATGTTGGTCTATATAGAGAACCAACCTAGAACTAAGGAGAACAATTATCCAGTGGAACAGCTTGCCTCCCACAGTTGTGGCTACTCCATCACTGGCGGTTTTCAAGAAGAGATTGGACAGCCATTTGTCCAGAATGGTCTAGACCAGGGGTGTCCAACCTTGGCAACTTTAAGACTTGTAGACTTCAACTCCCAGAATTCCTCAGCCAGCAAGTTGGCTGAGGAATTCTGGGCATTGAAGTCCACAAGTCTTAAAGTTGCCAAGGTTGGACACCCCTGGTCTAGGGCATTGGTCTAGCTGGTCTAGCTGGCTGATGCATGCATATGTGCCAAGAAGCTGCTCTTCCAGTTTCTGGCACTCCCATGCATGCAAAGATGAGCATGCACCCCGGAACCCAGAAGATCAATGGGCAACAGCATGTCCGGAGATATGTGTCACTTCTGGCATGCATGCCATAGGTTCACCATCACTGGTCTAGGGTCTCCTGCTTGAGCAGAGGATTGGACTATGTTAAGATATTTAAATTTAATAGCTGAATAGTGGGGTTGTACAATGAGCCAGAAGATATCATTATAATTGATTGATTGGAGAGTGCTGGCTCCTGCATGAGGCAATCTGTGCTATGACTTGTTGCTGTGGGTGTGGAGGAAGGAGTATCCCTTTTTTCCCACTTTTTTCTTCTGTGTGCTGTGATTTACCTCATGATGCTCCTGTTTGCCCAATTATCTTGTTTGATGTGGATAGATAGATAGATAGATAGATAGATGTAAATATATATTTATTTATATAAAACTACAATTTTGTGTCAGTGTCTCTTACTTCATTTAGATACTTGCTGTACAATTCCCTGACAGACTAGAAGACCTCCAAGATCCCTTCCAATTGTTTTTCTGATCTTATTCTGTTTATGGTCATTCTCAGTCACCCAGGTCATGGTTGTCCCAAAGGTGCTTTTTTTTTTTCAAGAGGCAACTAGACTTTCTGGTTTTTCTTTGAAGATGTTTTGCTTCTCACCCAAGAAGCTTCTTCAGCTCTGATTCTTATTCTGTTCTCTTAGTTTTTTTTTTTCTTAGCAACATTTTCAGACAGGGTTTAGCCTTCCCTTCTTCCTAAAGCTGAGAGAGAATGAAAGTGGCTGGCCCAAAATCACCCCGATGACTTCCGTGCCTAAACCAGGATTAAAACTCCCAATCCCTCCATTTGTAGTAATCTAGCGTCTCAACCAGAATACTCTACTGACTCTCCTAAAGAGAAATACAAATGACAATTTAGGTAGGGCTGATGTACCAGCAGGATTTGTTAATTTCTTGCCACTTTCCAAGGCTCCCAATAAATCTGCCACCTGCAGCCTAGCTGTTAGGCAGATGTTGATATTCGATTCTCTCTAAGCTGGAGTGTGGGGGTGGTTGACGAAAAAATGGATAGTTTTGAAGAACTTGCAAGAGGTAATGAAAGAGTAAGGTTTCTCAGCTGCTAGTGCTATGAACCCAATTAAGCATACTTTGAGAGAAAGGGGTGTGTATATATTAGGTCTTAATTAAGTACTGTTAATTATAATCGATGAGATGTGCTTACTGCTTATCTGATAATTATGGGGAAGCCAATTTTGGCTGGTGGCTTGTGACTAATTAAGTGGAATTAGTAATGATAATTATAGATTTAATTTTTGTTTGCCATTATGGGTGAAGAAAGCAAACTTGCTGGATGGGGTTGTGTGCGGCAGAACAAGACGCAAAGATGGATTAACTCATAAATAATAATAGTTTGGAAAAGATAGGACTTCTTGGATATGATGAGCAGGGCTGCATCTCAAGAACACGTTTAACCTGGTTCCTGAATTATCCCACTGTCACAATTGGCCAGTGCATGGAATAGAAAATTGTTTGGGTTTGCACCATTTTGATAACCAACCCAACCCTCAAAATGTAACCAATGATTAACAGTAACCAAGCTTAGCACATTGTGTGCATAAATCCCTAAGGTTTGTTTTTCATTTATTTGGGTATTGCAGATCCAAGTTTCCTAGGGAATTCTGGGAATTGAAGTCCATGTATCTTAAAATGGCCAAAGTTAAGAAACACTGGGTCTATCTAATGAGCCATGGTGGCACAGTGTTTAGAATGGAGCCTTGCAGGCTAAGTCTGATTACTGCCAAGTGTTCGATTCTCACTGACTAAAGGTTGACTCCGTCTTTTGTCCTTCCAAAGTCAGTAAAACAAGGACCCAATTTTGGAGGGTGGGGGGGTGAGAGCAATGTGCTGACTCTGTAAACCACTTAGAGAGGACTGTTAAGCATTATGAAGCAGTATGTCCCAAAGGTGCTTTTTTTCCAAGAGGCAACTGGACTTTTCTGTTTTTATTTTGGAGACGTTTTGCTTCTATTCCAAGAAGCTTCTTCAGCTCTGACTGGATGGTGGGGAATGGAAGGATTTATACTCCTTGAGGATAAAGGAGTATAAAGAAGTATAAATCCTTCCATTCCCCACTATCCAAGTCAGAGCTGAAGAAGCTTCTTGGATGAGAAGTGAAACCTCTTCAAAGAAAAAACAGGAAGTCCAGTTGCTTCTTGAAAAAAAGGCACCTTTGGGACTACCATGACCTGGAGGACTGAAAATCTGCATAGACATATGAAGCAGTATATACTGTTAGGAATATGAGTCACCTAACAGCTATTTGGGTTAGAAATATATATAAACCAGGATAAACATTTTAAAACTGTATCTTTAAGAAAATGCAAAACTGTAATTAGGTGTGGTTTCTCAAATGGTCAAAAGATGGAGCCAGAAACCTGGACTGTCTTAGTCTTAGTCTCAGAAGAGAGTATGAGTGTATCTCTGTTTCCTTCTGTTGGAAAGTATTGCAGTTGCTCCATTTTTCCTAATTGACTGATATTCCTGGATTTAATGTAAGTCTGTTACTGAACTGTTTTTTGACATTGGACTTTGATATTTGGATTATTCCTGGATTGAAAACTGACTGATTTTACCTGTGAATGACTTTTGGACTGCTTATCTTGAACTTTGCTTAAACTTTCTGGAAGTAAAAACCTACATTTACTGTACAATGTATCTGTGTTCTATGTGTGTATTATTCAAACACTATTCTCTATATGTCTCCCTATATGCGCTCGTTCTCCTAACGGGGAATTATCTCAACATATACGTCAAACTCCTGGCACATGGGCTGGATGTGTCATGTGCTAGCCCGTTTTATATGTCACATGACACCACCTTGATGATGTGAGTTTGATACCCCTGGTCTAAGTGTTATTGCTATCCTCTGGCAGTAAGAGAGATTGTGTAGTTATCAGGTATCAGAGGAAGTCCAAGCTTGCATCTATGCAATCTTTGTCTATAAAGCCCAACAATAAGAAATTGGACTAAGAAGCTAAATCTTCTTTTGACTGGTGGTGAACAATAACATTTCAATTCCTTTTAGGACAAATCAGACAATTTGCAGTTCCCAGGCAGAATTCATTGCACTGTTTAAAACCAATAGCAAATGCAACAGTGCCTCTAACAACTCTGGTAACATTCCGTGCAGGCCTCTAACAGCACCCTGTTCCCTGTTTTCTTAACCATACACAAAACATACCAGTATACACGGTAATGACCATTTTGGATGGAATCAAACAGCATAAACTGTAAATAGAAGACAAAAAGAAAGCATACATAACTAAAAGGTGAGATGAGGAAGAACTGTAGTATATAAAGTACAATCAGAAAAAGTAACACTCGCCAGGTTTTGTGCAAATTATTGGTTGCTATCCTGACATTTTGCCAAATTGCATGTTAAGCTGTTGTTAGAGCTACAGCAAGATTGCAGAATTCTTGGTACTCGCTGAACATGGTTGTTTGCTTGCAGATGCTTCATTACTCAACTAGGTAACATCATCAGTATGAGTGAGAGGTTTGTTCCCTGCTACAGTACTTTGCTCTAAACATTTTGGTGGGGGTTGAATTTCTCCTTGTTAGTTGCTTGATTAGATTATTGTTTTCTTCTTAATTGTTTCTCTGGGTTAAACCCTGCTTATCTGAGTGTTGGTTGCTGAAGCTGATGTGTTCTGGTCGTTTTGTTTCCTTCTTAGCCTTTTTATCGGCTCTCTTGAATGGTGTGTAAATGTGATGTGTCTCTGTGTATCTATTGATGGGTGATGTATCTGAAAGTCAAGTTTCCATAAACTTCCTAGCATTTTTGGATTTCAGATGCTCAGATTCCCAGTTGAAACTATGGTTGAATCTGTCCATGAGGTGTGAGATTGTTTTTATTGTTTTATTTTAGAGTTCTTATTGTGTCTTGATGTTGGTGTTCATGGATGTATTCTGCTAGTCTTCTGCCTGTCTGTCCTATATAGTAGCTGCTGTAAAAATTGGAAAAGTGAGAGAATACCATTAGAGGAAGAAATCATTAAGAAAATATTGGAATGTGCTGAAATGAGCAGATTGACATTTGAAATTAGAGAACAAGAAGATAAACAATTTTATGAAGTTTGGGATCTTTTTTATCAATGGTTAGATAATACAATATAATAATAGAATATTTAGAAACCTAGGATATAACGAATATGCATTTTTTTTCTTTTTGGTTTTGATAATATTTTAAGAATATTTTATTAAGATAGATTTGGTATGATTTTATGATCTGTTATAAAATAAATTAATAAAACTATAGTTATCTCACTTAAATATGAATTAGTTAAATTATAGTCAAATGATTGTTCAGTAGTGATATTGGGATATATGGTTGTTGATTGATGATATGAGTTATTATGCAACATAATTATTATGATGACTATGAAATGAATGCACAAAAAGGAGTGATAAACCAACCGATACACTGCTTGTAAATGTATGAAGAATGATGATGTTTTTATGTTATGTCCTATGTTTTATGTGTTTGTGTTTGTTGTAAAAAATTAATAAAACTTGTATTTTAAAAATAATGTACACTAATTGGCATAAGTTAAAATGAAATTTTAATTTGATTGGATTGGACACACAGCAGCAAGCTGACTTTAAGAGAAACAATTATTGCTTTCCTTAAAAAGCTGACAACTATCCTGATTTCAGGTCACAGCTTGCTTCTATTATTGTTCTTGTTATTTTAAGGTGAATTATTTCAGATTTCTGCAAATGAGGAAGAAGCGGGTAGTGGGGGAATCTGAATGGTTAGAAGGAATTGCAGCAACTCTGGGCGCATTCAGATGACGGCTATGGTGACTTTCCTTCCATTTTCTTAAAGATATCCTGCTGGTGATGCCATTTCAGCCTGTATTCTAAAAAAGCACATTTGGTTGCATTATTTAAGAGCCCGGAGAATCAAATTAGCTGAATCATACATTTGTGGTGCTGGATTGATTCTGTGCCTTTCCCTCAACCCCAATTTAATTGTTTCACTTCCTATCCCATTGCACTTGGAGGATGAAAGGCACACGCTGGCAGCCAATTTTATCCAGGTATCAGTTTTATGCACAAAGCTCTTTCTTCCTTGACATTTGAAGCAGCAAAGCTCAGCCAGATGGACCTCATTCCTGATGCACAAATAAGACAAGAGTTTTTTTTCTTCTTCTGGTGGTGGTGGTGGAGCAATATCGCCTCTCTCTTATTTAAGCCTTGGAATCTGCATGCTGAAGCAGGAATTGAGTGATTCATTTTTAATGTGCATGCTAATAGGTAAGTAGATGCATATTCAAATGTTGTCCATCACCTCCCAAGGATGCTCTGTGTCACAGATGCAGGAGGGGGTAATATCTGTTGGTCCATCAGCTTTTCCAGCCCTTCATTATAGGAAGGGAGAAGAAGTTCAAAGGGTTTAGACATGTTGGGTTTTTGCTTCTCCTTTTGTGACTTTTACAAAATGGCAGGTTTGGTTTACACAGGGGGAACTGTTGGAAGAAATATCCATCTGGTTCAGTTCCAAGCCAGGAGAAAGGACTGGAGACAAAATGGAGGCTGATTGGAAAGTGGGTCCATTTATTGATGAAGAAGAACCACATGGAAAACACATATAGCAGATGGTATATTAGGGATTGCTTTTTTGTGTGTGGACAGCTGACCACATGGAGTGGAGAGTGGGTAGCTTTTATACCTTCTCTTGGGCTTTGCACTTGAGCTTCCTGTTCCTGTGCAAGAACATATAATCTACTGGCTGTTGTCAGATTCCCATGGAGCCATGTACAAATCCTAGGAGTTTGTCTGAGCTAAGTTTGGTTGAAGTTTGGGCTGATGCAATGAAGGGGCTTGTTGGGCAATTCCTATTGTGGCTAAGAGCTAAACCTACCTTTATCCAGACCTTGCTGCAGGGAATTTGCTTATGAAGAGAGCTATCTATCTCTTTATCTCTTAAGTGCTGACATCTGCTGGGGGCTATTAAGAGTGAGTCTGCTCCCTGCCTCTTAAAAAAACATGTTTCTCCATTTCTCATCCAGGGAAATATAACATTCTGCCTTTTTAATATTTCTCAAAATATTTCATTTTTCTAGGAGAGGGGTGGGTGCTAACTTTTTACAAAGCGTTCCTCTCACCCCTCTTCCTCTGAATGCATTACCGCCATCCTTGTGCATCAAGCATCCTCACAGCATGCTACACTTTGCAGCGTAGCATAAACAACAACACAAAAGAACAAGGACCTGTCTGATTCCTTTTCAATTGAAATTTTAGTAGGAGGGGAAAAAAACAGGGAGAAAAAGAGAGAAGATGATCACAAAAGGTGACAAGCAAATAACAAGGTTTGGCATTATTTATCTAATTAGTGAGTTGAGTAGCTTTTGGGAGCCACTTTAGACTGACTAAACATTGTTCAGTATCACACACACAAAAAAGCAATCCCTAATATACCATCTGCTATATCCGAGTGAAACAGCACTAGGATAATGCATTCAATGTCATTTTTCAGGGGCTATAAAGAGATTTTTATTTTGTGTGCAGAAACTTCATAGATTGAATTTCCAGAAATGCAGATGTGAGGACTCTTGACTGCATTCGAATACTAGGCTCAACAATTTGGGCCCATTAGTGAATCCACATAGTTAAGAACAATTATGAAAACTAGGAGTGTGCAAAAAGAGTTTTAGCCTAGCTAAGGAAAGCTTCTTGCTTAGCGATTTAAATTTAGATGAACATTCAACTCTTCCACTTGGTCTTATTTCATACATCTAAATCCAATCGGATTAATTTTCCAAACTAAACAAAATTGGAAGGTTTGGTTCAAAGAGAGTTGATCAGGATGTGTGAAACTTACACAATTCTTATTCTCCCTAACAACTACATCTTCCTGGTCCTTATCTCCTCTTTTCTTAGTTGCTCAGTTTTGAGTCTTGGCTCAATTCGTGGGAGCGTTCAGGCCTATGCAGTTCTTTTGATTCAAAGGCAAAAAGATTTGGATATTTGACTTTGGAGTGCACAATGGTACTCATGTAATATCTATTTCTGCTTTGTTAAAGATCTACAGATTATGTGCCAACGGGTTGGAATTGACTCCAAGTGCCCACATAGCTAGGTTTTCTCTAGGAATGTCTATCCCCAAACCGGATCTTCCAATGGTGCGCCATCTGAGACCACCTCCTCCTCCTCCTCCTCACATTCAGCCAGTTCTGACCAGTTCTGGAAAACTGGTAGCAGAAATTTTGAGTAGTTCAGAGAACTGGCAAATACCACTTCTGATTGGCTCTGGCCCCATCTATTCTCTGTCTCCTGAGTCTCAGCTGACTGGCTGGGTCTTCTTTTGTTGCCCTGCTCAGGAGAACGGAGCTGGAAAGCAGGTTAGTGGGGTGGGGAGGGAATAGGATTTTGCAGTAACCTTCCCCTTCCATACCCACCAAGCCACACCCACAGAACCGGTAGTAAAAAAAAATGAATCCTACCACTGCTCCCACCATAGTATTCTCAGGAACCTCACAACTCACAAGTACTTCAATTATCTTTCTTAAACTATGCGTAAAAGATGCTGGAACTTTTCATTTGAAAATATTAAATGAGCAAGCCTCATTTGTTCCTTCCAGATTATGTGGGCTATAACACAACTCGCGAAGGCATTCAGAAGCGGGTCAAGTGATGAAATGGGTATCACAGAGACAGAATAGCAATAGCACTTAAGACTTATATATCGCTTCACAGTGCTTTACAGCCCTCTCTAAGCACCTTACAGAGTCAGCATCTTGCCCCCAACAATCTGGGTCCTCATTTTACCAACCTATTTGGGTACTACACAAGTACTTTGGAGAAAGGCTAACCATCTTTTACAATGACACAATGGACATTTTATTATTTGGCCCTACTTTGATTTAGAACAGATACATGGGAGGGCTCTTTTTTATATTCCATGCCTCTAGATTTTAGCATGCTGTTTTCAGCAAAATAATGACATGCAATGCAGCGTACATAAGGAAAGGATAATAAATATACACTTTGTTGTGGTTTTAGACCCAGTTATCAGAGTAGATTTATGATGGACAAGACATAAAAACAAATGCATCAGTTCAGGCAGAAATGCTATATAATTCTTCCATAATGACCTGGCAATCAGGGTGATCTTGCTTTCTTCTGGTTGCACTATGGGAAGCACTTAGAATTTTCTCTGTTCTGTTATTTGGCCTGAAGACTTAACTCCCTCAAATTTTCCAAAAAGGCTCCTTAGAAGGAGGTAAATATATCCCCTGCATTCATGTCTACTCCTCACAGAACACCAAGGAAAATATAGATTTTATCTCGTTGCATCACATTGCTGAATGATCTACAAGGAATTATTTGATTGAGATGTGTTTGTGTGTGAGAGAGACATGCCCATCTTTTTAAGAAAAGAACCAAAGCCATGGAACAGGCTAAGTTGACGTCTGCCTCTCTCTTCGATAGAGAAGGCTATCAGCTCAGAACAGCTGACACCTTTAGCTTAAATCCATTAATCCTCTTTATTAAACCTGGGTCACCTCTGAATCCCAGTAAATTAACCAGCATCTCCCCATTGCAAGTACATCAAGAAGAAACACCCTGTACAGCGCCGGTAATTTTCATGGACAAGGGCTCTGGGGTCAGAGGGCTTCCTCAACTCTATTCTCTGCTTTTGTCGATTTAAAAAGGAACAACCACTTCCACTTGTATACATTACGAGAGAGGCTGTGTGGAGACCTGGCATGCAGCCGGCATCGTTCAACCCTAAGGAAGGGCACGGACTTTGGCAGGCAGCTTTTTTTCTCATTAAAGATTTTGGCAGGTGCCAAACGGCAGAGCTGAAGTATGGGAGGACAAGAGGGTTCAGGAACCAGGGAAGAAGGGAAAGCCTTTGGTGACCCATTTATTGGCCTAGCCTCTGCACGCATCCAGGAGAAGCAGCCAAAATCAATCCCTCTCTTTAAGTTCCTTCTGCTGCTTTAGGTGGATTTGTCAGCTGCTCAAATAGTCAGCCGTGCCACTCAAGCCACCCTAGGAAAGGGGCTGTGTGCCAGGAATGTCACAGGTGTTACTAATGAGTTGCAAACACAGAGCAGCATTCAGCAGGACAGGCAGGGTAAGGTCCCCAAAATCAGGGTGGCCACGAAGGTGTGATGGAAGCCCTATCAGGTTTTTGTGCATTGAATATGTTCACCATCTTGAGCTATTTGTAAAAACAAAGGTGTGATAGCAATAGCATTTAGACTTATATGCTGCTTTACAGCTCTCTCTAAGTAGTTACAGATTAACAGAGTTGGAAGGGACCTTGTAGGTCATCTAGTCCAATCCCCCCCCCCCAAAGCAGGAAACCCTACACCATTTCTGATTGATGGCATTCCAGTCTCTTATTGAAAGCCTCCAGGGATGAAGCTCCCACAACTTCCGAGGGCAACTTCTGTTCCATTGGTTGATTGTTCTCACTGTCAGAAAGTTTCTCCTTATTTCCAGGTTGAATCTCTCCTTGGTCAGTTTCCATCCATTATTCCTTGTCTGGCCTTCAGGTGCTTTGGGAAATAGCTTGACCCCTTCCTTCTCTCTATGGCAGCTGTTCACATGTTGGAACTCTGCTATCATGTCTCCCCTGGTCCTCCTCTTCACTAGACTTCACATTAGACTTGTCCCCAACAATCTGGGTCCTCATTTTATTTACCTCAGAAGGATAGATGGCTGAGTCAACCTTGATCCTGATGAGATTCAAACTTCCAAATTGCAAGCAGCCGGCAGTCAGCAGAAGTAGCCTGCAGTACTGCACTCTAACCATTGCGGCAGCATGGCTCATAAAGATAAAGATAAATAAGAATTGGAATCAAATGGAGATTCAAGCTCAGCTCCATCCAATAGGGGTTGTTGGTTTTTTTTTGGGGGGGGGGTGGAGAATAGACTGTAATTTGTCATAAAAAGCAAAGTTGGGGAAGGAATTGTGGGTCTTCTGATGCCATCATCCTAAATCTTGTGGTGCGGCTATGGTTGCACTAAACTTTGCAATTTCTGCAACATTTTTCCTCTCCTTACAGAAGAGATTTCTGCCTCGTTCTCAGGGGCTTGAGAATTTCTTTCGCTTGGTGGTGTTTTTGAGCCGGCTTGATGGCTACAAGTAGAGAATTGTAGTTTCCTTGTTATTTTTTTCTGTGACGGGCGAATGAAAAAGACTCTTGGGAGCAGCTTGCACCCAGTACCTTCCCTTGGGATAGAAATGCGGGGAACCAGAGAAGCTGCAGATGGTTGGAGACCTGTATAGGTAAAGGCAGAATATTCACACACACACCTTGGGGCACCTCATCACTAAATAATTTAATAAGATCTCCTGTGGGAGGGAAATTAACAGTAGATTCTCTTTCATTAAAATGCATGAGAACACACCAGTAAGGAGGAAAGAAAAGGTTGAAGGAGGTTGTTGCTTAGTACCAGGGCTGTCTTAACACATGGGCCTGATGGGCACTTGCCTGTGGGCCCCTTGAGCCTAGGGGCCCTATATTAATCTGCGTATGTTAACCCTTCAATGCACCTTGAATCATATAAACACAGCAACATATTTATTATTTTATGCATTTTTAATTAATACTAACATGCAAATATATGTTTAATGTTATCGACCATTGACATTTTTATTCCTGTGAGTTGTCATCATAGGGGCCCCAGAACACTGCTTTGTCCAGGGCCCATAATGCTGTGAAGTCAGACCTGCTTAGTACTAGCTCAGGTCAGTGCAAGATCTTCTTCAGTGGATTTTTTTGTTGTTGTTTCATGACACCCCCCCCCCAAAAAAAAAGGTCTCATAATAAGGATTCTGCTTCCAATAAATTTGGCTACAGCAGGTGAGGAATTCAAAATGGCCTGACTCATCAACCTTGCTGAGATGCCATCTCAGACTATTCTGCAGCTACTAACAGTTTTCAGTCTGGTTTAATAGAAGACTCTATTGCCATTCTAGGAACCAGTGTCCACTTGTTCTACTTTTTCCTCTCCTCTACTCAGTGTTTTTTCCTTTTTTGCATCAGTTTTAAGCCCCAGGAATTTCCACTGCTCGGGGCAACAGCAAATATTCTGAGAATGGGTGGTGGTGGTTAACTCCTTGGAAGGATGATCTGTGATGGCTCCCTGTGTATGGGTAGTTCTCAACATACTGTCAATTTCATACCTAACCTGGCAACAACCATTTTCCTATTCCTCAGATCCTACACAGAAAGGAAAGGGGAGAAGAGGTTGGAATGCCTTACTACGGAGGTGCTATTCAGCCGATTCGGACTGGTTCTGGTGTACCGGTAGTGGAAATTTTGACTAATTTGGGGAACCAGCAAATACCACCTTTGGCTGGCCCCACCCACCTGCCTCACCCTTTCCTGTCCTATATTCCCTTGTTTTTTAGCTCAGCTCATTTGTGCTCTCATAGAACTGGTGGGCAATAATTTGGAATCCCACCACTGCCTTACTAGACAGAACAGAGAGCTTTCTCCGGAAAACCAAGGTCATCTCTACTGGTAATGGATAAGGTTCAGGGAAGGATTGCCTGGGGAGTCCGCTAATTGACCTAATTGACCGATGTGACCTTTGACACTTGGGTCACTTCCTATTTTAATTATACTGAAATCGCGAGAAAGATTTAGAGTCGGTTTTCTTTTAAAGCAATGCTGATATGATGTATTCAACAAAGAAGTTCTTTGAGGAGGATTCTAGTCTCAGTGTCATCATTCCAAGTAATGCACCCATTGAAAGCAAAACTCCAAGGCAGGTAGATTCCTTAAAGAACAATTTATTGGATACATCATATTGACACAACTGGTGAAATCCAACTCTGAAGGTTCCTGTGGTTTTCACCTGATTAAAAAGTGAAAGTTTTCCCCTTCCCCCAAGTCATTAGTCACATTGTCCAATAGAGATGTTGGCTGGTTGCTTGGTTACTCTACTCCTCCTTCTAGCCACCTGTTGGAATGTCCTTGGTTCCCACAAGAAAACTTTTTTTTGCTTTGACTACAAAACCCCAGCTGTCTATTTCCCCCTTCCTCTCCCTTCTTCTTCCTTGTGACAATCCTGAAGCCTCCAAGATGGCCTCAGGCAGGGCTTGCTTCAGAGTTGACACTCAGAGTTCTGATTTGTTTGTCACATAATTAGTCACATAATGAATCCAAACATACAACCAAAATGGAGCTTGCCCATAATGGTCCTACGTTGTGATGGTTGTAAAATTACCAACCCACCTTTAATGACCTTTTTGTGGTGGTCATTAAGCAAAGCCATGGTCATTAAGTGAACCAACAATTCACTATGGACCATAATGGAATCTGTCCAATATGGTTGCATGTTGTGATGGTCGTAAGATGGGCTGCTCTCATTTGTGGCAGTTTTGAGCAAGCATCATGATCGTTAAGCAAACCAACAGTTTGCCATGAGCTCAGTTTGGCCAAAAAACCAGGCGTGTCAGTTGTCAGCAGAATTGTTGTAAAACATGTTCACAAGAACACAGGACACTGCAAGCAGCTGTACGTGAGGCCATGTGGCCAAATGCCTGAGGTTTGATCATGTGATTTTATGCCTGATCATGTGACTATATGCCTCAGGCCAAATGCCTGAGATTTGATTATGTTTCAATTCTGGGTCACAAGACCCTTTTGGGGGGGTCAGTTTGTAACTACCTATATTGTTACCCTCTCAGTGTGACTGCAGCAATTTAGAAGCTCTGGCCAATTTGAAGATATAATTTTGGGGGTCTATTTCTGAACTGTATACCTGGACAGATTTTCTTCTTAACATGTAGCAGTTTTGCAGAATTTATGCAAACTTATTTTCCCGCTGAGAGGAAACCTGGCTTTTCATCAGAGCTGCAGAATTCTAATCTATAATCTAATCTAATTTTGTCATTTATAGACAAAATTAGGAATGCATCCCCTTCTTTCTCACTTCAGCAACTTGCCCTTAGAAGGGTTGGAAAATCAGCTTCCAATGGTTTTGGGAGGGAATGAAGACTACAAATGGGATGGTTGGACGGCATCTAGTATGGCAGCATCCTGCCCCCTTTTCCATAATGTCAACAAGGAAGCCTATTTGTCTCATTTACTTAAGGCATCACAATCTCTGAGCCTGGCCCTTTTCACACGGATGGGAAGAAATACTAAGCAAGCGTGACCACTGCTAAACAAAAGTCTATTATAAGGTCTATCTCTCATGAATCAAGGTAATATTTTATTATTAAATCAGTAAAACATGAAATATGATGTAATTTAGATAACGCATCAGGTGAACATTTGTATGCCTGCCCAGTGGTGCCAAAGGACAAAAGTAATAACCACAAATATGAGAATGCAATGATAATATCAAAGGAAGGAAGAGCCTCTATGTTCTTAGGAGGAGCAAATTAGTCCATGATGCCATTCAACAGGCATCCATTTCTTTTATTTCTCTTCTTGTTTTCCTTGTCTATGAAGTACAGTATATGGATTTAACTGGTTGCTTTAAGAACATAATTTACTTTTCTCCCATTCATTTGAGTAGGATGGTCTTTTTTTGAGTTATTTTTTTATTTTATTTTAAACAAACAGACAAACAAAACATAAAACCATCTTCCAGTTACATACAGTGTGTCGGTTGGTTACAAGTCTTACAAGTAGGACAGTCTTGATGCGGCAAAGACTGAAGAGCTGGACAGATTCAAATCCTTCAGGAGTGGGCAGCCCTAAAGGTGGTTTTTCAAGAGGCAACTGGACTTTCTGGTTTTTCCTTGAAGATTTTTTGCTTCTCAACCCAGAAGCTTCTTCACTCCGACTGGATGGTGGGAAATGGAAGGATTTAAAAGAATGCAAATGTCCAGCTGTTTGCAAAGAGTCTGAATCCTTCCATTCCCCACCATCCTGTCAGAGCTGAAGAAGCTTCTTGGTTGAGAAGTGAAACGTCTTCCAAAGAAAACCCAGAAAATCTACTTGCCTCTTGAAAAAAAAAAAACACCTTTAGGATAACCATGACCTGGATGACTCACAACCTCCATAGCCATACAGGGGTGGAAAAGTATGGAAATGGACACTGAAAAAAAGTCAAGATAGCAAATAGTAATAGCATTTAGCCTCTTCACAGTGCTTTACAGCCCTCTCCAAGCAGATAACAAAATAATAGAGTTGGAAGCAGTCGTGGGATTCAAATATGGTTGCCACCGGTTCGGTGGGCGTGACTTGGTGGGTGCGCTTTGCACAGGCGCAGAGGCATTCTAACTCACCTCCCGCAAGCCTGCACGATCCCAGTCGCTTCGGCAGCTGCTGCACAGCACTATTCTGTGCCACACAAAGCAGCTGCGCTTCAAATTTAGCCAATAAAGGTGAATATGTGAGCCCGGGCAGGCAGGTGGGCCCAACAGCAGAGCCATTACAGCAGAGGAGAGAACCGGTTCTGTCTCCGCTGCTCATTGCTCCTACTGGCTCTCCAGAACTGGGCAGAACCAGTTGAATACCACCACTGGTTGAAAGGGACCTTGGAGGTCTTCTAGTCCAACCCCCTGTATATACCATTCCAAACAAATGGCTGTCCAGTCTCTTCTTAAAAGCCTCCAATCATGGAGCACCCACAACGTCTGAAGGCAAGCCAGAAGTTCCACAGGTTAGTTTGTTTTGACTGTAAGCAAATTTCTCCTTAATTCTAGGTTGTTTATGGATAAATGTACGATAACTTTCAGAACAGTGCTTCAAATCCTTTTGCTGGGCCCCCATTCCTCTCCTTTTCTCTTTGAAAGTCATGAAAGTTCGATTATGAACTTAAAGGAAGAGAGAGGAAAACAACCATCTTGGTAAGCCTTTTTTTTTTCCCCAAATTTGTTTGTTTGTTTTGCAAGAGCTTGGTTGAAAACAAAACCATGTGGAAACAGATCAGGGGGAGGAGGAAGAAAAAAATAAATAAAGAGGATTTAGAGAGCACAGAAGGAAAGCCAGCTAGCAAGCATATGGATTTCATCTCTCCGGAAGACCTTCAAACTTCTCTTTCAGCCTTTCAGGAAGAGCTAGGAAATTCCCCGATGCCTGGCATTTGCTTAACTGTCAGAGAACAAGCTTCCTGCTGATTTCTCTTACTTTGAGATAAATCATGAGGCTGTTTGCCTGCCTATGATGCAATTCTTTCCCAAGGAAAAGCAAAAGGGGAAGGAGAAGGCAAGGCTGCATTCTCCATTCATCGCCGACAACAGCTCAATGTGGAAGAATTTAAAAATTTCAGGGCATGAAAGAAAACAAAAAAACCCTTCTACCTTCCTGACCCATGGTTTTTTTCTGCAGAGTCCAGAATGCAGAATAACAAAGTTGGAATGGATCTTGGAGGTCTTCTAGTCCAACCCTGCTCCAATATTCCAGACAGAAGGGCTGGCCAATCTCTTCTTGAAAACCTACAGTGATGGAGCACCAAATTGGACTTTCGCTGCAGGTTTGTAGGGTAAGAACAGGAAGAATTCCTTCATATCCAGCTTCTGAATCTTTCCTCTTCCAATAAAGGACGATATTTGGAGCTCAGGGTGAAACTGAGGTATCCTTGGTGTTCTCTGAGTTGATTGTTTTCTTGCAGATGTTTTGTTACCCAAAGGTTACCCTCGATAAGGGGTGTCAAACTCAATTTCATTGAGGGCCGCATCAGGGTTGTGTTTGACCATGAGGGGCTGGGTGGGGATGCCAGGGTGGGCATGGCCAACTTGATGTCACTCATATCAAGGGGCACCTGTGGTGGCCTGAGCACTCACCAGCAAAAATGGGCTCCCGAGCTCCATTTTTGGCTGTGATGACCCCCTGCAACCCTCTGCCAGCGAAAGCAGCTCAGGAGGCCTGCTTGCAGCCCTCCTGAGCCCCATTTTCACTGGCAGAGGCATGGAGGTCAGTCTTCCACTGTTTCCAGGGAGGCCCCCACAGGCCAGATCTAAGCCAAAACTGTCCCCCTGTATTCTGACCCAAACCTGGTTCCAAGAGAGCAAACACAAGACAAAGGCAGCAGCATAACCTTTTTCTGTTTAAGCTAAGAATCCTGTTTCTTCACAGATAAAAGGCTGCTTCCAACAAATTAGCTCCGACAAGAAAGGGCCTTGCCAAGTTTTTTCAAGTGTGACAAAAAAACAACAGGTAAGAAATAGTTTACAACAGTCTTCAAATACCAACTGTAATGTCCACAAGGCTGAGTTCAAAACATCTTTGCCTTCTGCAAAGAAGGTTAATTTCACAGCTGGCTTTCATCTTCTTGAAGGAAGGGCCATGACCTTGCAGCTTTACTCCCAAGTTGCCCGTGCTGTTGCAGCTGTTCTTTCCTCCGAGCAATTCTTCGTGCATGTGCACTTGGCACAGGCTCCTTGGGAATCTCCTCATCGCTGCTGCCATCCCCCACAATCTCTGAAGGCAGCAGTCCTCTCTCTAATGGTCCTGGCCCCTCATCTGAGTCCTTACTCTCCTCAGCCGTCTGTACCTGCTGCTGGCTAACCACAACACCCTGGGCCTTGAGTTTGACTCTTCTTCCCTAGATAATACTACCAGGTTACATTATTTGCACTGATGATGTTACCTATATATATATTGCTCTTTTGTGCCTTCAGAGCCCCATCGGGACTCTCTGATGGCAGCTGCTCCAAGCCCAGCCAGGTCACCAAGCTCCTCCCTCCCCCAATGGATAAAAGAACCAGAGTTCAGCATTTTGCCATCATTTCTGAGGGGTCTCCTTGGAGGTAGGAGGAAGATCCAGGTGGGATCTTGGTCTTCAAGGGCATATTGCAAGGGCGCCCAAATCTGCTCAACGTCAAGAGCCGGAAAGGAGCGATTGTGCAGGAAACTCCACCCCACCCTCTGCCTTGCCCTGAACCAATTTCCACTCGTTTTAATTCAATTCATTTCCACCTGACCCCAGCAAGGTTGGAAGAGTAGAACTTCCCTTCGAGCCTATCACCAATTACCGAGGTGTGAAAATGGAAGCTTTGCCATTCAAGGAAACCAAACCAGGAAAGCAAAGGCTTTATTGAACTCTCTTTCTCTCTTTCTCTCTCTCTCTCTCTCTCTTTTTTTTTTTCAAAGGGAGACTTTGTTCAAAAGCTGTGCAGTTTTGCTTCATACAATGGTGGAGGAAGCCACTCGTGGGAAGCCGAAGCGGTGGCTTGATCAAAAGGATGCCTGGTTTAGCCCTGGAGGCTCTGAGCCACGGCAGGAAAGGGAGCATCCCGTATCCAGAGATGGGTCATCTAGGGTGGCAGAGGGTGGAGTCCTAATAAGTGAGAAAGGTTCTTCGTCTTGCTTCAAAGCTGTGCAAGAATCAGCCTAGCAGGGTCTCCACAGTTTCCTTCCTTTGTCAAATTGGCTTCAGATCACGCAGGGTTTTTTTTTTTTTTTTTTTTTTCCAGAGGTTGGGCTGCTTGGGATTATTATTGCTGGAGAAGACCAAAGAGGGAAAAAAAAACTCATTTGGCCTCACACAATAGCAAAAAATCCCAGGGCAGAAATTGTTTCTGATGCTTTCCTTCTGGACTGAAGGAAAATATTGAGACGTTAGAGGCATCAGGGGCTGTCACAAAGACGGGGGGAGGGAAATGGGTTTGGTTGTCTCCTCGCTAAATAAATATTACACATATCCCATCCTCCACCTTTGGGAATTTCCCCCCAAATTGTGTTCTGTTTTGCGAGACAGTTTGAAAGCAGAGGAGAGGAGAATAGATAGAACAACTGGCCAGAGGTGAGGCTTTGGAATCAGGTGGAAAGAGAGAGAGAGAGAAAGAGAAGAGGTGGAAGGCAAGGCAAGGCAGGCAGACAGGAAAGAAGGAAGGAAGGAAGGAAGGAAGGAAGGAAGGAAGGAAGGAAGGAAGGAAGGAAGGAAGGAAGGAAGGAAGGAAGGAAGGAAGGAAGGAAGGAAGGAAGATACATTCAGAGAGGGTTCATTTCTGTAGGTTCACTCTTGAGAGTCATCTGGGGAAAGAATGGCAGATCAGCTAAGCCTTGATATGATTCAATGATTCAGAAGGGCATCATGTGGGTTTTGATGAAAGAGTTAGATGAAAGGGAGAAACATCATGGACCACAAAGTTCCGTAATGGATTCTTGCAAGCTTTTTCTCTGCATCTTTTTCACTCAATATTTTTATATATATATACTCTCTTATGACTCTTAGGGGTTCAGTCAAGGGATGGTAGAAAGGGCAGTTTTGTGGAATGGTGAAGGCTTCAGGCTAGGAACCAGGAGACTTGGAGTTCTAGCCCTACTTTTGGCATAAAGCCAAAATGGGTGACCTTGGGCCAGTCACTTTCTCTTAGCCCTAAGAAGGCAGCAATGGTTAACACTTCTGAAAAACCTTGCCAAGAAAATATAGAATATAGAAGGGATATGGCCAGGCAGTCTCCAAAACCAGACAGGATTGAACAGAAACCTTAACAAAAAAGATGATGATTTTACTAGAAATTTTTTAATAATATCTTTGCTCTTTTATGCAGCTCTGCTGTTTTTCATCTCTTTGTCCCAGCATATTTTTTTATTACAAAGAGTAGTAGTACTGTTTTATTCTCTCAAAAGCCTTGTAAAGTTTGTTTGTTTTTTCCCTACAGATATTTGGTAGAAGCCCATAAAACAACTCATTAGCACTCCCTACACCAGCTTTGGTGTCCAGCTTTGGCAATTTTAAGACCTGTGGATTTCAACTCCCAGAATTCCCCAGCCAGCCATGTTGAAGTCCACAAATACCTGTGGATGAGAACAGCTGATTCACAATTAGTGTGGGAGCTGCATTTAGAGTTGCATTTGAAGACAGGAGCTCACAGAATGGGCTGCAAATCATAGAAAGGAAAGATTTGCATAGAAAGGGATGATTTACACAGAAAAGGATAATTTGCACAGAAAGGGGTCATTTGCATAGAAAGGGATGCAAATCTCTTCCTACCCTGGCACCATATGGAAAGTTGAAAGGATAATTTTCAATTCCCTATGCCACGGATGTCAAGGTTCATCTTCCCAGTTTCCAACACAGGGGAAAATGATTTAGGAGTGAAATCATTCCTATTTGAATGATGCCTCTCTGTAGCTGTGTGTTTTAAATCCAGGTGATACTTGGGTTTCTAAACTTCAGTAACTTCTCTTTACAGGTACACCTCAACTTACAACCAACCATTCCTTTAGTAACCGCTCAAAATTATGGCAACACTGAAAAAAGGGAGGTATGTTCATTTTTCACCCTTGTGACCATTGCAGCATTTATTCTAGCAGTGTTCCAGTATTTGAGGGGCTGCCACAAAGAAGAGGGGTTCAACCTGTTTTCCAGAAGGCAGGACAAGAAGCACTGGATGGAAACCAATCAAGGAGAGAAACAACTTAGAACTCAGGAGAAATTTCTTGTAAGAACAATCAATCAGTGAAATGACTTGCCCCAGTGGTAGGAGTCAGCCGGTTCACATCAGTTCGGGAGAACCGGTTGTTAACTGTCTGAGCAGTTTGATGAACTGGTTGTTGGAAGAAATCATTAGGGCAGAAAACTGACTTGCCCCCAGAGGTTGCTTCTTCTTTTTTGGTCTCCCAGAGGCTTGAGGAAAGCCTTTGCAGGCCAAAAAAATAGGCCTGTTTCATCACTTCCTGTATTTCCGGAAATACCGGATGTGATGAAACTGGCCCATTTTTTGGCCTGCAAAGCCTGCAAAGCCTGCAGAAGCCTCTGGGAGTTCTCAAATGGGCCAAACATCAGCTTGGAGGCGCAGTGCAGGTAAGGAGATGGGGGTGGGGATTGCGCACGCATGCGTGGGGGGCGTGGGGGGATGTGCATTTCCTTCTGGGTAGTGACACACAAGCATACAAATGCAAGCGCGCACACAATTATTGGCATAGGAGCCCGAAAAGGTTAGCCACCACTGGCATAGGCTCTTCTGCTTGAGTAGGGTTTGGATTAGAAGATTTCCAAGATCCCTTCCAACCAGTGGTGGGATTTAAAAAAAAAATGCTACCAGTTCTGTGGGCGTGGCTTGGTGGGTGTGGCAGGGGAAAGATATACTATAAAATCTCCATTCCCTCCCCACTCCACTAACCTGCTTTCCAGCTCCGTTCTCCTGTGCAGGGAAACCAAAGAAGACTCAGGAGAGATAGAGTTGGCGGGGCCAGTCAGAGGGGGGATTTCCTGGTTCTCTGAACTACTCAAAATTTCCATTACCAGTTCTCCAGAACTGGTCAGAACCTGCTGAATACCACCTCTGCTTCTAACTCTGTTATTATGTCAGTCCCCTTTTGGAGAATGGCTTTCTTTCAACTTGAAAATGTTGATTTTTCCTGTGATGACACATACCTTTTATGAACATGAAGCTATCTCCATTTTAAGGTCTAACCCTGATGACCCCTCCTTTCTCCAGCCCCATTGAAGCCCCAGTTTTTGTCTCCCATTAATTTTCCAACTTGGTAAACAGCCTCGTGTGTCGTCTCCATCTCAGAGATGCCTTTGACATTAATTGTTCTATGAGATGTGTGCACAAGTAGCAACATCTTATTAAAACTGAAATATATTCGGCTGTCCGCTTATTGCTTCTTGATAAAGATGAACTATCTCAACTACACAGAAAGGCCAGCACAGAAATTGAATAGCTAACTCTGAGCTCTCCATCACCACGGTTCACAAAGCGAAGCCTAGATTTTCTTAAAATGCTTTCACTTCGTTAAATTGGATGGCACAATCTGCTCCTGGGTCTGGAACAGGAGCAATGATAGATTCTTGAGAGTTTCTTTTCTCAACCTCTTCCATGGATTTCTTTCCTTGGGTTGGCTTCTGTTTGCTCTTGGGAAATCCTCTCTTTCCTTGTATTTATTTATTTGCTTTTTATACAGCTGCAAAAAGGGACACAGTGGCTCAGTAGCTAAGACGCTGAGCTTGTCAATCAGAAAGGTCAGCATTTTGGTGATTCGAATCCCTAGTGCCACGTAACGGAGTGAGCTCCGGTTACTTGTCCCAGCTTCTGCCAACCTAGCAGTTCGAAAGCATGTAAAAATGCAAGTAGGAAAATAGGGACCCCTTTGATGGGAAAGATAACAGCGTTCCATGTGCCTTTGGCATTTAATCCTGCCAGCCACAGGACCATAGAGATGTCTTCAGACAGTGCTGGCTCTTCAGCTTTGTAATGGAGATGAGCAGAGCGGAGAGGCAGACATGACTAGCACGTATGTGCAAGGGGAAACTTACCTTTACCTTTCTACAGCTGCAATTACTTTATAACTAACTAAAGGTGGTGAACATACCTAATGCTCCTTTCTCCTCCTATTTGACCCACAACAACAATCCTTTGAGGTGGGTTGGGCTGGGAGTAGGGGGACTGGCCCAAGATCATTCTAGCTTTTATGTCTAAGACTAGAACTCACAGCCTCTTGGTTTATTAGTCCAAAGTCACCCAGTTGGGTTCCATGCCTAAGGTGGAACCAGAACTCACCATCTCCTGGTTTTTAACCAGCACCTTAACCATGACGCCAAAATAGCCATCCGGGAAAAATGAATGAAAATATTGAGAATTGCTTTCTAGAAGGCCATCCATTCGTATTTTAAAACAGGAATCTAACAAACTTCCAGGCCAAGGGATATGCTTGAGTTTTGAGGGGCTTGCTGGCAAAACACAACCCATTTGTGCTTCGTTCCCAGCATCCACACTTGCAAAGCCCTTGGATTAAAGCCTGAACAAACAGATGGAGCTGGATCATATCCTCCTGGTAGAGACGAACAAAACTCCCTTGAATAAAACATGCACCTTCCAGCAAGCCTGTCATTAGAAAAAAGTAAAAAATTTCCCCACAGTCCACCAAATGAACCTCATAATGTTACTCTAAGTAGACCTCAATTGCAACCCTGGTGGTTGCAACGTTTGTGGATTTTGCTTGCTCCCCATTTATTTTCCAGGATCCTGAAATCTGCACACCTCTTTCCCCAAATCCATTCTGGTTCATCCGTAGTTAAACCAATGATCATCTTTTCAATCAAATTTGTGATTGTGAGAGGGATTGTGAAGTCCGAATGGATAATTATTTAAATATGAGGCAGCAGTGTGCTGTAGCTGCCACAAAAGCCAACACAGTCCTAGGCTGTATAAACAGAGGGATGGAATCAAGATCTCGTGAAGTGTTAATACCACTTTATAATGCCTTGGTAAGGCTACACTTGGAATTCTGCATCCAGTTTTGGTTGTCACGATGTAAAAGAGATGTTGAGACTCTGGAAAGAGTGCAGAAAAGAGCAACAAGGATGATTAAGAGACTGGAGAGTCAAACATATGAAGAACGGTTGCAGGAATTGGTTAGGTCTACTCTGATGAAAAGAAGGACTGGGGCGACATGATAACAGTGTTCCAATATCTCAGGAGCTGACCCAAAGAAGAGGGAGTCAAGCTACTCTCCAAAACACATGAGGGCAGGACAAGAAGCAATGGGTGGAAACTGCTAATCAAAGAGAGAAGCAACTTAGAACTAAGGAAAAATTTCCTGACAGTTAGAACAATTAATCAGTGAACAACTTGCCTCCAGAAGATGTGAATGCTGCAACACTGGAGGTTTTTAAGAAGAGATTGGATAACCATTTGTCTGAAGTGGTGTAGGGGTTCCTGCCTAAGCAAGGGGTTGGACTAGAAGACCTCCAAGGTCCCATCCAACTCTTCTATTCTATTCTATTCTATTCTATTCTATTCTATTCTATTCTATTCTATTCTATTCTATTCTAAATTTCTTGTGGGAGGTATTAGCCATTTCCCATCCCGCCCTGCTCCAAGGCTGCTTGCTATCTGGCATTGCCTTTCTGCCAAGATGAAAGAAAAATGCTTTTATTCCTGCAAAAAGCCAGTTGAATTGTATCTAGATATTGTGCTGGAAGGTGTTTTATCAGTGTAGAATGCTGGCTGTGTGCTGATAGGACACAGAAGGCCAGGTGGGTTTATGAAAAGAAACAGATAGAAAAATGCTACAAGAAGAAGAAGAAGAAAAGGACCCTTTGACAGGTTTTGCTTTTGTTTTGTTTTGTTTTTCCCCCTAGCTATCGAAGCGTCTTTGGCTTCAGGGTCCTGACATCTGATTAATTATATCAAGTTCACTCATTCAACAGGGTGCATCGCTGACAGTTCTAGCTTTATATCCTCAAAATATGTTACTGATGAGGTAAGCCCTCGAAGGATGGAGATGCACTGCCTACAAAATGACATTGCCTAATTCTGAAGAACAAGAAGGCAACAGAGGCGGGGCGGGGCTTACAAAAATTTTAGCAAGGGTTCTCCAGCTGGTTGCTGGGTGGGCGTGGCCATGGTGGGCGTGGCCTTGTTGGCCTCCTGCACCACGGCGGGGGGGGGGTTCACCCTTCCCTGGTTCCAGAGGCTTTCCTCAAGCCTCTGGGGGTTGGAAATGGGGCCATTTCCGGCCTTCTGGAACATCCAGGAGGCCGTTTTTCGCCCTTCCCAAGCCTCAATATGGGCCCTGTACTTACCTGGGATCCAAAATGGGCGGCTTGGGGATTGGGGTAGGGCGGTGGGCAGGGCTAGCCAGGGGTGGGACTTTCCAGTTTGCTGAATCAGCCATAAAGCAGCCATAAGATTCTCGCCTAAACCAGGAAATGGATGCTTCTTAATCTTATTATTGCCATCATCATTTCCTACTAAGCTCTCGGACACCTTTGCTGGTCAGGCAATACTACAAGGAGCTGGATTCAGATTCACTGAAGAACCGAGTTACTGACTTAGCAACTCTAGTGATCCACTTAACAACTGTGGCAAGGCAAGTCATAAAATGAGGCAAAACTCACTTAACAACTGTCTCATTAACGATAGTAATTTAGGGCTCTATTGGGGTCATTAGACGAGGACCACCTCTATGGATATTCATTGTTTTAACATTTTAACATTTTGTGGGAGTGGGTGGGTTGTGTTTTTATGATTGTAAGCTGCCTAAAAGTCTCTTCTAGATGAGATAGGTAGCATGTAAGATAGATAGATAGATAGATAGATAGATAGATAGATAGATAGATAGATAGATAGATAGATAGATAGACAGATGATAGATGATAAATAGATATAGATAGATAGATAGATAGATAGATAGATAGATAGATAGATAGATAGATAGATAAGAGATAGATAGATAGATAGATAGATAGATAGATAGATAGATAGATAAGAGATAGATAGATAGATAGATAGATAGATAGATAGATAGATAGATAGACAGATGATAGATGATAAATAGATATAGATAGATAGATAGATAGATAGATAGATAGATAGATAGATAGATAAGAGATAGATAGATAGATAGATAGATAGATAGATAGATAGATAGATAGATAAGAGATAGATAGATAGATAGATAGATAGATAGATAGATAGATAGATAGACAGATGATAGATGATAAATAGATATAGATAGATAGATAGATAGATAGATAGATAGATAGATAGATAGATAGATAAGAGATAGATAGATAGATAGATAGATAGATAGATAGATGATAAATAGATGATAGATAGATAGATAGATAGATAGATAGATAGATAGATAGACAGACAGACAGACAGATAGATGATTGAGAGAGATAACAATAGAGACAGACAGAGAGAGAGATAATAGATAGATAATAGTTAGATAATACCTAGGTGGGTAAGTAGGTAGATAGATAGGTGGATGTAGATAGATAGATAGATAGATAGATGGATGGATGGATGGATGGATGGATGGATGGATGGATGGATGGATGGATGGATGACAGATGGATGGACAGACAGATGGACAGACGGATGATAGATCGATGTATATTAGATAGATAGATAGATAGATAGATAGATAGATAGATAGATAGATAGATGGATGGATGGATGGTTGGAAGGATGGATGACAGATGGATGGACAGACAGATGGACAGACGGATGATAGATAGATGTATATTAGATAGATAGATAGATAGATAGATAGATAGATAGATAGATAGATAGATAGTTGGATGGATGACAGATGGATGGACAGACAGATGGATAGACGGATGATAGATAGATGTATATTAGATAGATAGATAGATAGATAGATAGATAGATAGATAGATAGATAGATAGATGACAGATGGATGGACAGACAGATGGACAGACAGATGATAGATAGATAGATAGATAGATAGATAGATAGATAGATAGATAGATAGATAGATAGGCAGGCAGGCAGGCAGGCAGGCAGGCAGGCAGGCAGGCAGGCAGGCAGGTAGGCAGGCAGGCAGGCAGGCAGGCAGGCAGGCAGATAGATCACCCATAGAATGGAAGCACCCATCATCTGAATCAACCTTCCCCATGAGATGAGGCTAGGTGGACTATATTCCATTGTGAGTGGTAAAATCTTAAAGTTTTAAGGTACCATATCCATTTTTTTTTATCAGTAATAGAATATAGTTTAAGACTTGTGAACTTCAACTTCCAGAATTATATTATGCATTGCTTGCTTGCAGACGTTTCATTATCCAAATAAATAACGTCCTCAGTGTCAGTGGGTGTGGGGTTTGCTGCCTGTTTATATCCAGTAGCTTGCCAGTTTCATTTTTTTTTTTTTTTACACTTAGGAAACCACATATTCACTGACTCATAATGGGCTATTTGTTTGAGCACAGCATGATTTATGAAAACACAGTCCCTGGGTTTTCGAAACAGAACAATTTGAATTTTGTAAATGATGGCTTGCATCACTCATTTAGAAAAAAAAAAAAAAGATCTTGGTGCATGATTAACTTTCAGTTTGCCTACAGGAAATGAGAAATGTGTTAAAATGCATATGGAACAAACCTCTAAGCCTGGTTTGCAGCCAACAGACAATCCCAGTTACCAAGAATCAGGAGGTCGCCATCTGGAGATTCCTGCAGCTGTATCAAAGTCACTTCAACAACTGAACCATGACTAAACAGACCTGATATTGCTTTCAAACTTTTAATATGTCGTGTTATCATGCTGCCCCGATTCCTCCCGCACAAGCCAGTTTTGTCAATCCTGAAATCACAGCTCAGACAAGCTTTGTAAATTTCTCAAAAGGGCTGGGAATTTGCTATTTCGCCCATTTAAATTCTTGATTCTGATGGTGAGGGCACCAAGAGGAAAGTTCCTCCAACTGGGTCTACACTTTTTCTGTCATTAGGCGCACATTGATCTCTAGCAGTCTAGAGACAGAAGCTGACCATAAGGCATGGGAGAAGCTGGCTACTCCAATCCAGGACATGGTTTTTCAGATCTGGAAGGGAGTTTGAAATCGTGCTCAAACATCAACTTCCTGCTCTCCGTTTTGAGAGACCAAATATTTGCTTCTCAATGTGCTTATTATTTCCGATCAATGTTTCTAACACAACTTTCCCCAGGGTCACATGAGGAGTATTGTTGTAGTGAAGTGATTCCACAAGACAAGGTAGAGAAGGAAGCTGGGGGAGGAAGCGAGGTGAGGAGGGGGAAACAATGGGAAAATAGGACAGAACAGAATAACAGAGTTGGAAGGGACCTTGGAGTCTTCCAGTCCAACCCCCCTGTGCAGGCAGGAAGTTCTATTGCCATTTCAGACAAATTGTTGTCCAATCTCTTCTTAAAAACCTCCAGTATTGGGGCATCCACAACTTCCAAAAGGAAGCCATTTCACTGATTAATTGTTCTTCCCTGTCAAGAAGTTTCTTCTTCCATCCTTCTGAGGTGGATAAAATGAGGACCCAGATTGTTGGGGGAAATATGCTGACTCTGTAAACCGCTTAGAGAGGGTTGTAAAAACACCATGAAGTGGGATATAAGTCTAAGTGCTATTGCTATTGCTAATTCCAGGCTGCTTCTTCTCCTTTGATTCGTTTCCATCCATTGCTTTGCTTCTTCTCCTGCCTTCACGTGCTTTGGAGAATACAGATACAGTCTAAAGATTAACAATCTAGTCTAACCCCCACCACCACCCAAGCAGGTTCTCTTCTTCAAAGCCTCCAGGGATGAAGCTCCCACAGCTTCTGATGGGAACTTCTGTTCCATGGGTTGATTGTTCTCATGGTCTGAAAATGTCTCCTTACTTCTAGGTTGAATCTCTCCATCAATTTCCATCCATTATTCCTCATATGGTTTTCAAGTGTTTTGGGAAATAGCTTGAACAACCCCTCCCTCTTCTCTGGGGCAGCCCCTCAGATATTGGAACAAGAATAGCTTGACTCCCTCTCCTTTGTGGCAACCCACCAAGAACAGCCAAGCCATGAATCTACCATAAGTTTCCTCCTAAGCCAACTACCGATTTTTGTAGCCACACAACCCTTTGCATAAAGCGGGGGCAGAGGGGGGAATGAAAGTTCTCTCTCGAGAAGCTTTTGCAAGTTTCTTATTTATGACAAAGCAGATATGAAAGCATGAAGCATTCCCACCCTTCCTTTCCCTCCTGTCAAATATTATAATCATCTCCTTTCCTGTTGTACAATCAAAGGCTGCCCTATATTCACTGGAGCTCCTGCCATACGCTACATGCATAGCAACAAGTGAGAGAAACAAAAGACCGAAGTAAACAGCCAGAGGAGGAGACAGAAATGGCTGGCAAGTGGACATTGGGAGAACGTTTCAAGGCAGTTGTGTATGTGTGTGTGTGTGTGTTTGTGTGTCGGTGTCTGTGTCTGTTTCTGTGTGGAAAGTAACCCCCTTCTTCTGCTTTGCCACTCACCCTGTTTCTGCTCCAGCGGCTTTCTTGAACACCTCATCAAAAACGTTCTTTTTATATCTCTCTTGGCAAAATATATATATATATATATATACTACTACCCAGATGCACGTACAAATCAAAGGAAATTTGCTCTGGCAATTTTCCGAGTAGAAATCTCTATCTCTCTTTCTCTCTCTGTCTGCCTGTATTCAGCTGCCACTGAGGTTACAAACAGAGCCAACCCTGATTTTTTACTTGATAAGAAATATTTCATTTAGATTTTTTATTTTTTTATTTAGCTGTGCAGCCGTGATTTTGCTTTCAATGAAGGATCTTGGCCTCCCTTTGTCATTGTTTGCTACTACAGTTCATTTCTCTTGTAGGTGTAGATTTGCGGCAGATTTTACATGGGATGCATCTAATTCAAATTAGCCTTGACAAACTTAAACTTTTAGGTCTTGCAAAAAAGATTGTGGGCATCTAATTTTCCTCTTGTTTGCTTTTAACATAGATCAGCTGTAGTTGTAGAATTGCAGATCAGTAAATATCTGTTTAATTACACACTCCTATTAGCATGTTAATACAATCCAGTTGATTTATTTGCAAATCTTACCAAAAAATTTGGAAATGTTTGTAGTTGTTTATATTCCCCATTATTCCCAATACAAGAAATTCCTTTATAAATCTTCCTACCATTTAGGAATCTGTCAAAGGAAAACTGTCCATGAATATTTTTTGCATGATGCCAGTTTCCCAGTATATTACTTTTAATCAGTTAATTCATGATAAAATTGCAACTAGTATTGTTTGTACAAGCCTTCAGTAAAATATCTCTTCTTCAGATAGATTGCTAAATGATTTGTGTTATTGTGTTTATTTGAAATGAGCTAGGTTTTATTTGGTGTTAGCATTTGTTGCTGCTGAGATCCAAAGGGAGCGGCATGTCAAAATCCATTCAAAATGGAAAGCGGAGATAGCCAATGTATTAGCTGACTTTTCATTCCACAATGGTTATCGGCAACTTCAAGATGGCCACCAAGTCAGAACTTTCTATATCAATTGCACTGTTCCTTCTGCATAGACTAATGTTGGCTGATCTCAAAAGGTTGATCAATGTCAAATCTGATTAATCTTTACAGTAATCCTTGGAAGGAAGGCTATCAGGAACTACCCCAAGCTGGTCTAGGAGAGAGAACCATCCCAGAAGATACTAATGGGAACAGCGGTGGGATTAAAAAAATTACTACCGGTTCTGTGGGCATTGCTTGGTGGGCGTAGCGTGGCTTGGTGGGCGTGGCAGGGTAAGGATACTGAAAATCCCATTCCCTCCCCACTCCACTAACCTGCTTTCCAGCTCCATTCTCCTGTGCAAGGCAACAAAAGAAGACTCAGCTGATCAGCTGGGACTTGGGAGGCAGAGAATAGATGGGGGCAGGGCCAATCACAGATGGGATTGGCCGGTCCTACTCAAAATTTCCACTACTGGTTCTCCAGAACTGGTCAGGACCTGCTGAATACCACCTCTGAATGGAAAGCCATACTGCAGCCAAGAAAACAACACGACTGTATCCACAAAGACCTCCCCTCCATTTGAGCTCAGCTCTTCTTGACAGTATAAAACAAAATGCTGGTGACTTATTGAATATTCAAATTCCATGTTCTCCTTTTCAGCAATGCAATCTGCTCACTGTTTTTTGTTGCTCGGTGGAATTGTACGTAAGCAAGCAACTGAAAATGAAATCTTCATGCCAATTCTTTCTTTATATTTGTATATTTGAAGGTACCAGGACTCCACCATGAGCTCACAAAAGCTTCTTTTTCACATGTGAGCATAAAAGACTTTAGAATAAAAGCATTAAGTATATAGCAGAATAAATTCAACATCCCCCTGACATCTAGCATATGCATGAACATGACATATTAATTATATTAGTCACCTAAATATTTCAAGTGGCTTGTTCAGCCCACATTCTATTTCTGCAAGTTGTCAATTCATGCAAGTTTCCTGAAGTGCAGGAAAGTTTCTTCCTACTTTCCCAATTCCCCTGGTTGGAAAACAAACTCAGAAGCTGAAGTCAGTTTTATAGGAGTCCAGGTTCCCTATAAGGAAGCAATTGGGCCAACAATAGCTTTTCTATGCTTATAGGCAAGACTTGAACAGAAGAGTTGGCCGCCCATTTTTTCAGCAGTAGAAATTGCCAGGCGGGGGTGGTGTCAGGATTCAGGTCTCAGAGTCGGCTAGCTGTCAGGATTCCGGCAGTTGCCCTCAATTAAATCATGAGTCTCGGGCCAAACTTCCAAAACTTCAAAAGGATTTATTGGTAGTTAACACGTCTGGCACTGCCTGGGTGTAGCCGACTGAGACACATAATTCATTGTCACCCTTGACCTTGGTTCCCCCCCACCTCTCTGGGTATATCATAATTCATATTCTCCAATAAGGCACATCTATAGCCAAGAGTCATCAATCATGTTCTCCAGTTAGATATTTGCACAGCAGAAACTTCAGTCACTTAGTTACTATCTTTGAAAAACCAGTATGGACCAGTTCGGGCAAACTGGTAGTTTCAACGATTAGTTGTTCCCATCCACCTGTCCCTGCCTTAGTCTGTCCTATATTTCTTTGTTTTTCAGCCGCATCTCAACTGTTTTACTCACCGATGTTGCAGCAGAAGGTAAATTTTCGCTGAAAATGGGTAGTTTTCAAATGCTGTGCACGCAGGCAAAGCACGCTCACCAAACCGAGTTGTTTACAACGGTTGAATCCCACCACCGCTGCCCAAGAATGTCTGTGCTACTGACAGGAGAGTGGGCTTCACATCCGCTAAATGTTTAGAAAGACATGGAAAAACCCTTGAAGTCTGTCTTATCTGTGGTACAAACATAGAAGAGAATCTTTGTAGTTCAGGTTGAACTGTGGGGTTCTTGGTGCTCTTTGGGATTGGTGGTTTTCTTGCAGACATTTCATTACCCATCTGGGTAGCATCATCAGTACTAGAAGGGAAAGGGGTTTACTCTGAATACAAGCAAATACCACTCCCTTCTAACACTGATAATGCAGCCCAGTTAGGTCATGAAATGTCTGCAAGAAAACAACCAAGCTCAGAGGCCACTAAGGGACTCCACATGGTAAAAATATGTTCTAGGTATATATGCATGGATTTTGCACCTCATCAGACATGGTGAAGTTCTGATATGCAGCAATGGATGACAATAATGGTGTCTCTATGGAACATGAACAGGGATGAATATAATTTTGCCTTATTAACTGTCAAACTAATGTAAGAAAAAAGAACTGATAACCTTGACAGTGGTGGATTTCCAAAACGTGCCCTAGAGGTAGCTAAAGTGGAATTGGCTTTTCATTTAATGGCACATTGCTCCTTTGTCCTAAACGAAGACACACAACCTGGGGTGAGTCAGAGCTTCATGTATATCAAAAACAGGGTGTCGTCTTAATTCACATTAAAATTCTGACTCTAACATTAATAAAGATACCTTATGTAGCAGTGTTACTATTTAAACGGTGACTATAGCATCCAGCAAGGCCTTGTTTTCAATTTATAGCACATCTACCTTTAAAGAACATATAGCAAATGATAGGAAAAACCCTGAAGAGCATCTGTCAATGAAAAGAGATAACATTGTGCTAGCTGGGTGAATAGTCCAATGTGTTATAAATGTTTTTATATAGGAGGTAATGATGCCCTGAGAGAGAGGGAGAGAGAGAGAGGGAGGGAGGGAGCGAGGGAGGGAGAGGGAGGGAGAGAGGGAGGGAGAGGGAGGGAGGGAGAGGGAGGGAGGAAGAGAGGGAGAGAGGGGGGAAAGAGGGAGGGAGAGAGAGGGAGGGAGGGAGAGGGAGGGAGAGGCAGGAGGAAGAGAGGGAGAGGGGGTAGGGAGAGAGGGAGGGAGGGAGGGAGAGAGGAGAGGGAGAGGGAGGGAGAGAGAGGAAGAGAGGGGGAGGGGGGAGAGGGAGGGAGAGGGAGGGAGGGAGAGAGGGAGAGGGAGGGAGAGGGAGAGGGAGGGAGGAAGAGAGGGAAAGAGGGGGGAAAGAGGGGGAAGGAGGAAGAGGGAAGGGGAAGGATCTATAATAAGTTAATTAATCACCATGCTCAGAACATTTTTATCATCTAAAAACAACTCGTAAGCACAGTGAATGGGCTCACTTGTATAATATGTGACGCCAGTCAGAAGTTTTCAAATAAGGCAAATTAACCATTATAAGGGTGCAAGAGTTACCAGTACTCTGTTTTTAAGTGATGGTAGCTCCATCATTATCCAAGCATGTAGGAAAGAAATGGCTTTATTCAATAGCAATAGTAGTAGATTTAGACTTGTATACCACTTCACAGTGCTTCACAGTCCTCCCTAAGGGTCAGCCTATTCCCCCCAATGATCTGGGTCCTCATTTTACCAACCTTGAAAGGATGGAAGGCTGAGTCAACCTTGAGCCAGTCAAGATTGAACTGCTGGCTGTGGGCAGAGTTTGTCTGCAATAGAGCATTCTAACTACTGTGCTACCACCAGGGCTTTTCCTAAATCTCACTAACTTCTGGAAATAAACAACCAAGCTCAGAGAGCATCGAGGACAACAAATCTAAATAGTGCTGCACATCAAGGAAGAGGAGGACATTGTATGACTTTCTAAGCTTCATTGACTTCTATGATCATCTTTGGTCCCTGATAAGGGGTGGTGAGAGCTGCAATCCAACATCATCTGAAGATCTAAATGTTGCTCAGACCAGTATGTAAAGATGGAGAGCAGTAATGACGTATCCTCCTTTTTTGCTATCATTGCTAGCATTTGTGGGAGACGAAATGTGATGAGTAGGGTTCATGATAGCCCCATCTCTTTCCATCTGACCTTATCCCTGTGGATTTGTCAGCCTCTCAATCAAACCTGATGGATCATCACAGATACACTGGAAGGGGGAAATAGAATAAACCCCAAAGGAGATTCCCATGGGTATCATACTTATTTGTGAGCCCAGGAGAAAAAAAAAAACTCTCATGAAGAAATCCACCTAGACTTAACAGAGTTTCTGCTAGAGGAAACTGATGATCTACAAGCACAGTGGGAGAACGACAACCATGGGCAATCACCATGGCCCAGACTTTCTAATTTAGTTTATCGAGCTGTGGTACACAGAGATCTATGGTTGTCCATGGTTTCATGAGTTGGTAGAAGCAGGAAATCTGTCCTTCCAGGAAATTTGTTCCTATTCCTTCATGCCACCAATATTCCTACTGTAGGAATGGCCAAATATGCAATTGAACTCTACGCATATCCATTCCGGTGCATTTCTTCAGGGTGGAAAGAGAAAACAACATTTATCAAAGGATGCCTAGAAGGGGCATTTTTACCAGGGGTGGGATTCTACCGGTTCGGACTGGTTCTATAGAACTGGTTGTTATGATTCTACACAGTTTGGAGAAGCGGCAAATCCTGCCCCTAGCTGGCCCTGCCCCTTTCCACCCGCCCCTCCCCTCCCCGTCAGTCCTTATCGTGCCTGCGCAACATCCCACACATGCCCAACATCGCTGACTGCATTCTTCCCCGCCCAGTCACCTAAGGCATTTCTTTTTTTCCCCTCCCAATGATCAGCTGTTTCTATAATCAGCTGCCCTGGGATTCTCCTCGCTTACTTACTGCTTCGCTCAGGAGGCTTTCCTGAGGCCCAGGAATGTCAAAAATCCACCCCCCTCCACTTTTTGTCTTCCTGGTCCTCAGGGAAGCCTTCTGGGAGCAAAAATGCCCCTCCCCCAGGAGGCTTCCCTGAGGACCAGAAGGCCCCAAAAATGGGGGTGGTGTTTGCTGCAAAAAAGCCATGCCCATCCAATCACATAGCCACATCCACCTAGCCATGCCCACAGAACCGGTTGTTACAAAATTTGAATCCCACCCCTGATCTTTACCCAGAACTGCTAAGGCAGGGGTCTCCAACCTTGGCTCCTGGAAGCCTGGCGGACTTCAACTCCCAGAGTTCCACAGCTGGCTGTGGAATTCTGGGAGTTGAAGTCCACCAGGCTTCCAGGGGCCAAGGTTGGAGACCCCTGTGCTAAGGGATAGGGAAGAATTTTATTTTCTTAAGGGGAAAGGTGACAAGCAATGGGACCCAAGAGACTTGCCATACCCGGAATAATGGTTGCAAAGCAGTAGGCAGAAAACAGAGTTAAAGATCAGCCTTAGCATCTTCAAAGGGTGGCACAAACCACTAATTAATCCCAGCGAGGCGGGGGAAGCATTGTAGCAAAGTTGTGGGCTACAATTGTCACTGTGCCAATCAAAAAATGCTGCCACAGTGACAGCTGAGAGTGTTTGCTTTTTCAGTTTCCTGAGCTCGCTAGTCCCCAAACCACTAAGAGGAAGCAGAAGTCTTCTTGAAAAGGCATAAGCCAAATTCTCCCAGGACTTGGATTTGACCTATAAAAAGTACCATCGCTAGGGTCCTCCTAAGTACTTCAGAGAACTTCTCTGTCTCCCTGGTGCATCATCAAACCTGCTATAATCACCTAAAGTCAAGGTTCTACAGCATCTTTCCAGACGTGTTGGGACCACAACTCCCAGTTATTAGCCATACTGATCGGGAATGCTGGGAGTTGTGGTCTCATCACATCTGGAAATTAGCAGGCTGGAAAAGATACTTATTAAGTCAAGAAAAGCTCACAGATGGAGAGGGATACAGATTTTCATGTGCCTACTCAGTATCAAGGCTCTCTCTGGCTCTAAGGAACAGACTGAAGAAGGCATGAGAATGCCAGTGGCATGGGAAGGGATGGGGGAGATAGCTTTCTTGGGTGGAGGGGGCTTCTCAGATCACATCAAGTATGGATGTGAAGCAGGAGGAAAGTCCATGGAAGTCTCCATTCCCACTTGACAAAATAAGTGAGGCTGTCAACTCCATTTGTACCTATAAAAGGAGAATATTGGCAGCTCAGGGCTGAAATGAAGGGTCCTTGGTGCTCTCTGAGCTTGGCTGTTTTCTTGCAAGTGTTTCATGACCCAAATCAGGTAACATCATCAGTGCTAGGGTAATGAAACATCTGCAAGAAAACAACCACGCTCAGAGACTATTAAGGAACGCACAGTCCTCCTCCTCCTCTCCCCCTCCCCTTCCTCTCCCCTCCTCTTAGCACTGATGATGTTACCTAGTTTGGGTAATGAAACATCTGCAAGAAAGCAACCAAGCTCAGACAGCGCCAAGGACATTTCCATCTGTATCTTCTGTTTAAATGGAAAAGCAGCTTTGGTCTGGTTATAGCCTCTGCAAAGCAAACAGTTTTGCTGATGTAATTCTTTCTTCTCCCAGATGTGATTTCCAAGTTTGGTGGAGTTCATATTAGCCCCATTTGGCTGTTCATCGCAGTTTCCCCTTTTATGATAGCTTGGTCAGAGAGTCATTATAATGTGGAGATGAAGGTATGTTATTAGGAAAAAGGAGTCTCAATTACAAGGTCAAAAGTTAACCAGGTGACTTCATCTTGGAACTCCTTTCCTACCTTCATCACAGAGCTGTTGTCATGAATGAAAGCAAACAAAAGAAAATGAGTGTGTTACATATATGCCATCTTGAAAGCTTGGAGGAAAGACAGAATATAAATCTAATAAATAATATATACTATGACTGACTCTGTGGAAATAGAAAACACAGAATCAGTACTAACTCCTTCTTGGCTGAGCTAGCAATAAGGTATTATGAAGACTATTCCAATTCAGGTGTATTACTTTTAAAATTCAGTTGTCCACAGTAACTAGTTGGAGACAGCTAGTAAGGTGTAAAGCATTTTTCAAGAAAGATACCACAAACAGGGCTGAACCTGGGCTACTTGTATATTAGACAAATGTATTAACTTCTAGCACATAGGCGCTCTTCACTTTGTTGGTTATACTGAGGGGGGGGGTAGGTGTTTTTCCAGTAAGACTGGTCTATCAGGGCAACCTGGCCTCCCTAGGTTCAAATCCCAGAAAGGCATGGCTAGCTGATGAGAGCTAAACAGCTTGAAGTAGATCTATTCTAGTCTCCCATTATTTCTTTGTCAGTAAATTTAAATTTAATACAAATAGTTTGTTGCAGAAACGATTGCCTGTGAAGGCTACTGGATTGGGGCTGAAAGGCAATATATCCCATCCCATATTTGGATAGACCCATATCTGGGTTTCCCTGATAGACTTGTCTCACTAGAAAAACACTTAATCTGCTCCCTGGTACAGTCAACAAAGCAAGGACAGCCTGTGGCCTAGCAGTTAATACATTAACTTAATATACAAGCAGCCCAGGTTCGAATCCTAGAAAGGTATGGCTAGCTGATGAGAACTAAATAGCTTGAAATAGCTATACTAGTCTTCTTTTATTTCTTTGTTGGTAAATTTAAATTTAAGCCCTGAGAGGCCATACATTTTTTGCACCGTAGTGCCATTTACTTATTGGTCAAGAAAGTTACTGCATCTTATTAAACCTGTTGCTCCAAGAGACTCTATAAGATTGTTTTTTCCTAGAACTTTTCTATATAGGACTCTGTACATCAGGCTTTATAGCAACTCCAGGTTTCTGTGATGTCATGAGGTCAGCTGTGTTTGGGGGTTCAGTCAAATTATTTCTGGCTCAACTGCACATGATTAAAATGCAATAAAAATCAGTGGGTTTGTTGAAGTAGGGCAGCTCCTTGAAGTTTGACTCTATTCTCCATTTGCTGGTTTCTAAACTTCGGAACTTTCACTAGGAAAGATTTTGCCAGGGAGCCCCACAAAATGTGACCAAAAATGACAAGATGGCAGCTATGATTGAAGACCCACCATCATTGAGGAGCCTCTGTGGTGCAGTGGTTACAGTGCAGTACTGCAATTCTTGCAGAATGGTACTGAACAGCTGTACATTCTAGAACACAACCTACAACCTATTTTCGACAATTGTCACTTAATACATTCATTTCCAGGTCTCGTTTGAGGACCCAGATTGTTGGGGGGCAAGAAGCTGACTCTACAAACCACTTAGAGAAGGCTGGTAAAGCACTGTGTGAAGCAGTATATAAGTCTTAAGTGCTACTGCTATTGTTTGAGTAGTTCTTTGAAGAGGGAAAACTGCTAAATTACTAGACAGTTTTTCTGTAGAAAAGCCATCCCACCACAAATAAAGATTATTCTCTCTACTCTAACCACAGTGTTCTATGGTTGTAGCATTTGATATGCCAGCTATTAGCATCTTTCTACCTTCCACTGGCATTGCTTTTGTAATTTTGTGGCACTTTTTTTCTGGATTTATCTGTACAGCTGGGAGTCTGTTGCTGATTATGGTGGCATAAAAATAAAACCAATCAATCAATTATAAAAATAAAGTAAAAGACATGCCAAATGGGCTGGCACAATCTTTTCTCTCCAAAGGATGCTTTGTTGCTTTCTGTTTGGTCTGTACCTGAAAGCCTTTTATCAATACCTTGTACAAAGAATAATTAATCCTTTACCTCTGCAGCAATAGTGGCATAGACTAATAAACATTCTCCTATATGATTTTGCAGAATGTCAGACTGGCATTTAAAAAAGAGGCTTTTTTGAGCTGAGTATCAACACCCAAGATCTATGGGAAGATATGGGACTGGGATATGACCTTCTTATTTCTATCTCTACTCCATCAGAATTTACTTTGCAAGCTGAGTAAGGACCTTTTTACCTTGCTGTTACTTGTGCCTACATTAACTCCAATGCTGTGCATCTATATAGCAGAACATCTTGCTATTATTATGCCAGAAGCAGATACAAAGCTGAAAGGTTCTTATTTTTTTCTCAAGATGACTCATGAAATGAAACAAAACAAGCACTGCAAAGGTAGATCTTACATAGGAAGTATTAGGAATCAACTTGGCAAGAGGAAAAATGGTTTCCTGATATCTGTCTGAGTATCACATGGCTGTACAGAAGAGTAGTACATCAACAACAGAACTCAAATTAGACCCAACTGAATAGACTCTTATTTTGAGTAGTGATGTGGTAGGGTAGAGTTTGCTTTGAGGAAGTATGTCATGTAGGAGAAGGAGTAACAGAACCTGGGGTGAAATTAAAAGAGGGATCATCAGCCTGGAATCCCTATGTAGTCACAAGCAAACAAAATCCAATCTCCCTTGAATTCCATTCCTTATCTAATCCCAAGCTGGTGTTAATTGTTAGTTGAGAAGATTCCTGCAGCAATAAATCAGTTTAATTGGACATTCATTTGTGGACCTGGTCTTTTCTGCCAAACACGACCACAAATAACATATCCATAAATAATATCCACCATCCATTAATGCTGCTTGAACTCTTCATTGTTCTGGAACCACGAAATGGATGGCTGAAAAATAGGAGTAAAACAATAAACCTAATTCCATCTGCCTATTCCGCTTCATATTTGGCCAAAAATATACATTAGAGGACTTTAAACACATTGCATGACACATGGCTTGGTTGCTCAAGTTCACCAGCATAAACTTGGTGTCTTCAGCCAAGAAGGACCAAGTAACCAAGAGTGGCAAAGAAAACCATGAAGCAACCCAAGGTTTGGTCCTTGTTTTATATTCCCCTGAGTGTCCCACTTGGTAGGACTTTCTTAGTCTAAGATGTCACATTTGGGGGAGATCTGAAGTTGTTGCACATCATTGCAACACCCTCGGTTTATAAATAAGGAAGTCAGAATTCACCAAAATGTATCAGTTTGAGCACTAGATAACTCTATGTTCCTTGAAGCCACTTCACTATTAACAGCTAGATTGCTACAGATGTTGTCATCTTATATCCCGGACCAACCATATCATTTTTTTTTCCAAATAGAAGAACTTGACAACAACATGCCTATCTTGACAGGGTTTATCTCACTAACATACAGTACTGGAGGGATAAAACAAGAAAAGTAGTTGCACGCAAGTAATTTCCAGGGAATTATAAGGATTAATTCTCAGCTGTTCAGATTTTTGCCTTGTTCTCATGGCTTTGCTGTTTCACACATACTTCCTTCCCTCTCCTGCCATCAGATACAGATTTTGTCTGGAAAATTTCCTGGCTGTAGCCATCCCTTTCCCTGAACGATTGGTCAAGATTTAACCTCCAATTTCTCCTGGAGAAAAAAATCCCCTCTGCCTTCACAAACCTTCAGTGCAAGATGCTTTCTGTGATCAGAAGTTCCATTATTACATTAACCTTTCAGGTTTTTAGAATCTGCTTAAGGAAATTGTCAGAGAGAAAAAGACGAGGTTCTTATTGAAAGGATGAGGGGCATTATAAACATCACCCAAACAATGAAGAAAGATAATTAATAACAAACGAATGACAAGGGGAGGTAAAGGCCACAAAGAATGCTGTTAAGGTTTAACAATACTTCGTAATGGAATTTGCTACCTGAAATGTCAGATTCCCTTCATTCTTTTTTTTTTTTTAATAAAAAAAATCTATTTGCTTTTTATTTCATTCACCTCCACCAACCCTCCAGATGTTGTTGCACATCATTGCAACACCCTCGGTTTATAAATAAGGAAGTCAGAATTCACCAAAATGTATCAGTTTGAGATGTGACTTAAGAAAAAAAAAAAAAAAAAAAGGAAAGATCGATGACTGGCTATCCTACAGGAATTTCACAACTCAAAAAAGTCTTTTTCTCCAATCTGGCACTTTCCAAGATCCTGAATATACTGGGACCTGCAAGATTTTTCTCAAATGGTAGACATGATGACTTAGAATATAAAACATATGCCTGTCTCACTCTTGGTTGTTGTTGTTGTCTTTGTTTGTTTGTTTTGTTTTCCCTTCCTGCAATCTTCCTGCCTGTGGGATCTCAACCTACAGAGAAAGTTCCTCTTTTTTTCATTTTTGCTCTAATCTGCTTTTACACTCTCTTCCTTACACATTAGTGGAAACCATAACACAGGCAGATGGCTCCTTTCGTATGGTCCAAACTCCATGTCATCATGCGTTGCTTCAAGAGCCACAAACATTAAGGTCCACTTTGGCCCCGAGAGAAGTCCATATGGCGGTGAGACAGCTGAGAATGGATTTATGCTTCTGTCTCCGTAAATGCAACGGATATTGAGTTTCCTATGGCCAAGGTAAAAGAAAACAGGGGAAAGGACTAGCTCGATGTCTCAAGTTCCAAAGTCCTGGAGAGACCTCCCTTCAAAAAACCCCTAGCACAACAAAAACAAAACAAATGCAAATCTTTCCTTCAGTTCAACCTTTTGGCTCACAACCACCGCTTCCCCCCCCCCCCACACACACACTCCTCACCCCCCCATCCAGTCATTTTATATTGGGACAGATGTATCCATGTGCATTCAGCTTTGCACACTGCCTGCCTGTCTGTGGAAACTCTTAAAGACAGCCAGTGAGAGACGAGTTAACAACATACCAATTCAGAGCAGATTTTGCAGCTCCCCAGAAAAAGAAGTTGGGGAGGGGTGAAGGAACCGAGGAAAGGGGAACCGTTTTAAGGGTAAGGGAAACTCAAGACACCCTAGTTCTGGATTTGGAGACTGCAGCCTCCGAATCCCAGACAGGCTTCAACCCTCCGCCCATCCATGCTGGACCAGTTTGGGAGGTTCTCCTTCTGCTCTCCTCGCTGCATCCAAGCCAAGTGGATATATATTGGGGAGCAAGAGAAGGAAATAGGAAAGTGGAGGAGGAGGTCTGAACTTAGAGAAGAGGCTAGGGAAAGAAAAAAAAAACAGGGGGGAGAAGGGAAAGAGAGAGCAAGGGTGGGATGGGGAGGGACTTCTCTCCCCCTCCCCCCGCCCCCAAATCCTCTCTTTGCACACTCACACCTCCAAGTGTGTGACTGGAAAGCATAAATCCAAGAAGGAGCACCTGGGGCTGTCCAAAGCCACCGGGGCGGTCGCGCGCGCACACACACACACACACACCCGCTCCTCCAAAGCAGAACCTCTGCAGAAGAAAGCAGCTGTCTTGAAACCCACGGCCGGGCCGCCAGAACTGGTCTCATCTCTTTGCGGGGGATGCCTTCCCCCCCCACACACACACCACCACCCCGTCTCCCCAATTTAGTTGTCACCACGCACACATCTGGGCGAGAGCCTCAAGTCTTCACCAGACCCTTCCGCGAGCCCTAACGCGTTTCCTTTTCGCATCCCTCCTGGCTGGAATCGGGGGTGGGTTTTGGGGGTGGTTTTGTTTTTTGGGTGTTTTTTTTTTTTTTGTTGTTGTTGTTTTTGCCCATCCCCTCGAGAGGTCCAGGATGGAGGCTCCCCCCGCCCCCGCCCCCCCCGCTCTGCGTGACATACCTGGAAGGAAGATCAGGGCAGTGGTGGCCGTGAAGACGATCCAACAGATAGGCTGATACATCTTTGGGGAGTTGGGGGGGCAGTGGGGGAGGGTGCCGAGCTGCCGTTGTCTGGAGCTGCCGGGCTGGCTGCTTTCCTCCGTGCTGAATTCTGAGTAGGTTTAAATCCAAGGTTTGCAGAGGGAGGGAGGGAGAGGGAGCGAGTTAGTGAGCTAGAAGGAGCGAAAGAGAGGGATGGAGCACAAGCAATGCCTCCGTTTTTTTCCTCCCCCCTCCCGACTCTTTCCCCTCTCCCTCTCTTTCCACCCTGCACAGAACACACGAGCTGGAGAAACCTCGCCAGGCTGGGTGCAAGGGGAGCCGAGTGGACTTCCAGCCAGGCATTCATTGGTTCCAGTCTCCTGAGTGACACCCTAGTTGTTGAAAGGGTTTGGACCCCACTGAAAGTTCAACTCAAGGGGGCCAACGGCTCCTTTGATGGCTTCTCCTGAGCTCTTGTCTCTCTTGCCAAAATCCACCTCCACCCCCAAGCAGAGCTTCTCGAAGAAGGGACAGAAGGAGAGGAGAGGGAGACCAGGTCTCTGGCAGGATGGGGAATGAGGAAAGAAGGGAGGGAGGGAGGGAAGAAGGGAAAAAAGAAGGAAGGAAGGAAGGAAGGAAGGAAGGAAGGAAGGAAGGAAGGAAGGAAGGAAGGAAGGAAGGAAGGAAGGAAGGAAGGAAGGAAGGGAGGAAAAAGGGAAGGAAGCCGGGAGGGAGGGAGGAAGGAAGGGAGGGAAGGAAGCAGGGAAGGAGGGAGGAAGGAAGGGAGGGAAGGAGGGAAGGAAGAGGGCTATGCATTAGATGGCTGATTCTGCTCCCCCCCTCTCTCCCTCCCTCCCTCCCTCTCTTTCTCCCTCTCTCCTCACATACATATACATTCAAACAGACAGAGAAGGGGTTGGAGAAGCTGGCTCCAGATAGATACTACAGAAGAATGCAACTTGTTGGAAGTGGTAAGGCACTGCCAGGCATCTTTGGCTGCAGACTCTGTGCCCTGATGATTGGTCGAGTTTTTCATTGTGCCCCAACAACACAATTATGATTGTGGTTTTTTGCAGGAAGCCCTTCAAAACTAAGGTAGACTCTATGGGAGAATAAAAGATGCTCAAAGGTTCTACCCACAGAGAAATACATGCATCCTTTTGGAAGCAACATGGAGATCCAGCAGCAATGTCAGACTGCTTTCCATGCCTTCATCTAGACCACCTTTTTTTTTTCCATCTTTCTGTAAACCAAAACCTAGAACCACATTGGAGGAGACCATATTGATTGCATTCCAGGTGAGTCATTTTGATCCCATGCCAGGCCTGCTTCATCAGACCAGCAGCACAGTTTGGTTCTTTTGCATTCTCTGTTCCTTTCTGCCAAGGAAACTCCACGCCATCCAGATAAAACTGGTGATGAAAATGGATTGAATGGATGGTAAAAACATTGGACTGGGTTTTGCCCAATCTTCCAAAATAAGCTAAGTACAGGTTGTACCACAATTGTTGAGTGAGCCAAAATGGACTGAGTGGTTTTGACAACCCAAAGAACAAGAATTCAAATGTATTCACTTTATTTATACAACTTTATTCATCATTAAAGGCTTACTCCCTCTTTTGCATAATGTGCTAAATCTGGTTATTCTTAACCTTGGGGAGAAGTAATACATTGAATAAACGCAAGCTACCTTGTGTTCCAATGTATTGTGTACACCCAGAACATGGATTGGTTCAGTAACCAAGGTCAATGTGTCTGTTCGAAACATCTTTTGGACTTACCATGCTGTACAAAGGCAGCCACTGACTGCACATGAGAATGCCAGAAGAGGCAGAGGAAGAAGAAGAAGAAGAAGAAGAAGAAGAAGAAGAAGAAGAAGAAGAAGAAGAAGAAGAAGAAGAAGAAGAAGAAGAAGAAGAAGAAGAAGAAGAAGAAGAAGAAGAAGAAGAAGAAGAAGAAGAAGAAGAAGAAGAAGAAGAAGAAGAACAAACATTCAGAGCAAATTGTAAAGCACCGCACAAACAAATACTTAAAAATTCCTATTTGTGAATTCCAATATAATATAGATCAGAGTTCCCCAATCCCCAGTCCAGAAACTGGTCCAGACAAACATGCTGCCTGCATCCCCCATCCACAGGATAAAGGCAGCACGTGAAACCATGTCCCCTCCAATCTGCAGAAAAAAAACCTCTCCCCACAGAACTATCCTGGTGTCCAAAAGACTGGGGGGCACTGGCATAGATCTTCCATGGCCTCAGCTTTCTTTCTGATGTTATTTTGCCTACAAACCAGAATATACTGGCTTCATTTGGGTTTTATAGCATACAAGAGCCAGGGTGGCACAGTGGTTAGAGTGCAGTACTGCAGGCTACTTCTGCTGCTTGCCGGCTGCCTGTAATTTGGCACTTCAAATCCCACCAGGCTCAAGGTTGACTCAGCTTTCTATCCTTCTGAGGTGGGTAAAATGAGGACTCACATTGTTTGAGGGCAATAGGCTGGTTCTGTAAACTTGCTTAGAGAGGGCTGGAAAGTGGTATATAAGTTGAAGTGCTATTGCTACATAATACTAGCTACCATGGTTTGAAAATCCTGGTTGAAGCCTTAACAGAATACCCTAATCTATTCAGCAAATCCTAGTTAATAAAAAAGAAAAAGAAACAATGACACAATGTGTGAATCCAATGTCTGAAATAGACCACCCTTTTCACACACGGGCCTATAAAACAGAATTTTACTACATTTTTTTCAGAGATGCTAAAAGTCTTATAGAAAGTTAGGACAAAATGCTTGTATTTATAGATTATTTCATTTTGCAGATTTCAAGAAATATGTTCGATAACAATTTGTAAGAACTGGGTTCTATTTTGTAGCCTATATGAGGCATAAGCTAGAGAGCACAATGGGAAAGTATTTAATTTGTTACAGAACTTCTAGAGAATGAAGCCTTGAAATATTACCTTGTTACATTTCTATTGAATGTTCATGCAACTTATGCTAACACAAAATCAATTATTAAAACAGGAAAGCAGACAAAACAGTAACCCCATTTGATTTCTGCTTGGCATAGATCCTTTGAGCCGGATGAAGATCCTACATGCTGTCTCCACGTTTGCAAATGATCATCATCATTTAGTTTTTGACAGGGAAAGAGGTATGCCAGTTCTTCCTACCCAAAGCTCTTGATCCCAGCTAAGTTAATTGGCAAAAAGCTTCCTTGAAAATGCCAGGCTCACAATGGGCTGCATTGCAGAGGGATTCAAGCTGAGCCACAGGAAGGAAAGAGAAAGCTCGTTCGAATTTAGAGTTAGGAGTCAGCCCTTGTGTGGAGCCCAGCGGTTCTAACCACGTGCTCCCTTTTGGAGAAGTGACTATCATAATCATTTGTGGAGCTGCTGTGAAAAATCCATGTGATATCTCACCGGCCAAATCATTCAGATTCAAGAGGAGGTGAACATTGTCAATGGAGATGATGATGCAGATGGGATTTCATCTAGACATTGCTAGTGGAGCTCACCAGAGTTTCATATTGTGAATCAAAGGCTGTTTCCTTCTACTTTGGACAGGAAAAGATAAGATCTTTCTGATCTTTCTAGGGTTTCTCCCATCCCTCTATTGATCCATCCCCCCACCCATCCACCTGTCCCTCAAGAGAGGAGGAGCCATCAATCAATCCAGCACTGAAAAGATTCCATTGTTTTCACAAGTGTTCCATCTACCATCCACCAGTTACTCTGGTTTCGCCCAGGGTAGACCAAGGTTGCTTTTAGCAGCTGGTGTCCTATGTTACCCCCCAAACTGCAAAGGCAAATACAGGCATTCTTCAGGTCATTTATCCATAAGTCATCTATCCAACCTATAGAGCCAGAATGCTAAAATCGAAGCCTCAGTAGAGACTTTGCTGATTTCCTGGCTGTGACAAATGAAGCAAAAAAAAAAAAAAAGAGTAACCAGATGTACGTTTATAATAGTTTAGATTTTATATTTCAAAGATGTCAAAACTCTAGAAAGAGTGCAGAGAAGAGCGACAAAGATGATGAGGGACTGGAGGATAAAACATATAAAGAACGGTTGCTGGAATTGGGGATGTCTAATCTTATGAAAAGAAGGACTAGGGGAGACATGATAGCAGTCTTCCAATATCTCAGGGGCCACCACAAAGAAGAGGGAGTCAAGCTATTCTCCAAAGCACCTGAGGGCAGGACAAGAAGCAAGGGATGGAAACTAATCAAGGAAAGAAGCAACCTAGAACTAAGGAGGAATTTCCTGGAAAAGAGAACAATTAACCTGTGGAACTCCTTGCTTCCAGAAGTTGTGAATGCTCCAACACTGAAGGTTTTTAAGAAGAGATTGGAGAACCATTTGTCTGAAATGCTGGAAGGTTTCCTGCCTGTGAGCCATGAGGAAACAGATAGGGCTCCCTGGAGAGTCACTTGCAATCCTCGTAGTTGGGTTCTTGTGCTTCACAATTGAAAAAGGATTCCCATACAGCGATAAAAAGTGTGAAGACTTGGGATGTGACATGGAAACCCTGCCCAGACTAGCTCTGCCATTCCCCAGTTTCCTCCAAAGGCCATGGAGCTGCCCCCTCGATCTCTGTCGGCCCCTGTTCCAGCTCATCTTCCCCCACAGATTCAGGCTCCCACAGGGACATGACGAGAAGTTAGATTTACACAGTTAGCAATACTTCCTTGAATGAAGAGTTGCTTCTTGTTGCCTCTTGTAATAGTATGTGGGAATGGGGAATGGGAAAACTCGCCACAGCCAACTCGCCGCAAGGCAGCTCATTGCAGGAGAACTTAAACAATTCTATTTAATTATTTAAAATAAATTTTAAAAATATTTTAATTTTTGCTATTCACATTTCATTTTGTCCTTCCCTTTGCATCCTTTCTTTCATGATTCTATTCCACCATATCATTGATATTAGTGTAACTCATGTCCCGCAGCCACTTGTCCTCAGTGAGTTGGCCATGGCAAATTGGCCATGGTGAGTTGGCTGTGGCAGGCTGGTCATGGCATCATAGACTAGTGGAAACAGAGGTGGCATTCAGCAGGTTCTGATCAGTTCTGGAGAATCGGTAGCGGAAATTTTGAGTAGTTCAGAGAATCGGCCAATACCTCCTCTGACTGGCCTCACCCCCATCTGTTCTCTGTCTCCTGTTGAGTCCCAGCTGATTGGCTGGATCTTCTTTGTTTGCCCTGCACAGGAGAACAGAGCTGGAAAGCAGGTTAGTGGGGTAGGGAAGGAATGGGATTTCCCCCAGGAATAGGGAGGGAATGGGGATTTTATAGTAACCTTCCCCTGCCATGCCCACCAAGCCATGTCCACTAAGCCATGCCCACAGAACTGGTAGTTAAAAAAAAAAAATTGAATCCATCACTGGGGGGAATGACCTTGGAAAACCAGGAAAAACCAGGTGCAACCAAGGGAACAGTCAGCTAAAAGGCTGCTTAGCCTGCAGCAAGAATGTGGGAGGAGCAAGAAGTCAGAAAAACCCTCCCTAAGTTTTAGGTTGTAAAAGGGACTCTTCTAAGTAATTTTTTTTAAAGAAAATCTTATGGAAATGATCCGTTACCAAATGATCTGTTATAGCAATCCAAACAGTCTGATGCAGAGAACATATTAACAATTTTTAGTGACAATAATTCAACAGTATGTCCCTAATCAAAGGTAGTGTACCTTTGAATCCATGAATCCATGATGCTGAAGAAGGACAAGGTTGAAACGATAAACTTTTCTAAGTTTTCAAGTGGGATTTATTAGCCATCCTTAGCATATTTTCACCCCTCAAGGAAGTTCTGGGGCTTTGTTTTGTTTCTGTACGTAGAAAGAAATCCCCCTAAGTAGCAGTCCCAAATAGATGTCCACAAGGAACCAAGTCCCTTTACATATGTTTAAAAGGCAGGAAGAGGGTTACAGGGATATACTGTATATCTTACTGATGCAGCTTTATAGGGCAATGATAGAAGGGAATATTTGTTTTTGTCTGGAAGAAAAAGCCTCCAAAATGCATATTTAAATTGACAGGCAGCATCAGTTCTAAGTGGAAACATTATAGTCTGCTGAATGCATTTTAATACAAGAAGGGTCTTCTTTTTTCCTTTTCACTTTTTGTACACACACACACACACACACACACTGCCCAGATGAATATTTACTAGTGGAATAATTTAAGCTTTGGCAGAAAAAGATAGACAGTCTTATATCTTCTTGAAAGGAAGAGATACTTTTTAAAAATCTTTGAAAGCCCAGTAGAATGCTAGGAAGAAATTATGTTTAAAAAGGGCCCAGGTTAGAAAACAGAGCAGGATTAAACTTGATACTGGGGGTTAAGGGGGATGAGAAAACCCAAAAGAAAGAGGAAAGTCAGCAATGGACTAGATCTAGCTGAGGACTGGAAGAAAAAAAAACATTCTTGGGGGAAAAGTGCAGGAGGAAAACACTTAGACCAAGGTTGAGAAACATTGAAAATCTTGAAGATGTATGGACTTCAACTTCCACAATTCTCTAGCCAGTCATGCTGGTTGAGGGAAATTTTGGGAGTTGAAGCCCGCACACCCACTGAGTTTAGCTTTTGGAATATGTTCCTTACCTTTCTTTCTTTTCACTTCTCTATCCATCAGTGTGTTTCCCTCTCTTTCTCTCTGTGAAATGCCATCCTTTTCTCCTTGACACCTCCTTGGAATCTGAATACAGCTTCTGTTCATTTTCATTTCATACGAGACAAAGAATAGTTCTCCAATTTTACCTCAGGGATAAATAGAACATACTGTAGTATGTATGGTGGAGCCAGATGAATGGCTAACTAGGTAACAGGCCATTGTCCCTTGCGGTCAAACCGTTGTTTGAGTAGGAAACCTTGAATGGAAAAAGATAATTACGGTTTGTGTTTTCAGAACACACCTAATTGGGGTTTACCTTAATCCAACTGACTGACATTATATGCTGCTTTGAACCACAAACGAACACCCTGGAGAGCAACAGAGCCAAACAGATTGTTGGCTGAAGTGTTGTGTGTAAACATGAATGCATACAAACAGAGAAGAGTTATTGCCATAACTGAAAGACTAATTTCTGAAACACTTCTAGACTTTTGAGCAGGCATAGCAAAAGGGAAATCTGCATACAGATTGATACAAACAGATTAGGAAAGAAGGAAATTAAAGCTCTAACCAGGGTATAATGTTCTTAAACACTTTCCATCCTAGCATTCTGCAGCATGAACAATACACTGAGGTGTATCTTCATCTCCTTTTCAAGCTACCTCTTTATCCTCTTCAGCTGCTAAAAAGTCCTTAATCCTTTCATATAGCCAAACAGCTTGTTTTTTTGAGCATTGAGCAATATTGATTCTCTCTAAAATGTGCCTCCTTCCTTTCGCATTGAAGATTTTGGTTTGTGTTGCCTTGCTTCCCTCCCCCTGTTCTCTCTTCATGCAATATTATTTCCCTGCCAGCTTTCATTCAATTCAAGGAAGAGAAAAGAATTACTTCAAAAAGTAATTCAAAGGAGAAAAGAACTTCAACGAAGCTCCCATGGTTAGAAGGTGGTGTTTTTACATTTATTTTTTGTTGCACAATGGATAAAGGCTATACACGAATGTCTTGCAACCATCACCTCTCCATTGGTATGAAGCTTTTCAGGCTTTCCATGCTGCCATTACATTCCCAAGAAAAATATTGGATGGAACTTTTTCGTAAGCAGCAGTAATGTTTCTGTCCAACAGGACTCCTGCCCTGGAGAAATGATTGGAAAAGATCTCCAGGGGGGAGAAAAAAAAAACATTTAGTGCAGACTTTGGAAGGTTGGCTCTTCCTCAACTAGTTTTGAGGATTTCTTTCCTCCTCTGGCATGGCTGCACAACTCTTCCCGAGTTATAATTGGTTAGTCCGTGAATAGATAGAGCAATCCAATATCATCTGGCCAATTTATGGTTCCATAACTCTGTTTTCCATGTCACACAGATTGCTTGGGATGGAAAAAGAGATAACCCAGTGTCCCAAAGACACTTTTTCAAGAGGCAACTGAACTTTCTGAAGACATTTGAAGACATTTCACATCTCACCCAAGAAGTTTTTTCAGCTCTGACTGGATAGTGGGGAATGGAAGGATTTATACTCCTTACAGACAGCTGGTCATTTGCATTCTTTTAGAGAGTTCTTAGGGCTTATCTGTGTCCTCAGGGTCACCTGAGTGGTGCAAATGGGTGTGGAGCCTTCTTGGAACTGTTGAAAGGACTGTGTTGTAGACTGGAGATAAATGATCTTGTATTCCTCCCCTTCTCTTGAAATAGGACTGTTCAATTTGGAAATAGATGGCCTCTTTGACCACCTCTTTCAAACCAGAGGTCCTCTCTGTCCAAAATGTGGACTTTGCTGTCTTAGAACTGCAGAAGAAAACAATTGCTAACAACCTGCACAAGTCAAAAAGAAGGCTGTGAAAATATCTACAGACCCCCTCACATCCTGGACATAAATTGTTTCAACTTCTACCCTCAAAATGACCTATAAGGCACTGCACACCAGAACAACTAGACACAAGGACATTTTCCCTCAATGCCATCACTCTGCTAAGCAACTAATTCCCACAATACTGTCAAATTATTTAGTAAGACTATACTACTATTCTTCTTCTCATCCTTACTAGTACCTATCTCTTCCCACTTATGGCTAGATCCATGGTGCTTGTATCTTTACAAATTATATTGCTTTTTATTGTTACCTAGTATTATTTAATTGCTTATTAAGATCCTATGACTAAATGTTGTATCTTATGATTCTTGACAAATATATTTTATTCTTTCTTTACATACACTGAGAGCATTTGCACCAAGACAAATTTCTTGTGTGTCCAATCACACTTGGCCAATAATGGATTCTATTCCATTCAAAAGAATGGCCTTTGTCTTTTAAATGCAGATGGACTGCTGAATCTTGTCTGATGGGTTGTTGTGCCATGTGTTTATTAAATGGTTGTTGGATAACCCAGTGGTTCTTAACCTGTGGTCTACAGGTCCCTGGTAGCCCGTGAAGTCATCACAAGGGGTCTGTGAAGACTTGAAGAAATGTGAAGATTTAAATCTTGAGTTAATTCTTGATGGTCCATGGTGACAAAAGATTTTTAAAAGCGATCCATGGTGAAGAAAAGGTTGAACACCATTTACAGGTTGATAAGCTGTAAATCAACATTAACTGATTAATTTTAGGGGTCCAGTTGTTTGTAATTACAGTATTTTTTCTGTTTTATGTCTGGAAATTTTATTTATTTGTATTGATTAAAATAATTTATATAGTCACCCATCCCCTTAACAAGTGACTTTGGGTGAGGTACAACAGAGCTAAAATATTGAAAAGTATAAAAATCAAACTAAAACAAAGAAAAATAGAGAAAGGGGTGCTAACAATAGAAAAGCTACACAGCTCATTCAACCATCGTCTAAGGTCACCAGGCTCTTGCTGGTATAATAATCAGATCCTGAGAGACCATTAGAAGCTCAATGATGTCAAGGCCACATTCACTTCAGGGAGGAGAAGATTCCAAAGCATGGATGCCACAGAAGAAAATCCATGCATGTCCTACCAAATGTAACTCCCTAGCCAATGGAAATGGTAACATCAGAGGTGGTATTCAGCAGGTTCTGGCAGTTCTGGAGAACTGGGAGTGGAAATTTTGAGTCATTTGGAGAACCGGCAAATACCACCTCTGACTGGCCCTACCCCCATCTATTCCCTTCCTCCTGAGTCCCAGCTGATCTTTTGTTGCCCTGCACAGGAGAACAGAGTTGGAAATCAGGTTAGTGGAGTGGGGAGGAAATGGGGTTTTGCAGTAATCTTCCCTCAGAAATAAGGAGGGAATGGGGATTTTCCAGTAACCTTCCCCTGCCATGCCCACCAAGCCATGCCCTCCAAGCCAGACCCACAGAACCAGTAGTAAAAAAATTGAATCCACCACTGATAAGTCCACAAGTCTTAAACTTGCCAAGTTTGAAGACCCTTGTTTTAAGGCCCATTAGAAGCTTAATGATCACAAGGCCACATTCACTTCAGGGAGGAGAAGATTCCAAAGTATGGATGCCAGAGAAGAAAAGCCATGCATGTCCTACCAAATGTAACTCCCTGGCTAAAGAAAATCATAAGATGTCCCTTCTGTTGGATCTGGTTGATGATCTGATGAAATTGGGGAGATCTCAACTCTCAAATAATCCAGTCCCATGCCATGAAGTTCTTCTGAGATCAAGGCCACCTTCCTTCTGTCCCTTTGCATTACCGCAGCCCTCAGCTACCAAGTATGGGCTGCAAATATCCAGAGGACCACTACATGGGAGCCAAGAGATTACTGTTTGCTACCCATCCGTGGCTGCCTGGATTTTTGCAGCTTGGTTCTGCCAGTCCCAGTTTAGCTCATTCCAGCACTTACTCATTAACACCAACAGCAGAATTTCCATTTCCTTTTACTATATTGCTGTGATGGGATTGTGAGAAATGACTCTTCTCTGGGTAGCGTTGATCAAAATGTCATGTGAGGGTGTCCAGAAAAACACCAGGGAAAAGGTTCAGAATTTACAAAAACTGGGCAATCTATTTTCAAAGATAATTAATTTAAGTGTCCTTTTTTTTTTTAATGGTGGGTCTCTCCGAAATATCAGCAGCAACAATTGAAAAGGAAAATAAGAGAAGCCAGAAATATTTTTCCAGTCTCTTCTACCCTTTCTACTCCAGTATTTTTTCTTCTTCTCTATTTTATTAGTTTTTCAGAAGTTTTAACTAGTTCTAATAAAATATTAAGTTTAACAGGATGAATGGTGGGGAATGATAAGGGAGACACATGGAAAAAAGAAAATTGAGATAAGCTGAGAAAGTTGTAAAGAACAACAACAACAACAATAACAAAAGAATATTTGAAAAGGGAAAGGAAATTCTCTGCTCATGAACTTAGTTTTGGGTTATAATGCAAGAGGAAACAAAATTTGGAGATTGTAGACTTTTGCACTCTGCCTATTCCTCTTCTTTAAAGGCCAAATATTTGATGTTGTTGTTTTTAAAAAATCTGCAACTATAGATGTGATTTTCTTCTGTAATCTCTTTTTTTCTTATGTTGTTCCCATAAAGAAAAATGCCACCACATCTGTTGAATGTAGGGATGGGGTATTTTTTAAATCCCAATATACTGCACAGAATTTATATTTCAGACACTCCTTTGTTGTGTTACAAAGATTCTAAACTGATTGATTTAGTCGATAGAGTCCTTTTCCCATTACTATTTGCAAGGTTTTGATTTTCTTTTAGAAGCCTGCTAAAAGCCCAGATATACAGTATTAACAGCTATATCTGGTGCAAGTTTGTTCAATTACAAATTGCACTTCCAGTTTAAATGCCAAGATGAGAGATGAGAGAGGGGGATGGGGGATAGATGGATGGATAGATGATAGTGATACATATAGATGATAGAGATTGATAGAGATAGATGATAGATAGATGATAGTCATGGATAAATAAATGAGATAGAAAGAGATGATAGATGATGGAGATACATACATAGATAAATGATAGATACACAGACAAGCAAGAGATAATTAGAAATAGAAGTAAGTAGATAGGTAAAGAGAGCGGGAGATAGATAGATAGATAGATAGATAGATAGATAGATAGATAGATAGATAGATAGATAGATATGATAAGATAAATGATAAGATACAATAAAATGATAAAAATAAGATATGTAGATTTAAAATGAAGAATGGGAAGCGTGGACTCAAGTCAAAAAGCTGGACTTTGATAAACATGAGCTGGAAGACAAAATAAATTTTGCTCTTATTTTGAGCTTTCCCTCCGAGAAGGGGCCATATAATCAAAGATCCAGTCATGAGAGATAAAAGACAGGGCAAGGATCTCTGACTTTCACAAAATCAGTGGGGATTTCCACAAGCAACCTCTGGGGCCTCAGGTTAGCAGGGTTTCAGGGTATGCATACCAATTCTGCCCTTGAATTTTTATACCCAAGGACCAATGTAAGATTCACCTGCAATTGTGACTGCACCATTTCGAGCATAAAAGGGGAGTTTAAATCCCAAACCATACTACTCTACTGTATATATATACAAATATTAAATATTTATGTATGTAAAGTGAGAGAATTATATTTCTCCAAGATTTATTGTGACTGTGTCTTCTTTAATCATGTAAGAGCATTTTTTTAAAATATAAATGGAATTGTTTTTGAGGATACTAACAATTTATTATTAACAACAAGAGGTATAATTAACAGGTAGATAATCATTTATTTCACATTGTTTAAATATTATTTGTGATGCATTATTAATAGAAATTAATGAACTTTGGGGATCGCTAAATTTTGTTGTGCCTATGGCCCCATGCAGGCATTATACACCACTGGGAATAACCGACTTGTATTAAACTGGGAAGTCAAAGTAGATGAGAATATGTAGCTCAAGGTTGAACTGTGGGGTCTTTGATGTTCTCTGAGCTTGGTTGTTTGCTTACTGACAGTTCCTTCTCCAAAAATATAACACCATCAGTGTTGGTGAATGTGGCGTTTACTCTCTGTTTATAAAGAGTAGTGGCCCCTGCCAGCATTGGTGAGGGTGTCATTTTTCTCTTTGGTAGTTCCTTGATTAGGGTATAACCAACACAACTTATAACAGTCTAACCAACATAGGCTATGAAAATGAATAAATGAATGTATTATTCAGTGTGATTAGACACACAAGGAATTTGTCTTGGTGCATGTGCTCTCAGTGTACATAAAAAGAAAAGATACATTCAAATTTAACTGATAATCAGAGTTGGAAGGGACCTTGCAGTTCACCTAGTCCAATACCCCCACCCAAGCAGGAGCTCGTATACCATTTCTGACCAATGGCTGTCTAATCTCTTCTTGAAAGTCTCAAGTGATGAAGCTCCCACAACTTCCGAAGGTAGGTGTTCCATTGGTTGATTGTTCTCACTGTCAGAAAATTTCTCTTTATTTCCAGATTAAATCTCTCCTAGTTCAGTTTCCATCCATTATTTCTTGTTTGGCCTACAGGTGCTTTAGAAAAGAGCTTGACCCCTTTTTCTCTGTGGTAGCCCCTCAAATATTGGAACACATTCGTCAAGAATCATAAGGTACAACACTTAATGATAGTCATAGGGTACAATAAGCAATCAAACCATACTAGGAAACAGTCAATATAAATCATAAGGATACAAGCAACCAAGTTACAGTCATATAGTCACAAGTGGGAGGGAATGGGTGATAGGAACGATGAGAAGATTAATAGTAATAGTAATGCAGACTTAGTAAATAGAATAAGGTGACCACATATCAAAAGCATCTCATAAATAACCATCAAACTATTACAACACAATAACACACTAATTATCTAAAGCTATTTCAAACATCTTAAGTCAATCAAACAAGAAAAAAAAACCAGCATAGTACAAAATGAAAACAACAATACAGCTGAGTGTAAAGATTGTAATGGCCACTATATAAGGCAGAGAGGCAGAAAACTAGCACAGCACTTCAGTGAACACCAACCCATTAGAAGACACAATGAAAATCCCTTAATTTCACAATGCGTTGGCAGGTTGATAGGTTTGATTAAGACACTGAGCATCCTAGATCAAATCCAAAAATGTTAGGAAATTCCAGGAAAATCAAGATTGAGACTTATCAGTCATCAAGTGACACACATAAATACAGCATATTCACACATTGTTGAAAAGAGGCAATCAAAAAAGCTAAGAAGTAAACCAAATGCCCAGAATCCATCATCTCCAACAGTCAACATCCAGATAAGCAGGGATTAACACCAGACAAGCAACTAAGCAGAAAACAATATCCAACTGCCAAGAAGAAAATGACAACCCCAACAAAACCATAAGAATAAGCTACTGTATGTACAGTGGGAGCAAAATTCCACATTGCCTCTACTGACAATATTAACTAGTTGGGGAATGAAACATAGGAAGTCAAAACAACATGTAGGAAAAATGCCATGGTAAACCGTGATGCAGGCAAGAAAGTTAAATCTCCTTGTCCATCAAGTCATCAGAAATTGATTTGGACTTGAACCTTTTTCTTTCCTGGGTTTTGCACTGCAAGTATTTTCTATATGTTAAAGGGGTGGTGAGGAGGCAAAATATTCCAGCAAAGGAGCCAAGCTTTTAATGGATTTTTTTTTTTTCTTCTTCTTTTGGTGTTGTTTTGGGAAGGAGCAGATGAATGGCAGAGCAAGAATTTCCTCAATTTTGATTAAATGCAGTTTTCCTACCTTGGCTGCCGCAGTGATGCCCTTGGTTTTCACTAGTTGTGCATGAAGAGCTGCAGAGCCATCAATAAATATAAATTAGGAAATATTGCAAATCCCTACTTATGAAGCAAAAAGTTTTCTCATGAAATAAGATTGGCCAAGAAACAGGAAGTTGTTAAGCATGGCTACATACATGCCTGTGAATTTTTCAGTAAGAAAGTTAACTTTCTATAATCAGATACAATTCTGCGACAGGATAACTGTGTTTCACTGTCCTAGTTAAAGGTCTACAAAAGAGATATATATAAAGAGGTCCCAAACTGAGGAATTAACCCTTTCTAATAAACTTTCCTTCTAACCCACCTCACAAATTTGATAGTGGTACAATAATCTGGGAGAATCAATTAGCAATCTTCTTGGGGCCAGTCTGATTATTTCTTCTCTTGTTGCCAATTTCTTCTGCATTAAAAAATAAATAAATCCACAACCTATGATATTAGAAGGAAAAGCCATGATTGAAAATCTCCCCCACCCTGAAAATTTGATCCCCTCTGGACACCGATTAACTACAATTCCCAGCATGCTTCTCTGTTGTGTATGCAGGGTAGAATTGCTGGGAGTTGTATAGAAGGTTTTCATCTCCCCATCTCTCTATAAATTCCCTCCAGCTAGAAAATAGAAGTTGCAAACATTAGAGTTGTGATAAAGATTTTATTTAGATCAGCTCAATTAACTAGTATGTGAGCAAAGCTGAGAGAATTTGTAATTGCTATTGATTTTACGCTGGAGGTGGTACTCCGAAGCCTGCTCTAATAGCCAACAACATAAAACCAATAGATGGACTGCAGGGAATTCTGCTTTCTATTTTACAGTGACAAGTTTTCAAATGTTGAAAAAATGGAGTTGATTTGAAGGGAGGAAGAGATTTTGGATGTCCAACCCCATGATTGGTAGGTCAATCTGAGTGATGTCGGGCCTGTCCCTTTCCTTCACCCTGATCGATCTCATGAGGTTATTTTGCAGTCAAGACTGGAGAAGACATCTTTGACATCCACCAAACAGTGTTTCCAGAAGAGAGGTGGAATTTAAATTCCATAAATAGATGAGTAAACAATATTTGCTAAGAAACAGTTAAAGTCAATGAGCTGTAGAGCACATATGCTTTAACTCATAGAAATGGTAAAGCTGTAGGCAATCCAAAAGGGGGGAAAAGGTTATAACTTATTTTATTTTTATAAGGCAGAAGCTGGTAATCTCTTTATTGATTGTTGAAAATGTAAGCAATATATTGATGTTTATTTCTACAACAGTTTCTAAGCACTGTAATATTTCTTCAACAATTTATTTTTGTTTCTTACAAGTGGGGCCAAATGCTTAGGAAGCAAATTCCATACTGTAGCAAGCAGAGTCCTGCTGGAATACAACAGTTACAGTAGGAAAAGGCTACTTTTTAAGTTTTTATATATATAAAGATACAAGGATAGTTCCCACTTAAAAAAAAATCACACAACCCAAAACAAAATTCACTCAGTTGAGGAATAAGTAAAAAGAACTTTGCTCTTTATTCAGATCTGGAGTAGGAGAAGAACAGGCAGAGCTGGAGGGGGGCAGAGTTAAGCATGTCACCAGCTTAGAGTCATTGCTTTCCTACAAAGGCTCCAAATCCATCCACTCCTGAATTCTGTTGACCTTTATCTGGTGCCAATTTAGTATTGAACTTGGGTTGACCAGATTCTTGTGTATAGGCTTAATTCTTCTATACTGCAACTTAATTGATAATCCTGCTTTTTTGCACCTGACATCTGATACTTTATGAATAAATTTTTAATTTCTAAAAGTGATGGACAAAAGTGACAATCCTCTAGTTTTTCTTCCTTTGAAATTTTGCCCAAGAACAACATCTAAAGAGGAGCAGCAAGATGTTTTGTTTATTTCCCATGTCAGCAAAACTTGGCTTTTCAGCAGAAATAATGTGAATCAGTAGGAACAGTTGGCAGTTGAGACCCAATGAGTTAACAATTTCGGTTTATTTCCATTTCATTTCATTTCCCTTGGAATTAAGTCTTCTTCTCTCTGCTTTGTTAGCTTCCTCTGGAAAGTTTAAACAGTAACCCCAGTTGAGATAGATAGCTGTATACAAAGCAATATATACATATGCATAGATCATAAAACAAACAGAACTAAATAAACAACCCTAGATATGATTTTCTAGAACACAAAACATCACAACTGCATAATTGATCAAAGGAATGAAAAATAAAGCCAGGTATACAAAATAAGTTTCCCTTTTTTGTTCCTTGATGTTCAAGGAACATTTTTGGTCTCTGTTGCTTCTTTAAAAAATATTTTCTATCCCAAAAGAATTAGCATGCCAGATGAGATGACTAGCAAGATCAATCTCTGATACAAAACTCTACTGTAGAGTAGTCAAAACAAAACTTACAGAAACTCTCTGAAGTTTTACAATGAGAAAGGCAACAAGTTTCAATTTTTTTCCTGACCTAAACTTAATTTCCTCTAATTTCTGTATCAGTTTGCACATCTCCAATGGATTGCTATCTGAACCCAAAATGTAGAACACATCCTAATGTTGTAATGCTCAGTGAAACAGAAGAGAAGTAAGGAAAGTATGTGTGCAGAGAATTTAGCTTAGATAAATTCATTTCTAATTTGCATAAAGTATGATGTATTAAAGCTTCAATAAAATGTAAATTAACTTTGATTTCATTTTGACTAGCAAGCCACCTTTGAAGGTTAGTTGCTAGCTCTCCATTCAAAACTGAAGCAAAATCCACAGAGATGATCTGATAGGTAGATAGGTAGGCAGGCAGACAGACAGATAGATGATAGGTGGGTTGGTGGGTGGGTGGATAGATAGATAGATAGATAGATAGATAGATAGATAGATAGATAGATAGATAGATAGATAGATAGACGGATGGACGGATGGACGGATGGATGGATGGATGGATGGATGGATGGATGGATGGATGGAGATAGAAAGAAAGATAGATGATGGATGGATGGATGGATGGATGGATGGATGGATGGATGGATGGATGGAAAGATGATAGTGGAGATGGGAGAGAGGAAGTGAGGGAAAGGGGGATAGATAGATGGATGATAGATTGATAGATAGATAGATAGATAGATAGATAGATAGATAGATAGACGGACAGACAGACAGACAGACAATAGTGGAGATGGGAGAGAGGAAATGAGATTGATAGATAGAAATAGAAATGATAGAGATTGATGATAGATAGATAGATAGATAGATAGATAGATAGATAGATAGATAGATAGATAGATAGATGAGAGACAGACAGACAGAAAGACAGACAGCTGTATTATATATTCTTATTTAATAAACATGCTCTGGACTCATCTGTAATAAGCAAAGTCACCGCATCAAAAAATAAGGTTCATGCTTTCTCATAATCCCTAATGTAGTCCATGACTTTGGCATAGAATACTGCTTCAATCTTAACACATTGTGATTTATAAACCATGGTTGAGAGCTTGGTATGTTGCGCAAATCCCAGCACTTGTAGATTAATTATGGGGAAACATGCTAGGATGGAGTGATATGCGATTTATGACTCAGCGCCCCTTTCTTCTGAACATCTTTCCTATTACCTATGGGATAATCTTTCCTATCAGTTATTTCCTTAGCTTCTTATGACTATAACTTTGTTGTCTGTATCTCGTGATTTATATGGATTGCCTTTATTTAGTATCCAATTATGATTTATGTTGTTTCTTTATTTAATATCCTATGACTATCACTGAGTTTGCAACTTGCGATTTTTGATGATTGTATTTTATAATTATTATCGTGATTTATCACTTGTTGCCTATATGTACATGGAAAGCCTGTACACTGGAGACAAATTCCTTGTGTGTCCAATCATGCTTGGCTAATAAAGAATTCTATATTCTACTAGCTAGATACCCATGCTTTGCGATGAAAATTTATGATTGGGCTATGCAGGGGAAATTCAGGTCACAATCTGTTGGCTCAGTGGTTGTCAGTGATTGAAATACATAAAGGAATATCGCTCCCAACACCTTGAGTCCAGGAGCAGTTCCATAGTTGGAAGGCATAGACATTTTGGTGAGGTACCAATGTTTAGTATTGTAAGGAGCCCCAGGCTACTCCCGAGTGAAGGAATGGAATGTCTGCCATTTTGAACTGAGGTAATGGAATGTGAGGCAACCGGCAGTTGGAACAGAGTCCTTTTCAGGTGGGGAGGGGGGGTAGAAATCCTTAGCATCAGAGCGTGTTAATTACTGTATAAGATATACCAATGATCTGATGGTCATTTCAGAAAATCCTTTCTTAGCAAGCACCTAGAAGCCAAGAGGAACATATGTGCCAAATTTCAAGTTTGTAGGCTTTATGGTTCTGGAGATTTCGTGATGAATGAGTGGTACTTGGTTTTTATATATATAAATTCTATATTCTGTAAGATATCTCCCTAATTCCATCTACTGGACAAAAACTAGCTGTGAACAGAGGTCATAGCAGTACAATTCCACTGACTTTTCGTTGTTGGTTATTTTTCTCTCCAAGTTTACTACTGCTCCTGTCTCTGGCACATCACTTTTTAAAAATTCTCTGCATAATTGGCTTGGCTTCAAACCTGGATGGAAAGCCTTGGAACTGAGAAGCTGTTGCAAAGTTCACTGTTGTTCTGTAACTGATCTTATCAAGGCACCAGATGTCACCCAACTGTTTAAAAATTTCTATTTCCTTTGTGGCAAACACTTTGTTTTCCATTGCTACCTCTTTTTTTAAACCAACATTTAAAAAAAAAAACAATGCCCAGGAAACAACTGAAGGGACATACCTTGCTAAATGTACATTCTTATTTTATTTAATATCCAGATTTCAGAAGTGCAGAATATCCCAGGTAGAGTGTCCTGCTTTTATTGAATTATTTAGAGACAGAAATGGAGAAGGAATTCACTTGGTGAGCTACTCTAACCTTCTGGCCCAATGCATAGAGAAATCTTAAAACATGAAAGCACAGCATGTTTTTATAAAACGTTACTAGGTCGCAAAGTGCTATGAGTCATTGATGCCCAATAAAATCTGTTCATTATCTATTTTTTCCCTGTTTATTTGAAAATAAAGCAAGTATTGCAAACTCAGTGTATGATTTCAGCTTCCTGAACAATCCATTGTTCTTGGAATTTCTCAAAACTCAGGTTAATGCAAAACATGCAACAATATATAAGATGTGATGAATACATTCACAGAAAATTCATGTTTCCGGATGATGGTAAATGATAAACTAGGTAACTGATAAACTAGGTAAACGAAGTAAATCAGTTTGTTACATAGTTTGGGTAAGAAAATGTCTGCAAGAAAAAAACCAAGCTCACCAAGGACCCCATAGTCTTCCTCCTCCTCCTCCTCCTCCTCCTCCTCCTCCTCCTCCTCCTCCTCCTCCTCCTCCTCCTCCTCCTCCTCCTCCTCCTCCTCCTCTTCCTCCTCCTCCTCCTCCTCCTCTTTCACTTGATACACCCCACTCCTGTCTAATACTGATGATGTTACCTAGTTGGGTCATGAAATGTCTGCAAGAAAGCCACTAAGCTCAGAGAGAACCAAGAACCACTCGTTTGAACCCTGATCTGCACATATTCCCCTTTATTAGTACTATTTCCTGAACTAGGAAAAAAACCGAATAACATTTTCTTAACCTTTGATTTATAAACCAAATTCTCAATACTTTGCAACAAAGAGAGAAATGGGGGGGGGGGGAGAGAGAGAGAGACAGAGAGAGATCAACTTGATACTTCCTTCTCTTAAATAATAATAAGAGGAAACATCTACTCACATGATAATCTGAAGAGATACATGCTCCATAATTGTTCTTCAACTTCATATTACAGCTTGAAAAGTAATGGCTGCACATGCCCCATCAACATCTGATCCCAATCTGTGAGTTACAGAGCGAATTCTCAGAGATAATTGTGCAGACTCAAAATGATAAATATGTCAACATTATGATTTCTTCTCTTTAAAAAAATGAAATGAAGATGCAACTGGAAAGACTGTGCTTTGGGACTCCATTCATATTCCCATGATCAATCTTCTAAATTGGTTTATAATTTGAATGTGTTTATATTTATGGGTACTATACAAAGCCAGCTGAGATGTAATAGCCTGGGATAATACATGCATTGTTTCCTTCATACTACAATCTCTAGATGATTTTTCCCCCAAATTCACACAGAAGGCCCTTTTGCTTTGTGAGAAATATATAATGAGCCTTAAACATGGTAGGTTTCTATACACTTATTCCTGAATTACCAAAACAAAACAGTTTTCAATTTGCAAAAAGATTTGAGGACTTTCCAGAAATTCCTTAAAATTTGGTTGTGCTAATAGGCCTGGGAGGTCACAAAAGAATGTTAATTTGATTAGATAGCTTCATGGTTTTTAATCTGAAGTTCTTTCTTACATGTTTATAATAATATTAACTTTTTGTGCTTTTGATTTTTTTTTTTTAAAAAATGACTTTATGATTGTTTTGAGCATTGTGTTCACAGCCACATTGTATGAGATGGGTGGGCATATAAATATAACAAGTAAATAAATAAATATCCAAGTCCCAAATCTTTCAACAATGCCTCTTTATTAAAACCTTCCAGCATGACAGATACCTTCTTCCTAACTTTTCCCTTTTGAAATGTTAAAAAAGTTTTCCTTGCGTTTTGCTGAACATCGCCGCCAAGAGACCCTTGTCGAGATGGGCAGCCTCTACAAACTGAAATAATCAATGATATAATAAATTGCTTTCTTGTATTTTCTCCTTATTTCAGCTTCATTTTACTGGCCTCAGAAGGATAGAAGACTGAGTCAACCTTGTGCTCTATTGGGATTGAAATCCAGGCAGGGGGCAGAGTTTGCCTGCAATACTGCATTCCAACCACTGCGTCACCAGGACTCTATAAGCTTTAAGCTAAGCTTTGGTTCATCATCTCTCTAGATGTGGTATTGTAGGAAAACCTCCAGCAGCAGATTAAACTGTCTTGGGGGAAGTCAACTGTGGGACAAAAGATCTGCATTGTGTACCAGTTGTTTCTTTGCGTTCTTTCCATGGCCATCTATGTGACATTCAACCTTCAGTTGTCACAGGAGACAGGTTTGTATTCTAGTTGGACATTACTGTGAACACAAGCAAGACTTATAAGCTAGCAAGTGTGTGAGTATCACACACACAGGGAGATGGGAAAGAGGTTGTGTACCAGGCAACAGAAGGAAACCTCAGGACTCTTGTTCTGTCCAAAATCCACATCTCATATTCTTTAATTCCACTGACATAAAGCCATCCTTTGTGCAACAGGATCACAGGTTTTCTATGCTTAGTTGAAAACAAAAGTCTAAAAACAATTTCACCTCCTATTCAGGACTTGTGAAAGACAAGCTTTCCCAAGGTTAGACAAGGCCAAGAAGAAAGACATCCAGGTTTTGGCAGAGCCCTGCAAATCCGAACTTAAGAAAGAAAATGCCAGCCCCAGAGTCAACTGAAAGTTGTCCAATGCTCAGCTCACTTGAGAGTTTCATTAGTCTTGCTCAGGTGGACGATTAAACCAAACCAACCATCCACAGCTCTCCCTCTTAGAGAGAGGGAGAAAAGAGAAGGAGAAAAATTGCAGGGAAAAATAGCAGATGCTGGAGGCTGAATGTGCAGACTTGCAACTAAGTGAAAGAGTCAGAGAAAGAGTCAGGAACAATTCCAATATACAGAAGGAAGAGGCAAATTGAAGGAACAAATACACCAATAACCAGAGAGGCTTCTGTTCCTGAAAGATATTGAATCCTAGCAGACACTCCGGAGATCTGCCTTGACTCTTAATAGATATGGCTTTGCTAAAGCTACTCATCTCTCCTTTCCTGAAAAAGATTGTAGCTCAGACATCCTCAGGCTGTTCAGGGTTGTGGGTGCTTGGAAGGGACAAATGCATGGAGCAAGTCAAAGAAATCCAGATGGCAGCTATGGGCTACCTCAAGGTTTCATGGCTTTGCAGCTGCGACTTTTTTTTTCAACATCGAAGAAGGTGAAGAGATGATGATGATGATGATGATGATATCCATTTAGTTCAGTCCAACTTTTGGCAATTCTGTGGATGAAGACTCTTCACCTTTTCTGATCTTGCACTACTTCTTTGAGTTGTTCTATACTCTGGCTGGGGTCAGCTTTGATGGTGTTGTTGTGGTCCACCAGCAGCAGGTGCGGATGGCTGAGGTCTCAGAGAGTGAGGACTCAGATGAAGGGCCTGCATGTGAGGCAGGGACGGGGCCAGGACTATCAGAGAGTGGAGTGCTGCCTTCGGAGCTTGTGGAGGCTGGCAGCAGTGATGAAGAGGGTCCCGAGGAGCCTGTGTCCAGTGTGCGTGCATGCAGGGTTGCTTGAAGGAAAGAGAAGCTGCAGCAACATGGGCAACTTGGGAGTAAAGCTGCAAGGTGATGACCCCTCCCTTAAGGGATAAAAGCCAGCTCTCAGAGGTGGGATTCTTTGCAGGAAGCAAAGAAATTCTCGCACTTCAAGTCTTGTGAAAGTTTGGACTATCCTGGTTTGTGTTTGGAGACTTTTGATTTTGATTATTTCCTTGCAATTTAATCTAGTGTTCTTGGCAGCCTTGCACAACCTTGCCAAGGCTTGTTCTTATCTGGGACAATTAGTTTTTAATAGCATTTTACTGTGAATTAATGGAATTCACAGAGAGGCATTAAAAAGGTTTTGCTTTTATCTCTGTTTGGTTTTTGTTTCCTTGAAACGAGGCTTGGGTCAGCCATCATGGTCTTTGGTGGCCTGATTTCCTTTTACCGCTAACTCTTCCAGTGGTGGGATTCAAATTTTTTTACTACTTGCTCTGTGGGCGTGGCTTTGTGGGCGTGGCAGGGGAAGGATACTGTAAAATCTCCAGTCAGAGGTGGGATTTGCTGATTCTCCGAACTACCCAAAATTTCTGCTACTGGTTCTCGAGAACTGGTCAGAACCTCCTAAATACCACCTCTGAACTCTTCCAAATATAATTGCTTCCTCCAGCAAATTCCCCTGCATGATTTATCCAAAATAAATGAGATGCAGTTTGGTGATTTTTGCCTTCCAGTGGAGATATAAAAGGCTGCAACCAGGAGTATGCATTACCCACCCTTCTCTCATCCATCAGTCAAATTGGTTTGTAGTTGAAGGAGCCCATCTTGATCAGAGTTGCTTACCAAATATCAGCCTGAAGGAATTTCAGCTCAAACCTTGTGTTTTGCTTGGTTGCTTCAATTCAGGACCAAATCATGAGCCTCAGGCCAAGCTTCAAAAGAAATCCAGTTATTTATTAGGAGCTTCATGTCGGCACTGACCAAGTGAAGCCAACTCTGACCTCACTTATTCACGCCTTGCTCTGACCCTGTTTCCCCCTCCCCCCAAAGTGTGTCATCAGTCACATTCCCCAATGAAGCAATTTTGCGGGTTATAAAAGTCACTCCCTCCGGCCACTGTGGATTTCTGTGAAGATGACATTGACAGCTGGAATGTGCTTTGTTTTTGCTGAAATGCAAGTTTCTCGATGCAGCTGTGAGGCTCAATTCCTCATCCCCCTTGCCTATGGCAACTCGACAGAAGATCAGGAATGCTTCGCGAGTTGACATAGAATACATGTTCTTGCATAGGAACAGGAAGCTCAAATACAAATCCCAAAAGAAGCTATAAAAGCTATCTATTTTGTCAGCTGCACCAGAACCACAAACTCTGGTGGTTCAGTTCATCAATCAATGGACTTTCTTTCCAATCGGCCTGCAGCCTCCATTTTGTCTCCGGTGCCTTTCTCCTGGCTTGGAACTGAACCAGATGGGTGTTTCTTCCCACATAACTCTTCAAGTAGAGCAGGTGGGAGAAAGAGACACAAGAAATGTGAAGATTTGTATTGCCCAAACCAGACCAAACCCTATGAGCAAAGCCATGAACACACCATGTTGGTCAGAAACTTAAAACCCATCTCCTTCTTCCCTCAAACACACCTAAGTTCTTCTTAGGCTCAGAAGTAGCAAAAATATGGTTAAAAGGCTGAAAAGGGAGGAATGTGATATCCCCCCCCACACACACACACACCAGTTGCCCCAGGCAAGTTTACCAATAGCCTGGTTTTCCTCCAAGGAGATGTAAAACATGGGTTTCATTTCCAAAGCAGAAGCTGCTGCTAAGACACTTGAGTTGACAGCTTTGGAACTGGCACTCTGTCTAAAGGAAGTGGCACTTATCACACATACACACACATTGTCACACCCACCCACTGGTCCTGATGGTTGTGATCTTTTCTCTCCTCCCTGTGTTTTATAGCTGCCAGCTTGGCAACACCTTGCAAAAATAGGATAGTATAAGTTTGCCCAGAAGCTTTGCAACATGTTGGGGTGAAGTTGTCATTCAAGGAATATCTGAGTTGCTCCAGAATTCAGAAGCATCTTTTTGGCTGTCTACCATCTGAATGACAGAAGCTGGGGACTCAATTTGTCAATTGTCACATGTAAAATGTGTGTTCTGAGACCCTCTCCTTGCCAGTGTTCACTTTTATCCCCAGGAATAAATCCATCTGAACTGGAGAGCTTCTATTGCTTTCTGTTTGGCTCCAGTTGACTTCCATTGAGTCACGTTTTAATTTTAAAGCTGCTGCTTGTGCCAATGGATTTCATACCTTTTGTGGATACCTAAATTATTCCAAAATGCTTCCTATTGATTCGTAAATGTAATCCCTTGTTCGCTACATCTGGAATTCATCCATGTGCTAAGAATGGGCATAACCCCCTTGGCTTCTCCTTGGGGGATATGGAGAATGTAGAATTTCAGAGAAAGTTTATTTAGATGGTCTGTGGGTTCTTTTTTTTTTTTTGGCTACTCATCTAATAAGTCAACTTCTTGGACTTTTGGATTTGAAGAGACTGAATTGACAAATACCACAACTAGTGACTCTGTCTTGGAGCAGGGTGGCCCATTTACTTAGGATGCTGAGTTGGAGATTAGCGTTCGAGACCTGTGTGCTACTGCATGGCAGGGTGAGTTCCCGTTATTCACTCCAGCTCCTTGATAGGGGCATGAAAGGAGTCCTCAAGGGCATCCCTCAAACAACAGTGATGTCACCAGCTAATCCTTTCCACCCAGAAGTGCCTTAAATGGTACCTCCGACATGAATGGGATGGAGGGACTGACTCTTTCCATATCTAGCTAACAAATACATAACCAATGCCATCTTTTGAATCCAGCATTTGTAGGCGGTATGCAAAAAGCCCCTTCCTTCTATACGTCAGATTGGGAAAATCCAAGTCACTCGATTTTCCAAATCAATCTGAACTGATTTAAGTGGATTAATGATCCAAATGGAATCAGCAGTTTGTACCAGATCAAAGCTGACTTGTTCCTCCTTGTTTATTTCTTTCTTCCTAAGACTTCTTTGACATTTTCCAGATAAAAAGCTCTTAAATCAAGTTGAAATTTCACCTGGACTTAAAAAGATGTGATGGCTGCCCTTCTGGCCTTCTCAGAACCTGCAAGCCACAGAAGCAGCTGATCAAATGTAAAATTCACCTTTCTGTCTTCTTTAATGTAAGCCCTACCCTACTAAGCTTTACTTAACCTTTCTATAAATATGCAAATCTCATCCAATAAAGCCTCCTTTTTTTTCAGGAAGTCCTCCTCTTTTGTGGATCAGTTGGCATTAGCAAACTGTATCTTGGCAAAAGCTGGGTAAAGCAAAGAAAAATCCTTAAAAAAATTAGCAACGAACAACCAGCATCTTCTCTCAGCATGCCAATAAATCCATCTTTTAAGAGAAAATGCATTAATGTACAATTAGAACCCAGGCTATTAACGGAATCCATAAGGCATAAATCATCCCTTTCTTCTCAGCCCCCCTTTCTCTCATGCAACCTGCTAACTAGTGTCACTTTTACGAGGACCTGTTAATATAGTCAATTTGGTCAGCGTCTCCTTAGAACATGCATATTGGCAAAGATTAGCATACAGTATGGGTGCTGTGAAGCAGAAATGGAGCTGGGCAGATTTATAATGCTCCAAGAATCACCAATGGGGAGGGGAGGAGGAGAAGGAGGGGAAGGGGAGGAGCAGGAGAAGGAGGAGGAGGAGAAGGAGGAGAAGGAGGAAGAGGAAGAGGAGAGAGAAGGGAAGAGAAGGAGAAGGAGAGATTTCCTAGAAACCCAACTTCTGTAGCATAGAGATTTCCACCAGGACCATGAAGATGTATTGACTTTGCATCACTTCTGGTGGAATTTGAAAGGTTATGGATAGCTTTACCATTTCATCTACTCCTAAAAATGGGAGATGAATGAGAAAGCAACACTTCTTCGCCTCTGCTTCATTCACCAATCATCAAAAACTATTAACTTCTTCTAGAGTTAGTATCTCAACTTGTATAGCTTTCCTTCCCTTTCCAGATTTATTGTAGTTAAATGTTTTAGCAATCCATGTTCAGCTGATAGGTAAAATTAAATTGCTACAGATATATAAATCTACACACTGGAGGATTCACATGAGATGTTAAACCCTAAAGCCAATGATCCAAACGCAACTGATCTACTCATATAACATTTAATGCCCAAACCAATAAACCTAACGATGCATTAACAATTCACACAAGACATTCAGAGAACAGGCAATGTGTAAGAGCCAGTGGTATAGTGGTTAATAGACCCAATTCAAGTCCACCTTAAATTATATGGTGACTTCATGCTAATCATTGTTTCTCTATTCAACCCATCTCACTAGTGTCAACTAACTTGTCAATGCAGGGAAATGTTGGAAGGGAAAATATTATGCACATCACCTTGAGTGAAAAAGCAAGGTCCAAATTTAATACATCTATAAACAATTTAAGATACTCAACCCTATTTTGGTCCCATCTGTCATATTGTGCAAACTCAATCCTATTGAAAGAAACTGACATAACTTTCTCAAGTCATTCCTCTGAAATGTGCAGTAATTCCTCCTCAAGCCATGATATTTCCACATCTACCATATCATTGGTTACTGGGACTAGAAACAAAATGAATTGCATGAACAAATAGGTGTGGAAGAATTAAAAATCTGGAATGGGGAATATCAAATCATGGGTGACACAGTGTTAAAATGTGGTATTGCAGGCTAATTCTGCTAACTGCCAGCAGTTTGATCCTGACCAGCTCAAGGTTGACTCAGTCTTCCAACTTTCCAAGGTTGGTAAAATGAGGATCCAGATTGTTGGGGGCAATATGCTGACTCTGTAAACCCCCCAGAAAGAACTGTAAAGCGCTATGGAGTGGTATATAAGTCTAAGTGCTATTGCAGGTGTTAAATCAGAGCTACCAATGCCACTTTGAAGATCCAAGACCCTGCAACTGGGAAAATAAGACTCTATGTGTTGCCTGCAAATCAAATACCTGGTCAAAGGTCCTAAATTGTTTGACACAATTTAGGTCATTTCTTCTTTAAACATGCATCAATCATATGCATTAGAGGAAAAATCTTTATGTAATTATACTCTACTGTCATTTGTAATTTTTTGGTCCTCTGGACTTCTTCTTCCCCTGTTTTCTTAAGCACTACAGCTCTTTAGACAAAGAACCAGAAAGGAAAAAAATTGACCAGAAATTCAAAACCGAAGGCATTACTGACCGTAGATAAGTAATTCCAAGAACGTCACACACCTTCATTCAAATTGTTTGGGGAGCACTGCTGTATGATTTTGATTACTTTCCCATTCAATCATCAAATGAAGTTAGCTGTGAATACACAAGGTGAAGAGCTTAAATAGAGTTTCAGTGTTTGCAAGAGGCAGTCAATCCATGTGATGTGCTAATGGGAACTTCTCCAATCAGAGTCCTCCAGTGATGCTGGATTTCAACCTCTCCAGTTACCAGGCAGCAAAAGAACATCTACACATCTGGAGAATATATTATTGACTCTGTAAAATGAAGAACTGGACCTAAGTGAATAGCAAACAGTGCCATTCAAGAATAAGATATGACCAGAGAAAGTTATTGTTCAACATGTAATAACAGCGGCGAGAATCACCTATACCCAAAACTGGAAAGTAGATTACACATTTTCTGAAACCATGGGAATTAATAAAATACTTAATTGTGCCGAGATGGATAGGCTTACAAGAAAGCTAAAAGGTAAAGAGGAGTCGGAGTTTTATGAAGTTTGGGAAATGTTTTTTTTATATATATATGGTTAGAAAAAAGGAATAAGATTTGATACATAATAGACTTGTAAATAAAATGTATTTTATTTATAAAATTGTAATGCTTGACACAGAACTGTTAAAATGTAAAATACACATGTATTTTGAAAATAAAATTTAAAAAAGAGTTGTTATTATTATTTAGCATACGATGAGAACATGATAGAAGAAAAGTGAACATATATACACAATTTCCATAATTCTAAGGAAAACCTCTACGCAGGTACAGCAGTGGCCTCATAACTGGATTTCCAACTCATCTATCCAGGTGATCATGTCATGCAGATCTTCTCGGGAACCAGAGAAGGCACATCGGGATCAATTTTGCATTATGTGTTTGATAGTTTGCATATCAGCACCACAATCATAACAAGAAGGAATTTTCCCATCTCCACTGATACAGGCCAGGGCCACTTCTTCCAGTATCACACCTAATTCTGTTCAATTTCAACCAGACCAATATCAGGTAACAGTAGTTGCCTGCACCCATAGCATCCTTTGAGTTACATGTCCCCCCCCCCCCCTCAGTGGTGTTACATAGGTGACAATGACCAAATGCAGCTTTTGGGCCTCACAGCCTCACAGCCATGACAGACAGAAGTGCACAAAACCATGGGAAGTGAGGATAATCTTCAAATTTCAGGATCATTGGCAAAGCTAAGATTATTACCAATTGCGCTTCAGACTTCTAAGGGTAGTTGTTTCATGCAGACCACTTTGTCAAGACTGACTGAGCTATTCAACAGACTCCCTGGCTTTGTAAACATGTCAGCCTGAACCTTATTTGGCTTTGACCTAGACTGTTGTGTGAATCCTGACATTGTGATTTATACACTCATACCACAAGTATGGTTACGCTCATTGTTTTGCAGCCAAGGGCCAAACCTCATCTCTGAGTTGTATTCTCACTCTTAAAAAGTAGCAAGGCTACATGAATTCTATAACTTCTACTTGCCTGAATACAGCTTCAGATGATATATGAACCTAGACTTCTTCAACAAACGGAGATGGAGTTAGCCTAATATACGCATCTAAAGAATTTGGGAGCAGCATCCCAATTCTGGTATGGATGTAGCCGATGAATTAGAGCAGAGGTAAAAAGAATGTGAGTTTTTGGGATTGACTTGTATGTTTTAGTAGCTCTATTCCCATGCTTCGCTATGAAAGTATGTGATTGGGCTTAGTTTTGGGGGAGGAAAATTTTTTAAAAAAATGTGCCTCTGCCTGCCAGCATCCATCAGTATTCCTCTGGCTAGCGTCCTATCAGTGAGTGAGAGAGTTGAGGGCTGCTTGGAAACTGAAACAGTATTTGCTGTGTGAGCAAGACGGAGACAGCAAGGAGCCACTGTACTAAAGCTGGTTGCTGCTGTGAAACTAAAATTGGAACTGAAACTCCTCTGCTTATGTTTTGCATTTGGAACATGCATTTGGAGGGGGAGTAGAACTCCTTAGCATCGGAGCGTGTTAAAAATAATATATGAAATGCTAATTCATTACTGGTCATTTCAAAAATTCCTTCCTTAGTGAGCACCTAGAAGCCAAGAGGAACATACATAACAAATTTCAAGTTTGTGGGCTTTACGATTGTGAGATATTGTGATGATGCTGAGTGGCATTTCACTTTTATATATATAGAGATTAAAATCTAAGCATTCACCAAAACAGTGGCAGATACAAATAGCATGCATCTATAATTAAAACGCAGGGCACATATGAGTTCATTCAGAGTCTACAATTGTGTTTTCAGTCTCAAAGTTAAAATGAGATTCCAGGAACCTGTGCCACAAGCCTGAATGGATTTGCAGGGATTCACTTCCAGTTTTTGAGAGGAATTAAGCACTCGAAGTCTTCCACATGAATGGACTAACTAGCTTTTTTAAAAAATGTACACTACCTTCGTATTTTTTAAAATTAAAGCCTCCGATTGGGTTTATGAAGAACATATCAATTTTCTAAAAATAGGAACCAAAGCATGTGCTTTAATATCCTGGAGTCCCTTGTTGTAGCAGGATGAGGCAACAAGATCTCTTAGACCAATAGAGAATAAATAAACCTAGGATGGGTCTTATCAAAAAGGAGCATGCTTTTGTTTGCGTAAAGGTTTTTATATGCACAATAATGTTAATGAATGCAAGGAGCTAACACAAACCCATTCAGAAACCTGACCTTCAAACAGAAACTGTATGGTGTAATGATGCAAAAATAACCCACTGTATTTCCTAATCCACATTCATGCAACATCACACCTCTGGTAAGATCCACTTTTCAAACACTTGAAAGGATGTAGAAGTATGAGCTATTTTAACAAGATACGTTCACCCCAAATGTATTGGTGTCAAATGTATCCTTCCTTAAAAAAAACCTATCCTCTCTCTCTCTCTCTCTCTCTCTCCTATCTATCTATCTATCTATCTATCTATCTATCTATCTATCTATCTATCTATCTATCTATCTTTTTATCATCTCTCTATTATCTATCTACAGTATTTATTTTATCTATCTCATTATCATCTAACTCTCTCTCTCTCTCCTATCTATCTATCTCTCATATCTATCTCTCTATCTCTACCATCTGTTATCTATATATCTACATATCTATCTTTATCTATTTATCTCATTATCTCGTTATCTCTATCTCTTTATCATCTATCTCTATTATCTATCTATCTCTTTATCACCTATCCATCTGTCTGTCTGTCTGTCTGCCATCTACCTCTATATGGCTTTTTATACATTTTCTTTCAGCATTGTTATATATATATATATATAAAGTTTTCGCGGGTACTTACATGTATGGTATTCAGCTTTGTTCAGGTATTTTCCCATGTCATTATAGTTGTGCTTTTAACGTTGTAGCAACGTTTCAGCATATATATGTTTATATATATATATATATATATATGTTTTCAAAATATATATATATATATATATATATATATATATATATATATATATATATATATATATATATATATATATATAGGGTACTTGTATGTGGATCTTTGGTTATTCGGGTTTTCTCCCGCGTAAGATTGGAAGTATCTGGGCAACGTTTTGATGAAGTCTCATTCATCATCTTCAGGCTTGGTCTTCAGCTCTGTGCTTCTCAGAGTGATGTGAGCTTGCAGCTGCTTCTTCCTTTTAACTGCTAGTGGGGGTGTGACTTGATTGGGTGGGGGCTTGGATGTGTTCTGATTGGGTGGGGGTGTGTTCTCATTGGTTGGTGGTTTGGCTGTGTTCTGATTGGTTGGGGGGTTGGCTGTGTTCTGATTGGCTAGAGGCGTGTTCTGTTCAGGTGGGGGCTTGATTGTGCTCAGGTTAGTCTTAGTTGCTGGAGGGTTTGAGCTGGTGAGCTGTGATCTTGCTGTTTGGCTTCGAGTTCGTGGTCGTGCTGCATCTTCATGGTGGAGGTCAGTTCGCTTCATGTATGGCTCAGAGGGGTTTGAGGTGGGTAATGATGCAGCTGCAGTGCGGCTTCTGGTCCGTGGTCGTGTTTCATCTTCTGTGTGGGTGTGAGTCTGCTTTTTACGTGGAAGTGTGGTGGTGGCATCTTGTGTGGCTCTCAGGGGTGTGGGTCTGGTGTCATTCTTCATGTTAGGTACGCGTCTGTTCATGAGGGCGGGTTTCCAAATGGCTGGTAGGCGGGAGGCATCATCTCGTTTATTCATGCTGTGTGGGCGTTTTTCTATCTCTATGGCTTCTCTGATGATTCTGCTGCTGAAGTGTTCGGTTTTGGCGATAGTTCTGGTATTTTTAAAGTCAATCTCATGTCCTGTGGCTTTGAGGTGTTGGACCAGGGAAGAGGTCGGTTCTTCCTTTTTGATTGAGTTCTTATGTTCTTCAATGCGTGCACCTATTCTTCTGTTAGTCTGTCCAATGTATGTGGTGGGGCAGGCAGTGCAAGAGATTTCGTATACTCCTTGATTTTCTAACTCGATTCTGTCCTTAGGGTTTCTTAGGATGGTGGATATCTTTCTGTTTGTGCAGAATGCTGTCTTAATGTTGTGTTTTTGGAGGATCTTGCTGATTTTATCCGTAGTGCCTTTTATATATGGGAGGAGGGCTTTGCCATTCTCTTGTTCTTTGTCTTGGATTTTGGCTGGGGTTTCTTTTTGGATTAGGTGGGTGATCTTCTTTCTTTGGAATCCATTGGCTGTCAGCACGCCGGTGAGAGTGTGTAGTTCGGTCTCTAGGTGTTGTTCATCGGCTAAGCATTTTGTTCTGGAGATGAGTGTCTCGGCTACGGAATTGATCTGTGCTGGGTGGTGGTGTGAGAGTGCGTGTAGATAGCGGTTAGTATGTGTTTTCTTCTGGTAGATGGTGTGTCCTAGGGAGCCATTGGATTTTTTGTATACCAAGACATCTAGGAAGGGAAGTTGGTTGTTAGCTTCTGCTTCCATGGTGAATTGTATTTTGGGGTGTTGGCTGTTGAGGTGTGTGAGGAAGTTGTTCAGTTTTTCTTTCCCGTGTGGCCAGATTATGAAGGTGTCATCTACGTATCTAAGCCAGAGTTTGGGTTTGTGATCATATTTTTCTAGAGCTTGTGTTTCAAAGTGTTCCATGTAGAGGTTAGCGATGACAGGTGAGAGGGGTGATCCCATGGGTGCTCCTTCTATTTGTTTGTATTTTTGTCCATTGTAGGTGAAGCGAACTGACCTCCACCATGAAGATGCAGCACGACCACGAACTCGAAGCCAAACAGCAAGATCACAGCTCACCAGCTCAAACCCTCCAGCAATTAAGACTAACCTGAGCACAATCAAGCCCCCACCTGAACAGAGCACACCTCTAACCAATCAGAACACAGCCAACCCCCCAACCAATCAGAACACAGCCAAACCACCAACCAATCAGAACACAGCCAAGCCCCCACCCAATCAAGTCACACCCCCACTAGCAGTTAAAAGGAAGAAGCAGCTGCAAGCTCACATCACTCTGAGAAGCACAGAGCTGAAGACCAAGCCTGAAGATGATGAATGAGACTTCATCGAAACGTTGCCTAGATACTTCCAATCGTACGCGGGAGAAAACCCGAATAACCAAAGATCCACATACAAATACCCGCGAGAACCTCAGAAAACAAATATTGCACCTCTATGGGGAGGAAACCCACCATCTGACCAGGACTTATGAAAAACTTGAAGTCCAAAGAGCTTCCATTTTATCTGACCTCGCATTCCTATGCAACTGCCGAGATCAAAATTTAATTCCCACAAGCTTCCAATTGAAATTCCACACCAATACAGCAGCCACCAAACGCATCCTAAAAAGAACAGAATTGGCCCTAATTAGAAATGAACTTCACACAAAAAGATTTCTCCTAGACCAAATCAACAAACATCTCCTCACACTTCACCTCAGACTCAGCAACAAGATTCACCCCTTACTTTGGGACAAATCCAAACAGCTCACTGTCTGGGGAGCCGAAACACAGACCACCCTCAAGACAGACACACACACCAACAAACTCAGAAAACTACAACAACACCAGAAACCAACTCCTCCCCCCTCACAGCCACACATGAAACAAAGAGTGCACAACATCTCAGACAAGATCCTCACCGAAGCCGAAACCAAGGTCCTTTCTAAAGGATTCAACTTTGCTGTCGCTCCCAAACACATCCCCATAGAAACCATCATATGTGGAGTTGAAACCAGCCTGACCAAAACCAACCCTGATGATGCCAATAGAATCAGACTCGAAATCACCAATATCCTCTGCACTAGCAAACCACCCAAAAGCAACTTATCCAAAGAAGAACAAACTGCACTACTTAACCTGAAAGAAGACACCAGCATAATAATCCTACCAGCAGACAAGGGAAATGCGACAGTGGTTATGAACACATCTGACTACCAATCCAAGTTAACCAACCTACTCCAAGACCCCACATACAAACCCCTAAAGACAGACCCCACCACCTACCTAGAAAAAACCACCAGATCCAAAATAAAAGCCTCCCCCATCAGTGAAGAAATCCAGCAAAGAATCATACCCAGAGAGAAATCATCCAGATGCCCTAAACTTTATGGTCTCCTCAAGATACACAAAGAAGAAACCCCACTTAGACCAATAGTCAGCTCCATAGGCTCACCTCTACAAAACCTAGCCAAATTTCTTGCCAAACAACTACAGCCCTATGCAGAATCCATCAACTCACACGTAAGAAACTCATTCCAGTTCATCGAGATCATAAAGAAACAAAACTTACAACCCAGTGACCTACTAGTGAGCTTTGATGTCATATCCCTCTTCACCCAAGTGCCAATAAAAGAAGCCTTGACAGCCATCCAAAACAAATACAACCCCCCCAAGCACATCCTAGATCTGACCAACCACTGCCTATCCAATACTTACTTCACCTACAATGGACAAAAATACAAACAAATAGAAGGAGCACCCATGGGATCACCCCTCTCACCTGTCATCGCTAACCTCTACATGGAACACTTTGAAACACAAGCTCTAGAAAAATATGATCACAAACCCAAACTCTGGCTTAGATACGTAGATGACACCTTCATAATCTGGCCACACGGGAAAGAAAAACTGAACAACTTCCTCACACACCTCAACAGCCAACACCCCAAAATACAATTCACCATGGAAGCAGAAGCTAACAACCAACTTCCCTTCCTAGATGTCTTGGTATACAAAAAATCCAATGGCTCCCTAGGACACACCATCTACCAGAAGAAAACACATACTAACCGCTATCTACACGCACTCTCACACCACCACCCAGCACAGATCAATTCCGTAGCCGAGACACTCATCTCCAGAACAAAATGCTTAGCCGATGAACAACACCTAGAGACCGAACTACACACTCTCACCGGCGTGCTGACAGCCAATGGATTCCAAAGAAAGAAGATCACCCACCTAATCCAAAAAGAAACCCCAGCCAAAATCCAAGACAAAGAACAAGAGAATGGCAAAGCCCTCCTCCCATATATAAAAGGCACTACGGACAAAATTAGCAAGATCCTCCAAAAACACAACATTAAGACAGCATTCTGCACAAACAGAAAGATATCCACCATCCTAAGAAACCCTAAGGACAGAATCGAGTTAGAAAATCAAGGAGTATACGAAATCCCTTGCACTGCCTGCCCCACCACATACATTGGACAGACTAACAGAAGAATAGGTGCACGCATTGAAGAACATAAGAACTCAATCAAAAAGGAAGAACCGACCTCTTCCCTGGTCCAACACCTCAAAGCCACAGGACATGAGATTGACTTTAAAAATACCAGAACTATCGCCAAAACCGAACACTTCAGCAGCAGAATCATCAGAGAAGCCATAGAGATAGAAAAACGCCCACACAGCATGAATAAACGAGATGATGCCTCCCGCCTACCAGCCATTTGGAAACCTGCCCTCATGAACAGATGCGTACCTAACATGAAGAATGACACCAGACCCACACCCCTGAGAGCCACACAAGATGCCACCACCACACTTCCACGTAAAAAGCAGACTCACACCCACACAAAAGATGAAACACGACCACGGACCAGAAGCCGCACTGCAGCTGCATCATTACCCACCTCAAACCCCTCTGAGCCATACATGAAGCGAACTGACCTCCACCATGAAGATGCAGCACGACCACGAACTCGAAGCCAAACAGCAAGATCACAGCTCACCAGCTCAAACCCTCCAGCAACTAAGACTAACCTGAGCACAATCAAGCCCCCACCTGAACAGAACACGCCTCTAGCCAATCAGAACACAGCCAACCCCCCAACCAATCAGAACACAGCCAAACCACCAACCAATGAGAACACACCCCCACCCAATCAGAACACATCCAAGCCCCCACCCAATCAAGTCACACCCCCACTAGCAGTTAAAAGGAAGAAGCAGCTGCAAGCTCACATCACTCTGAGAAGCACAGAGCTGAAGACACAAGCCTGAAGATGATGAATGAGACTTCATCGAAACGTTGCCTAGATACTTCCAATCTTACGCGGGAGAAAACCCGAATAACCAAAGATCGATATATATATATATATATATATATATATATATATATATATTCATTACTGAAAGGAAAGGAAAGAAGAAGGATGCAATTCAAGTAAAAAGCTCAGAAATCTTGAGAGTCTGAAAATATGTTAAAGCAAACCATGAATAAGGATTGGAGACAAAGCCCACAGTTACATCAGCAAGCATAAACAATTCAGGATATAAATCTAAATCCCTGTTTGTATCATTGGACAATCATCCAGGGTGGGGCTGAGTAAAAATGGGTAGATTAGTGAGAGTAAAGAATACACGCCGCCTATCCTGGTGACAGACACTGTGTAACAACAAAGATCACACACTGGACTATGCAGGCATTCAGCAAAAATATCTTTTATGTCCCATTCAACAAGCTTATGCTGTGAGCCCAGGAGATGCGATGAATCAGCCATTAATTAAATAACTAACAGGATGGAGCTGGGATTAAAAATAGTCAGTTCCCTACTCGGACCTGCAGAGAAAAACATACCATGTGTGAGATGAGACAGGAGGTCACTTCATTTATTTTGTTATTTATAAATAATTTCAGGTTTTATGGCCACTCACTCATGCAAGACTCTGTCTAAAAAGGAGAAAAAGCAATATAAGAAGTACAGGTAGTTCTCGACTGGTCGCTTAGCAACCATTCAAAGCTAGGACAGACCCTGTCCCTGAAAAGAACTTCCGGTTCTGAAGTTCCAATGGTAGCCCTGCCCATGGTCACATGACTATGTTTTGAATGTGTTCAACAGCTGGCCTGCATTTATGACCATATGCTGTCCCCCTGCAGTCACTGGATCATGATCTTTTTCAGAAAATGTTTGCTTCCAGTTTCTGACAAAAGAGTTCGGACAACCATTTGTCTGAGTGGCATAGGGTTTCCTGCCTAGAAGACCTCCAAGGTCCCTTCCAACTCTGTTATTCTATTCTGTTCTAAAAAAAAAAAAAAAAAACAGTTCAAAGTAAACATTGGGTTTGTTTAATGACTGTTGCATTTGCTTAATGACTTAATGTATTCACTCTATGACTACCATGTTCACTTGATGACTACAGCAAGAAAGTCGTAAAATAAGGTTGGTCCCATGATGACTTGCTATATGACCATCACAATGTATGATGATCATTGTCAATGATGGTCATAGGTCAAGGACCTACCTGTCATGCTCTTGGTAGAGTCAAACTCTGAGGGAGAGGAGGTACAGCTGACAGGGAGTGGAGGTGTGGCTCTGGAGGTTGTGGAGGAGGCTGGGGAAGGGCAAAGGCCAGCTGGGCAGTCAGAGGAAGAACCAGGGCCATCCCCTCTGCATCCTAGGACACACAGGGAGGAACAGAGAAGGAAACAACTTAGCTTACGATAGAAGAAGCGGCCATGATCCCCCTCATTGGTCGCAGCTGAGGAGAATAGTATATAAAAGAGAAGGTTAAAACACAGCATTGCCAGAAGCAAAGTGTGTTTTATTTTGGGCTGAAGTTATCTTGGTTGGCATCCTTCCAACAGACTATGCCTTGTTATCTCCTTTCAGTTGGTAATTACTTATCCCAGCCCGTTGTGGAATTTCCTTCATTGTAGTTTGTTTTGGTTTTTTATATCACCTTTATCTGCTCATTAAGTTCAGACTGTACTGCTTTCTTTTGAAAACTATTTTTGGGTAAGTTTTATCTCCAACTGAGAATTATTGAACAGTGGGGCCAAGTTGGAGGCATTAAAGGACATTTATTTATGTTTTGGATTTTGTTACATTTGTGTTACACTCTGTGTCATCACACTACCTATAAAACAAAAGGCCATACTGGGATGGGTGGAGTACAGATATAATTTCACCTCCCTCCCCTTTGTTGAAGGGTGCCTTGCTTCGAAGTCCAGGACTTGCAGAAGTCAGTTTCCTTTTTAAGGTAGACTGAACTGGGGTCGAGAAGTTCTTGGCAAGGGGGTGATGGTGATGAATACAGGTAGTCCTCAACCTATGACCACAAGTGAACCCAAAATTGCTGTTGCTGAATGAGATGTTTAAGTGAGCTTTGCCCCATTTCACGACTTTTCTTGCCACCACTGTTAAGTGAATCATTGCAGTTTTTAACTTAGTAAGCCAGTTGTAAAGTGAATCTGGCTTCCCCATTGATGGTGCTTGTCAGAAGGTCGCAAAAGGGGGGAAATCACATGATCCCAGGGACATAGCAACCACCATAAATGTGAGTCAGTTGTCAAGCAGCCGAAGGTAAATCATGTGACCAGGGGGGAAAGCTACCGTTGATCTCAATGTGCCTGTTGATGGCTGACATCAAGGATCCCACAGTTCAATCCAATAATATTCTCTTTTATCTTTGGTGCCTCTCCATCCTGCTTCCCAAGGACCAGGGAAATAGCTTCAGTGCAGGCTGATATTAGCAATGGTGCTCTCTTCCATTGAAATATTTGATTCACTTCACTTCAATTCTGTTCTGGTGCTGTGGCCTGTCGGCCACCAGCCCTTCCAGCAACTAAATCAGATGAGGAAGTGGTGTGGAAGTCACATCAAGGCAGCCTGAGAGGTCCAAGGAAAAAGAAGGAATGGAGCTGGCAGAGAGAGAGAGAGACAGAGGCAGGGGTGGGATTCTACCAGTTTGCACTTATTCGCTAGAACCGATTGTTAACATTCTAAGCAGTTTGGAGAACCAGTTGTTAGAAGAAATTACTGGGCTAATCCTGTAAAGAAGACAGGAAGGAAACATTCTGGTCTTGCTTATAGAAACTGCCTCTCCATTAACCCTTATTACATTCTTGGCAGGACTAGACTTCCTGTCTCAGGAAGGTCTCTGGAGTTTTCTTTCCCCTCCTTTGCTGGTACTTTGTTTGTGCGGAGTGACCATTCAAAGTTACAATGGCACTGAAAAAAGTGACTTATGAACATTTTTCACACTAACAACTGTTGCAGCATCCCCACAGTCATAAGAGGCCAAGCCCTAACTAAACACCTTCGAAGGGGTATGGAACGTTGTTACCTTCCCACCAAAGTGGTCCCTGTTTTTGTACTTGCGTTTTTACATGCTTTCGAACAGCTAGGTTGGCAGAAGCTAGGACAAGTTATGGGAGCTCACTCCATTACAGGGCACTATGATTCGAACCACTGAACTGTCGACCCTTCTCATCGACAAGCTCAGTGTCTTAGCCAGTGAGCCACCGTGTCCCTCTGAAATATGTCTTTTTTTAAAAAAAAAAAAAAGTGGATTGGATAAGTGATGTAACAGCAGAAGGCTAATGTATTATTCCACACTAATGAGGAAGCAAAATCATAATCCTTCAGGGATAGAAAAGAAGGCAATAGTAAGTTATGGACTTTTCTTCTGTTATATTATCCCGTTGCAACCCATTATTGAATCATTAGCAGGCAAGGTAATATTTCTGCTGCTGATATTTGGGTTAATAAACCTGCTTAGCTAAATGAAAAAATACGGGTGAGAGGGTCCTTTGAACGGGGTTGTCCATGTTAAACTGGCAGCTTGTTTGGATAATAAAATTCAAATGGTAAGCTTTATTTCCCATCTGCCCCCCCCGGTGCTCAGAACATCATTTCTTCCAAATGAGATCTCCCCCGCACACCTGCAATTTCTGACTTCAGATGTCTGTAACTCGTGAACACATTTGCTTGTGCTGTGATGTGGAATTTTCCAAGTCAGAAGAGAAAAAGAAAAAAAGAAAAAAGAAAAAAGAAAAAAACCCACAACCTCTAGAGATTCCAGATTTCTACTCATGAGGAAGCTGAATTTCTCTCTGACTCTAGTTATTTCTACATGGGTTTTGCTACTTAGCTCCTTTTCATTTCTGTAATGTGTGATAGGCATCTGTGAAACCCACCTGGGAAATGGCGCTGATTTTTTAAAAAAAAAATCAAAATGTTTTGCCATCTTGGAAATCACTTCCTCTGGGTTTACTCTGCAATTTCCTAGGCTGCAAGATTTGATGACAGTATAGAAATACTATACTAGGCCTGCTGACATCTATAGACTCTTAGATGACAGGAAACCAGCAGATAAATTTAACTAATTGGGAACAGTCAGGTTGTTACAGTAGCATCCCTCTGCAAAATAATTGACATGAATAAGCCAAACTCAACCTGAAATCGTCATTTTTAGAAGCTCATCATCCAGCTCTTAAAGGCTGGAAGGCCAGTGGTTGTACTACCCTTAGTTTAGCCCATCCTAAAATGTCTCCTGATTATGTTATGTGAAGGATTTGACTGTCCTACAGACTTTCTCAGTGGCTTACTGGTCACCTTCAACGCTCAGGTCCTTGGGGATTTCACCATCCAATGCAGATTGCCGTAAAACGTTTTGTAATAGAGGCCAACCTCAAATCATTTATGATGATGATAAATGATCATTTAGCCATCCACCTCACACGTAGGAGAATCCGGGAGGCTTACAATGTTTTAAAAATCTACCACATGGTAAAAAACCATGTCAAAATCCTCTCCATCCTCCATGGCAACAACCACACAATGAAACCAGCCACTTTGATCCATTCCATCTCCATTCATGGTCTCCAGGCTCACTAACAAAAACAGTGTCAGGGTTCCAGAACTCAACTCCAACCAATAACTCTGAACCAGACATATCCTCAAAGATTCCTTTTATTAGAGTAGTAAACTGGCACATCTGGGAAATCCCGAATCTGAAAGTTTCAGGTTTCCCTTCAATATTACAAATCCATCCCCTGCACCCTTCATTGCATCACATGCCTCTATCACCATCCGTCCCAAGTTGAGATGTCCCCTCAACCACTCCTTAGCCAGGTGCAGAAATAACATGACCTTGACTTAAATGAAGAATATTATGTCTAACCACATACTCACCAAGAAAGTCCTCCCCTCCCATTTCCGCAGGCTCAAGAATGTGGCAGCGTGGAAGCATTTAATGCTAATATGGCTGCCAAAGCTGACACCCAGCTTTCGGAAGTGGTGGGGGCCAACCGTACTTTGAAGGGGTGATATTCCATAAAGAAGGAGCCACCACCAAGAAGGTCCTGTTTCATGCTCCCACCAGATATACCACCCTAGTTGATGGGGTCATACCTTCCCATCCTGATAGGCCGGGTGGATATAATAGAGGAGAGGTGGTCTTCAAGTAACCTGGCCTCAGGCCATGTATGACTTTCAATATGATAAACAGCGCCTTGAATCGTAATTCCACTACTCCTATTCTCAAGAAGTGGAATTTATTTTATTTTATTTTATTTAGTTTGGTTTGTCAAGCACGTATGAGAAAAACAAGTATCAGTATGAACATAACATATAAATATATAAGTATAAACAGGTATAAGTATATATATAATAAATGAGTTCAAATAAATGGGGACAGTAGGACAGGGACAGTGGGCACGTTGATGCGCTTATGCATGCCCCCTTACATACCTCTTAGGAATGGAGTGAGGTCCACGGTAGACAATTTAAGGTTAAAGGGTTTGAGGGTTTGAGGACATAACAACAGAGTCAGGTAGTGAGTTCCAGTTGTTGGCCACTCTGTTGCTGAAATCGTATTTTCTTCAATTGAGTTTGGAGTGGTTTACTTTGAGTTTGTATCTATTGTTTGTCCATGTGTTATTATGGTTGAAGCTGAAGTAGTCATTGACAGGTAGGATGTTGTAGCAGACTATTTTGTGTACTAAGCTTAGGTAAGACCATAGGCAGCGTAGTTCTAAGTTGTTTAGGTCCAAAATTTCAAGCCATTTCTTTTCTTTTAAATTCTTAGGAATTTAAGAACCCTAACCCTTAAGAATTATTTTCTTCCTGGGGCCACTATGTGATTGTGGCATGATGGATACATGGCAGATCTCAACAGAGCATGGAAATGTGCCAGAGACCAGCCCTTGTGTTATTTCTGCACTGGGAAGTTAGGACAAACATTTTGCATGTGGGCGATAAGGGGGAAATTTGGCTTACCCAATCTTTCTCTCGTTCCCTACGAGAGATGTAAGTCTCTTTTATATTCAGGTAACTTAATGCCTCCTCTGCATACACCAAGATTAGATCTCGTTCTTACTGGTATGGGACATTGACTTTGAGAATATCAAAAGCAGCGCTAAGCCTGTGGTGCCTCTTCATCCTAAACAAAAAGGACAAAGATTGAATGAAGTATGACAGAAAAGAAAGATATTTTCTTCCGACAAGGTGAGGGAATTAGCTCCCTTAATAAACAGGGCAGCCAAGGAGAATATGTAATAAGACACTTTTATGTACATCCTTGAAATGAGCGCTGGGACTCGTGGGGCACAAGATATTTTGAGGATGGAGGGATGGAGAGAAGCTGCAGAGAGAGAGAGAGAGAGAAAGTCTGCAGCAGCCAAGGAAAATAATGTTTGTTAACTGTTTAAATTACTTTTAAGAAGATCCAAAGCAAAGTAGCAATGGCCAGCCATCAGAAGTGTTATGGGCCGAAGCAGGGTTTACTTTGTGATAAGGGGATGAAGGAGAGAAGGAGAGAAGCTAATTGAATGATGCAACCCCTTCCTCTTTTGAATTCTTTGGATCTAATCTCCTTTCCTGTAGCTTTTTACCAAGACCATCCAAGAGGGCATCCTAAAAGTTAAAGGGTTGATGCCAACAAGCAAGACTTTCACAGCTCCAACCAACATTTAGTTGACCACAGAAAGAATAACAGAATCACAGAGTTGGAAGGGGCCTGGAGGTCTCCTAGTCCAACCTTCTGCTCAAGCAGAAGACTTTATGCCATTTCAGACAAATGGTTGTCAATCTCTTCTATAAAATCTCCAATGAAGGAGCACCCACAATGTTTTATGACATTTATGAGAATCAGATGGTCATGGAAACTGGAAAAAGTGAATGTTAAGTTTTCTGTGTTATGTTTTCTGTGCCACAAGTATGCTTTCATCCAGGTGTCAACCCTGAAGTGAGCCTGGATGAAGCCATCTTGAAGGGTCAAGGGTTGTCCAGGGAGGGGGGAAATAATTAGATGGGGTTTTGTAGCCAAAACAATAAAGATTTTCTGTGGGAACCAAGGACATTTGCACTGGTAGCTGGCCAGAAGAGAATCCAGTAACCAAGCAACCGGCCAGTACTTAGATTGGACAATGTGACCAGTGACTTGGGAGAAAAGGGGAAACTTTTACTTTTAATTAGGTAAAAGCCACGGGAAATTTCAGAGCTGGCTTTCACCAATTGTGCCAATATGATGTATCCAATAAACCACTCTTTGAGGAACTTGCCTGTCTCAGAGTTTTGCCTTCTATGTGTGCATTACTTGGAATGCTGACACCGGGTTTTGAACCAAGCTTGCTCCTTGAAGTATGACTTCTTATTACACACGGGTTCACAGAGGCTTCCTTCCAAGAAGTCCTTGAATTGAATGGCAAAGCATGAAGTTACAGATCCACCAGTCCAGTCCCCGGGGAATGCCATAGGTCATGCCTGGCATACATTTGCTTCAGAGACAGAAGTCTCATGTTCTGTTTTAGAAAGAGATTCCTTGGACTTCTAGTTCCAGAAAAAGAATTTCCTAAGAGCACTGGAACTCAGAGGAAGCTAAGTCTTGAAATAGAATGTGTAATTATCACTTGTGAGACTCACTCAGATCTTGTCAAAATGCTCTTGAACAGAGGCTTTTGAAGAATGATTCCTCATGCAGATTCTAATATAAAATGGAGTCCCAATCTGACTGTGAAATGATAATCTTCCTCCATTAGTTTTTTTTCTGTTCTTTTCCCTCTCTTCTTCCTAACTTTCCTGCCTTCACCCCAGGGGTGGAATTCAATTTTTTTTTTAACAACCAGTTCTGTGGGCATGGCTTAGTTGGTGGGCGTGGCTTGGTGGTCATGTGACTGGCTGGGTGTGGCCAACTCAACATCGCTCACATCGAGGCACGCATCTCCTTGCCTGGCCTCTCGTGACTGTGGGGATGCTGCAATAGTCGTAAGTGTGAAAAATGGTCATAAGTCACTTTTTTCAGTGCCAATGTAACTTTGAATGGTCACTCCATACAAGTAAAGTACCAGCAAAGGAGGGGAAAAAAAACTCCAGAGAAGTTCCTGAGACAGGAAGTCTCGTCTTGCCAAGAAGATAATAAGGGTTAAAGGAGAGGCAGTTTCTGTAAGCAACACCAGAATGTTTCCTTCCTGCCTTCCTTACAGGATTAGCCCAGTAATTTCTTCTAACAACCGGTTCTCCAAACTGTTTAGATTGTTAACAACCAGTACTAGCGAATAGGTGTGAACCTGTAGAATCCCACCTTTGCTTCACCCCTTGACTTCTCCATCAAAAAGCAATCTTGTAGGCCATGTTTCTTGAAGGGAGATCAAAAATCCATTTCCGTCCAACCTTCTCTTCTTCTTAGGGATTTATGAAAACCCTTGAGCATATTGCTGGCTCAATGGATTTTTTTTTTCACTTGCCTTCAGAAACTTCTCAAAAGTTTTGCCTGGAAATAAGCTTTGGATTTTATTTCAGTTGGGAGCAGCACCCAAGACTGAGATAAGCAGGAATTAACACCAGACAAACAATCAAGCAGAAAACAGAATCCTAACTGAGGAACTACCACGGGGGCGGGGGGGAAGCACCCTTCCCCAAAACAAGCAGGACAAACTGCTGTTTTTAAACAAGGAACAAACCCCACCTTCCCTCACACTGATCATGTTACCTAGTTGAGTAATGAAATGTCTGCAAGCAAACAACCAAGCTCAGAGAACAGCTGCATTGGTGCCAATTTAATCTTGTTTAGATTTTTTTTGTATATTCATATCTGGGTGTAGCATAGAGGTGATTTTTATTGTGCTAATTCATAAAAAACAACAATCAGTGACTGAATTAATTGGATGATGTAAATACAGCCTGTGTATGGTGTGTGTGTGCTTTTACACAATAAACAAGCGATTATGCCCTGAGATTGCAAAACAGGCTGTATAGCTTTGTGTTTCAATTGTGAGTCTTCCAAAGAGACCGGCAGAGAGCTTTAAAAAAATGAAGAAAATAATTTGCGAGCCTGCATCCCACATTTTATAGGCTGATAAGGTACAATCCACTCCAAAAGTATCCTCAAAAAAGGTAAAAAAAGTCAAGGAGATAGTGGCAACGGGGGAGTGAAGCACCATACATTTTTACACGAAATCCTGAAATGTTTTTCTTTCTCATTTTCCTCCTTATTCCAAGCCCCCTATCTGATCTATACATTCAACATTGTACCGGACATGCTTAATGTCTTTTTTTCCCTCTTAAAAACATGAGCTGCTGATGTTCCTATAAAGATCTCTGGTGACTGACAGCCTAATGGTGCCTTATTTTTTCTTTCCTCCTGCAGCTGCAGCTTGAAAAATGAAATAAATTTAGCTCCTTAAGCATCCCTGCTGCTCTGTTACATATCATGTCTCTTTCACCAGCCATGAGCTGTAGGGTACAAGACAAAGGCTGCAATTCAAACCAGTTAGTAATTCTCAATGAAAATAAAAGTGAGGGATTCAAACGGAATCTATCTCACTTACCTACCTTCCCTGGTTTGGGTTGGATTTAGGTTCAACACCGATCCTGTATCTTGGGGGGGTGGGGTGTCAAACTCAATTTCATGGAGAGCCGCATTAGGGTTGTGTTTGACCTTGGAGGGCTGGAATGGGCATGGTCACTCATCACTCGGGTCTGGGATGCCTGTGTCTGCCCAAGTACTCTGCCAGAGAAATTGGGCTCCTGAGCTCCATTTTCACACATGGTCCTCCTGATCTCCGTTTTCACTGGCAGAGGCACCGTGGGCTGGTCTTTTGCTGTTTCCAAGACAGCCCTGAGGGCCAGATCTAAGAACCCAAGACCTTGAGTTTGATACCCCTTCTGTAGCTGATCTGCACTTGAGAGATAAAATTGCTATATAGATAGTCTTCAATTTACAGACATTCGTTTAGAATAGAATAGAATAGAATAGAATAGAATAGAATAGAATAGAATAGAATATAACAGAGTTGGAAGGGAACTTGGAAGTCTTCTAATCCATCCCCTCCTTAGGCAGGAAACCCTACACCACTTCAGACAAATGGTTGTCCAACATCTTTTTAAAAACTTCCAGTGTTTGGAGTGTTCACAACTTCTGGAAGCAAGGAGTTCCACAGGTTAATTCTTCTCACTGTCAGTAAATTCCTCCTTAGTTCTAAGTTGCTTCTCTTCTTGATTAGTTTCCATCTGTTGCTTCTTGTCCTGCCCTCAGGTGCTTTGGAGAATAGCTTGACTCCCTCTTCTTTGGGGCAGCCCCTGAGATATTGGAACACTGCTATAAAGTCATTTAACATTTAACAACCATTCCAAGTTACAACAGCACTGAAAATAGTGAGTGATGAACAGTCTTCACAACTTGCAACTGTCAAAGCATTCCCATGCTCACACGATCAAAATACTGTATTTTGATCAATTAGGATCAGTTAACTTATACTGTAAAGTATAAGATAAGAAGTACAGGACAAGGGTCGGACAAAGGTTGCTAAAATTTTTGAAGCCCACCCCTGCTTCTAAGTACTTGATAGGTCCTCCTATTGATTGACGAGGGGCCTGTTTCCCAGGCTTCCCTGGCTGTTTTTGTGCCTGCTCATCCAACAATCTTAGTAGCCACAAAATTGAATGTTTGTCCCTGTTCGTTGCAGTGTGAGGCTACCCATGAGCCTCACAGTTTCAGCATGAGTCCAAAAACTCAGAAGGTCTGGTCCCGGTGACTAACCCAGATTGGATCCTGCAACATTATCCTGGGACACATCTATTCACCTTCGTTGAGAAGTACAAATCAACTATTGAATAGCTCTCCTCTATTTCTCCTTCCTTTGCTTCTCAATGTATGTGAGAGAGAAAGAGTGGTGGTGGGGAGAGAAGGACAGAGAGAGAGTGGGGGGGGAGAGAGAGCAGGAGAGAAAGAGAGAAAGAGAGAGAGAGAGAGAGAGGAAGTAATTCAAAAAAAGTGGTTTCTGAGCAAGACAGAATGGTCGGAATATGTAAATGAGGGATCAATTAATGTTATAAATGGGGTACTTATTTTACAGGCAATTAATTTTAATTAGTAGTTATTCATTCAATAAATATAAGTTCTTCTTTCTTGATTTCCCTTTTTTTCCACTTCTATCCTGGCACTTCTATCCTCTTTCTTCCCCCTCTTGAAATACGTCCTCTTGTGTATACGTACTGCATGTAATCTGCATACTCATATATATAAAAGTGTCATCTGCACACTTTTATTGGAGGGGTGAGAGGAATGCTCAGCGTTGGCTTCAGCTCAGTTAGCCATCCTAGATTGGGAAGGGGAGAAACAGGATTTACTGAGGATGTTTTTCTATTCTTAATTTTTTAATATATATATATATATATATATATATATCTAGGCTTCCTTTTAAGAGGTTAAGGTTAACCGCTTCCCTCGTGTCTTCCTATCCAGCAGATTCTGTTGTTTTCTTTTTAATATATAGGAAGCATTCAAGCATGCCAACCTCTAAGCGTCATGTGTCACTGCATCTGGAAAGCATTATTTTGTTTTTCTCCCTGAATGTGAAAATCATCTGCCAGGTAAATCTCCACCTGATATATACCTTCATTTGGGTCCATCTTTTCTTCCATCGACTGTGGAACCCTTGCTTGTTTTCTCCAGTCTATAGTTTGGAAAATCTTTGCTGATCTTTTTTTTTTTTTTAACTTTATTTATATTCTGCTTTATTATTTTCATAAATAACTCAAGGCAATGAACATACTGTACTTAGTCCTATTTTTTCACATGACAACCATGCACAATAGTTTGGGCTGAGAGAAAGTGACTGGTCCAAAATCTCCCAGCCAGCTTTCATGGCTCAGGCAGAACTAGAACTCCCTGTCTCCTGGTGATTGAACCAAAGTCATCCAGTTGGCTTTCATGCCTAAGGTGAGACTAGAACTCCCTGTCTCCTGGTGATTGAACCAAAGTCATCCAGTTGGCTTTCATGTCTAAGGTGGGACTAGAACTCCCTGTCTCCTGGTGATTGGCCCAAAGTCACACCAGCTTTCATGCCTCAGGCAGGAATAGAACTCAAAGTACTTGGTGATTGGCCCAAAGTCATCCAGCCAGCTTTCCTGCTTAAGACAGGACTAGAACTCCCTATCTCCTGGTTTCTATCCTGATAAATTAAAAGCTAGACCAAACTGGCTCTATTTCCACAGTGAGTTTTGGAAGCGGAATTCTGATGTTCTGCAAACCAAAGGCAATCAGCCAAGGGCTTTCCTCACTCCTCGGCTCCCATTTCATGTGAACAGCACACCAAAGAGTGATTTGTGACTTTCCCTTTCTCATCTAATTTGGGTGTCAGAGTGAGAATCACAAGAACAGGAACCTATTAGGAACTTTGTGGGGAGAAGAAGAAAAAAAAAAACCAAGAAGGGTGGAAACGAGCTGTGACAATCCCTTGCATCAACCTCATTGCTTTCTCTCATTGTCATCTCCACCAATCAAAATTCTGGGTTGTCCCCTCCCTTCTGATTACTCTAATTTGCTTTCCCATCCATCCTCAGCTCCAGGGATTATTTTTTTGGTGAGAATGAAGTGCAAACGACGCATAGCTTTGTTCTCATCACCAGAGTCTACACCGGGGAAACCTGATTGGATCGAGTTTCTCAGTTATCCTTTGACCAAAAAGCAGAGTCATGCTGCTGACTCATGTGTCAGTTCGCACACATGTTTTTATTACTTGCAAAATAATTTTGCAAGATTCAGAAGCCAAAAAGGACGATTATTCAGACCTGTGGTGGGCGGGATGCTTGTTAGCTGCTGTGATTTTAATTTGACACTTTAAAAAAAAAAAGCTGGTGGTTAACTCCGCCCATTCCACTTTAATAATTTTATTGCAAATCAACTCAGCTGAATATATTTCATGCTCCTTTTTCCCAATGCCTATCAATGCAACATGGATAGTTGTAACCCTCATAATAAGCTGTCTTTAAAAAAAAGCGGGGAGGAGATAAGTGTTACTTAAGTTGTTCTTTTTTCCTTGTCTAGCTTCCAGATCTAGTTCCACTATAAAGCAAAAACACGGGCATGGGTAGCTTCCTGGATCAAAAGTGTCTTCTAAGAAATATAAACAATGAATGAATTAAACTTATTTATACCAGGTACATCCTCTTATTTCTTCTAACAAGGCCAATATGTTGTGATGTGTTGTGATGACCCTAGTTATGGTGGCAATTCAAAGATGTGCATCCTAGCATTTCTTGAAATATTATGAAGGATAGCATTCTGAGATAGCTTCTTACATGGTATTAAGTCTGTAGTTCATTCAATCAAGATCTTTTGGCTGTTCACAGAACATCACAAGGCATCAATCAACAAATCTCAAATAATTTAAGGTCAACCATGCTTTGTGGCACCAACCCCCATCCTGCAATTTTCCATGAAGATGTGCATAAACAAATTATAACTACTTCCATACTACCATTACTACTGTACTACTACTAGTAGTAGTAGTATTACTATTACTACTAGTAGTATTACTACTACTAGAATAGTGAGTGTCAGCTTTTTCAAGTACATCAGACAGAGCCTGATTTACTATGGAAGACTGACACTTGTACTACTAGTAGTATTACTACTAGTAATAGTAGTAGTACAATAAAATGGGTGGTGATTTCCTGAGAAGAATCCAGGGTAGTCACAAGGTTTCCTCCTATCCTACAACCCTTCACAAGATTGTGAGATTTGTATATGAGTGTCAGGCTTGCTCTACTTAAAAAAACTGACACTCACACAAATACAGTCTACAAATCTGATGAAATTTTGGTGTTCTTATCTTATGCAAGGACATCAAAATCTCACACCCCATACAGAAATATGGGCCAGGAAATATCTTCCAAAGTCATTCCCACGTACTACTGCTCTCTCTCTCTCTCTCTCTCTCTCTCTCTCTCTCTCTCTCTCTCTCTCTCTCTGTGTGTGTGTGTGTGAGAGAGAGAGAGAGAGAGAGAGAAATATGAATATGTGTATGGGGTTGTCTGTTTATTGATATTATAATCATCAATCCACCCACAGATTCCAGCAGAAACAGAATACTGTTGATTTACAAGTGAATATGCAATAATACAGATTGGAAATGAATCTATTTGTTCATTCCAAACACCAAACTCTTGTTAATCCCCAAGACAGTTATATGAAACAGATATTACCTGGCTTGTGAAGAAAGGTTAGAGTGCTTAATGAAACTTAAAGTGATTTTAAATAATATTCACGACTAAATTCCTTATGTGTCTAATCACACTTGGACAAATATTCTATTCTATTCTATTCTATTCTATATTCTATTCTAATTTTCTGTTCTTAGAAATGCCTCTTGGATGCATACAATCTATGCTTGGACTAACATCTGGCTATATTGATGCATATTCACACACTGTCTCTCTCTTTTCTCTTCTCTCTCTTTTCTCTTCTCTCTCTCTCTCTCTCTCTGTGTCTCTGTCTCTATCTCTCTCTCTCCCACCCCTGCCCCCAAACACACAGACACACACACACAAATCAGAAAGAGAGCAACTGTAAAACCAGAGCAATTAATCAATGTAGCAACTGCTAGTTTCTTGCAGAAAAAAAAATTCCATCACTAACAAAAATGAGTATCCTTCAAGAGCCTCTAAATCAGTTATCTTTAAAGGTAGCATATCTACATGGGTGTCACTGGTATATATAGCAGCAATGGACGCACATGTGCCATTACCATCTGCCAAGGATAGCATAGTTGTGCATTTTCCCATCCTTAAAGGATCTTTATCCAAACCACTCAACCTCCTTTCAGCCAGTTTGGTCTAGCGGTTAAGGGCCCAGGCTAGAAAGTGGGAGATTGAATTGTAATCCAGCTTTAAATACAAAAGATGATTGGATTATTTTGAACCAATCACCAGGAGACTGTGAGTTCTAGTCCATCCTTAGGCATGAAAGCTGGCTAGTGACTTTGCATCATTCTCTCTGTCTCAGCTCAACTCACTTCATCAAGTTGTTGTTCTGGAGAAAACAGGAGGAGGAGAAATGTATTGGATATATTTGCCTTTTTGAGTTATTTGTAAAAACAATAAAGGTGGGATGCAAATAAAAATATTGTGACATCACATGGAAGCCTGAATGGCCAACAAAACAGAAAGACATATATGCAATTAAGGCTTTGCAAAGCATTAAAAGTGTGCTTTGAGTTGATAGTGCTTCAAAGCACTTCACAACCTCTCCACACATCAGAATGGAGGGAGATTGCATTGTTTTCTCTTCGTGTCACTCCAAGACCTCATCCGGCAACTCCAATACCTTGAAGAGGCTTCTATTATCTGCCGTAGAGTGACGTGAAGTGCCACAATGAGGCGGAGTGAATTGTCTCCCTCCTACAACGAACTAACTGCACCCATCTCAGTGATATGCTTTGTGCATCTCTCTTGCATTGGTCTCACTCAAGTCCACCCCTCGGCTGCCTTAAAACAATAACAGAGTGGATTTAAGAGCCCCATATTTTACGAACAAGATTGATGTGCATTTTATCCAAGGGTGGGCTTCAAAAATTTTAGCAGCTGGTTCTCTGCCTGGTTGCTTAGTGAGCGTCGCCATGATGGGCATGGCCTAGTCAGCCTCCTGCACCACAGTGAGGGAGCTGTTTTTTGCCCTCTCTGGGCTTCGGAAGCTTTTCTTGAGCCTCCGGGAGGGCGAAAATGCCACCCAGGCTCTGGAGGCTCTCTGGAAGCCAGAAACGGGGCCCATTTCCGGCCTTCCCAAATTTCCGGAAGTCCATTTTTTGCCCTCCCTGAGCCTCCATGCACTTACCTGCATCCAAAATGGGCCGTGTGAAGATTTCTGGGAGGAATAAAATTAGCTTTGGGTTCACCCAAACCAGGGTGAACTGGTAGCACCCCGCCCCTGATTTGATCCCCTAACATCCTTAGATAAAAATTTCAGAAGCAACTCTGCTTTTATCAGATTAAATAAACAGAATGCAGGAAGATCTCTCTTTCTCTTTTTTTCTGCATGTCACTAAAATTTGTACGAGAACTGGGCTGAGAAACAAACTGGAAACAGATGGAATTGAGATACTTAAATATGTTCTCATCTCTCTTAATCCATAAAAAGATTGGATGCTGGGTTTCCCAGATTTCACAGCGGGTTTTTTTCCCCCCCTCTTCATTGCTGGAGAATTACCTAGCCATGAAACAGTGAACCACTTCTGTAAATTTTTTTTCACTGATAAGGTCATCTTCCTCCTGGCATGGTATCTACTGCTCCTTGAAGGGCCAGGAGGAAATCAGAACCCAGAAAGGGGAAATGTCAACATGAAGGCTACCCTGAGAAGTGGAAATGGAAGGAGGAAAGTATAGCAACTAGAAGAATCAAATCCAGAAAATATCACCCATGTGTAGAAAATACATTGCAGGCTAAGAAAGGAGAAGGGTTATGTTCTGTCCCTAATTTGCATACTCGAAATCCCCGCGCTTTGATTGGCTAAAGCGCGGGGATTTCTAATTGGCCAAGCGAGCCGCGCCGATTGGCCCGTTGAAAGTCTCCCGTGATTGGCTCACTCCAAGAGCAGGAGACTTGAAACGCTGCCATTGGCCACGGCCGCCGCGGCGAAAAGAATAAAAGCCGCGGGCTTTTTCCTTTTCGCCGGTTCGGTTCTCAACTTCAAAATAAAGAGCTTTAAACGAAGTCACCGACTCCTGGCGTCTTTTGCGGACACGACACTGGCGATGAGGATGGGATCCAGACCCTGAACCGAACCCCGTGTCCGACAAGAGCCAGACTTAGCACCGAAATGGCGAAAATCGCACCGCCCGCCCCCTTCAACCCCGCCACCGAGGACTGGGAATCATTCTCAGACCGTTTCCGCATGTACCTCGAGTGCACCGGAATGAAGGACGCCCCGGGCCCGCTAAAACGCGCCGTTTTCCTCACCCATTGCGGAACCGAAGTGTTCCAGATGGCCAAAGCATTGGCCAAGCCGGCCGACACAACCGCCATGGATTGGGACGTCCTCGAACCTATCCTTCAGCGACATTACGCCCCCGAGGTCCCCATCCTGATCCGGCGCAACGAATTCTACAGGCGGGACCAGAAACCAGGCGAGAAACTGAGCGACTTCGTCGCCGAGCTGCGGCGCCTAGGAGGGCTCTGCGAATTTGACGGCCTGAACAGCCTCCTAAGAGACCGATTCGTACTCGGTCTATGGGACCCTTCGCTCCAGAGCCGGCTTATGGCTAAGGGCGACATCAGCCTAGCAGACGCCCTCACCGCAGCCGCAGCCGCAGAAGCGACCCGCACTTCCGCTGACAGCATGCGAAAACCAGACGCGAAGGGCGGAAACAACAACCCGGCAAGGTCGGCCGACCCAAAAAACGAAACAACCGCACACTACGGCGATTTCCATTCTGCATCCAGCACGTCCGAAGACGAAGAAGATATACATCGAGTCCAGACGGGGCGCGGCGACCAATGGAACCGAAGAGGTCGTAGGTCGAGGACCAACTGTGCCGGTTGCGGCGGCGACCACCCCAGATCAGAATGCCGATTTTTTGACTCTATCTGTCGGCATTGTGAAAAAAGGGGACACATCGCTCGGGTTTGCCGCCAAAAGAAGACTCGCAGTCCACCCAGATGGGACCAACACGATCATAAAAGGGAAAGCCCACCGCCCAGGACCAGAGATCGCCAATCGGACAGCCGGTGGGACCGGATCCAGCGACCCTCGAGAGGCGGCGACAACCGGCGCAAGGAAGAAACCCACCAGACGGTAACCATCGGCCACGCCATCTCCGACGGCGCCAGAAAGGTACACGTAGAGGTCCATATTGAAGGCCGACCATGCAAAATGGAGGTGGACTCCGGGTCCTACCTCTCCATGATTGCATGGCACGAGATAAAACGGTTAGTGCCCACCCTCCATAGGAGGAACATAAACGCCCAAAGACTTATTATAAAAGACTACCAGGGAAACCGCGTCCCGGTAGTGGGCACCAAGAACTTTAATGTGACATATAAGGGCCGCACCGAACAACTCCCACTCACAATCGTCGATCGCGACCGCCCAAGCCTGCTGGGCCTACAATGGTTCGCCCCGCTCGACATCGCTCTCACGGGAGTCAACCACGTCACCGACGACGGCTGGGAACAGCGGCTAGCCCAGGAGTTCCGGGAGGTCTTCGATGGAAGCCTGGGCAAGTACCAGGGGCCCTTTATCTCATTTGATCTAGACCCTAGCGTCCCCCCCAAGCGACTAAAACCTAGGCGGGTACCATTCGCCCTAAAACCTAAGATTGACAAGCAGATTGACAAGCTCGTCAAACAGGGGATGTTGCAGCCAATAGACCATGCCCGATGGGAGACCCCAATAGTGACCCCGGTCAAGCCAGACGGGTCAGTGAGAATTTGTGGGGACTATAAGGCCACCCTAAATGGCGCGCTGCAACAAAGCGCCTACCCCGTCCCAATCGTGCAACACCTACTGCACTCACTGGGAGGGGGCAGGGTCTTTGCCAAGCTCGATCTCGCCCAGGCATACCAACAGTTGCCGGTCGACGAAAAAACAGCGGAAGCCCAGACCATCGTTACCCATCGGGGGGCCTTCAAGTGCAATCGACTCCAATTCGGAGTCAGCGTGGCACCAGGCATCTTTCAGAGCCTGATGGAACGTTTGCTGCAGGGCATCAAGGGGGTGGTGGCCTATTTCGATGACGTATTAGTGGCGGCGCCAAACGAAGCCGAATTAGAAAACCGACTCAGAGAGGTCTTAACAAAATTTAAAGTAACGGGACTTAAAGTAAAAAGGGAGAAATGCCAACTGTGCACGGAGCGAGTGGAATTCTTGGGCTACCTTCTAGACCAGCACGGCACTCACCCCACAAGTAAAAAAGTGAAAGCTATCAAAGAGGCCCCCACCCCTAGGTCTAAGACTGACTTACAGGCTTTCTTGGGGTTGCTGAACTTTTATAATGTTTTCCTACCCCAAAAGGCAACGGCGGCGGAGCCTTTGCATAGGCTCCTGGATAAGGAGGCAACCTGGACTTGGGGGAAACGGGAGCAAGCCGCCTTCCAAAAAACCAAAGACCTCCTCACCTCCGACGCCGTCCTGATCCAATTCAGCGAAACCTTGCCCCTGGCCGTCACTTGCGACGCATCACCTTTCGGCGTCGGCGCTGTCCTCAGCCATACCCTTCCTGACGGAAAAGAAGCACCCATCGCGTTCTTTTCCAGGACTCTAACCAAGCCAGAGCGGAACTATAGCCAACTGGACAAAGAAGCCTTGGCTATAGTTGCCGCCGTTAAGCGGTTCCACGAATACCTATACGGCCGCCCTTTTACCATTGTGACAGACCATAAGCCGTTGCTGGGCATCCTTGCAGGAAATCGAGCCACCCCGAACATTCTGTCTCCCCGGATGACAAGGTGGTCCGAGTTCCTGGCAGCCTACAGCTACGAACTGATACACAAGCCGGGTAAGAAGATTTCGCACGCGGACGCTTTAAGCCGCTCGCCATTACCAGACTCCGACCCTGACCGAGCACCAACGACAAACACCCTTAACATCGAAAACCTGCCCAACCTACCCATAACCGCGTCAGACATTGCCCGGGAAACTATTAAAGACAGGCGTCTGGCGCGGATTTTGCATTGGGTGGAAAAAGGTTGGCCTGAAAGGGACAATGACGAATCCGTTAAGACATTTAAAAAACGCCAAACTGAACTCTCGCTGCTTAAGGGGTGTATCTTATGGGGTGACAGGGTGGTCATCCCGGACAGGCTGCAAGGGAAGGTTTTAGAAATGTTGCATGAGGGGCATCCTGGCATCGTCAGAACTAAAGCCCTGGCCAGAAGTTACGCTTGGTGGCCAGGGATGGACAAGCAGATAGAGGCCTGGGTAGCTAGGTGCCAGCGATGTCAGGAGACTAGACCCAGCCCACCCGCAGCACCCATCCTAGAGTGGGAAACACCGAGGGGGCCCTGATCCAGAATCCATTTGGACTTTGCCGGTCCCACGAATGGGCATACCTTTCTAATAACAGTTGACGCTTACTCCAACTGGTTGGAGGTAAGCGACATGAAATCTACCACCACGGAGGCCGTAATCAAAGAACTTTGCAAACTCTTTGCAACACACGGCCTCCCAGACGTCGTCGTCTCCGACAACGGGCCCCAGTTTACTTCCCTCGACTTCGAGAGATTCCTGGCGGAGAGGGGCATCCGCCACGCATTCACAGCACCGGCGCATCCGGCGGCGAACGGTAGGGCGGAACGGATGGTACAATTTACCAAAAAAACCATCCGGAAAATGGACCACGGGGAGATCCAAGACAAAATTAACAGACTCCTCTTTATACAACACATCACCCCGAACACCACTACCAACAAAAGCCCAGCCGAATTACTAATGGGTAGGAAGCTGAGGTCCCCACTCGACAGGTTACACCCAACATATAACCCGGAGCGGCCCCCAGACTCAAGTTCAAAATACCGAACATTCGCACCCGGAGACCTCGTGTATGCGAAAAACCTGACGGGGGACCCTCTATGGATCCCAGCCGTCATCACCCAAATCACAGGCCCGCGCTCATACCGGCTCCAAACCACAGATGGGCGAGCCTGGAAACGACACATTGACCAACTCAGGTCACGGTCAGCAACAGAATCCACCCCCCAAGAAACGAACCAAGGGGGGAGGGAATACCCGAATAAACAAACGCAAGAAAAAATAAACCAGCAGTACTTACCAGAACGCAGCCATCGCGATCCCCCACCAGAGAAGAAACACCAAGCCAGCTCAACCGACTCGGAAAGACCAAGCGGGAGCGGCGAGACCTGTAGCTCAACCAACCCGGAAGGCCCAGGTGGGAGCCACGGAGAAGGAACCGGCCCGATCATCCAACCGGTTCGCACAGAAGAGGGAACAGCCAAAAACTCGACTGCTCCGGTCGAAATCCAGCTTGCAACTGAGTTGTGCAGGTCAAGTAGGACTAGACGGAGCCCCGCCTACCTACGTGACTACGCAACGTAAAGACTGTACCAAGAGGGGAGGGGTGTTCTGTCCCTAATTTGCATACTCGAAATCCCCGCGCTTTGATTGGCTAAAGCGCGGGGATTTCTAATTGGCCAGGCGAGCCGCGCCGATTGGCCCGTTGAAAGTCTCCCGTGATTGGCTCGCTCCAAGAGCGGGAGACTTGAAATGTTGCCATTGGCCGCGGCCGCCGCGGCGAAAAGAATAAAAGCCGCGGGCTTTTTCCTTTAAGCCGGTTCGGTTCTCAACTTCAAAATAAAGAGCTTTAAACGAAGTCACCGACTCCTGGCGTCTTTTGCGGACACAACAGGTTAAGCAGATAATGTTGTGAATGCATAAGGTTTAATAAAGAGAACTTGAGCTTGGAGTAAAGTGCACGGTTCTGGCCCTGCACTTCTGATTGGCTGTTAACGGCAGGATCGGATTGGCCCGTTCCGGGGAATCCGATTGGCCATTAACAGAGAGTTCCTATTGGTTAAGGGAGCTAGCGCTCCTCGATTGTTATTGGTTAATAGTTATTGGGGTTGCCTATATAAGGAGGGTTATAACTGCCATGGAGTTGAGAAGTCACTATGTCAATAAAGAGTTGAAGTTCACCGTTCCAGAGGCTTGTCTCCATTCTTTCTCGCCCATGCTCCAAACATAACAGATAACAATTGAAAGTTTTAAGGATCAGCCTGGGGTGGGGGGGAGTTGAACAGGATAGTGAAGAAGTGGAAGAAAAACTAAAATGGAAAATGGTTAGAGAAGAGAAGAGATTAGTTTGGATATAGTCCACCAAACAGTTATGATTCAATGATAGAAGACAATATTTGTAGCTCAGGGTTGAACTGTAGGTTCCTTGGTACCCTCTGAGCTTGGTGGTTTACTTGCAGACATTTCATTACCCAACTAGGTAACATTATCAGTGATAGAAGGGAGGAGAGGTGTTCTTTGGTTGTATACTAGTGGCTTGCCCTGTCAGTGCTGGTGAGACTGTTCTTTGTGAATCCTTGATTGGGCTGTAGTTTAATGTTAGCTTGTTTTTCTCAGCTGGGTGATTGGGGTATTGTTGAACGACCAAGATTATTCCCACCAAAATTGACAAAGCAAGCCACTTGTATATAAACAGAGAGCAAATCCCACTCACTTCTAATTCTGATGATGTTACCTAACTGGGAAATGAAACGTTGCAAGAAAAAATAAAAACCCTTAGAGAACACTTAACAACCATGTTTCTAACATAACCACTGTCATAATGTAAAATGGGGCAAAATTCATTCAAAAGATGTCTCACTTAGCAACAGAAATTTTGGGCCTCAATTGTAGTCACTTGTATTGGACCACTTAGTAACTTTCTCCATCTTCCTGTTCGTATGAGTTCCTACTTTTTCAATTCTCCAGTGTTAGGAATCCAGAGAATGGCAAATTTTTCTCTAGGGATTCAATAGAAGTTGAATGTGCTTGGAAATTATATTTACTGGGGCCCTTATAATGCAGTAATGGCTCACAAAACCAGGAACAAAGGAGTCTGAAAGGGAAAATTGGTTACCTCCCACAGCTATAATCAGGTAAGGGAACGGATCTACTTGTATCTAAATACCATTGATGAAACAATCTAAGCAAGAAATAGTGTGTTACAATAGATGCATATTGGAGGTGTAAAGCTGTAATGCTCACCTTGTATTAGAAACAAGTATTATGAATCAACAGAGCTTTGTATGAAAACAAGCAGAGAATTATGACTCTCGATGACATTAGTATCTAGGGACCATAGGTTTATGGTTTGACTAATGTCATCTGTATTTCTTTTAAAGTCTCAATCACTTCATGCATGAATGATGCTTTGAAAAAGACTTGTATAATTCTGATAGATGCTGAAATAATCAGTCTGTAGGGAACCTAGATTGAGTATTAATCATGGAATTAGTCAATGTTCTCATTGATGCTTACTCCAAGAATGACTTCAGAGCTTGCTGATATGCCATCACAAACATTAAGGCACTGCATTTTCTTGTAGCAACCTCAAAAAAACAGCAACAGCTGCAAAAGTCTTGCTGTTTTTGTTAACTTTGAGGAAATGGTTGAAGATGGACTTTGAAAAAAATTTCCAATGAAAATTACATAACAGATAACAGATAATCAGAGTTGGAAGTGACCTTGTAGGTCATCTAGTCCAACCCTCTGCCCAAGCTGGAGACCCTACACCATTTCTGATAGATGGGAGTCCAATCTCTTCTTGAAAACCTCCAGGAATGAAGCTCACACAACTTCTGAAGGCAAAAGCTGTTCTATTGGTTGTTTGTTCTCCCTGTCAGAAAGTTTCTCCTTATTTCCAGGTTAAATCTCTCCTTGTTCAGTTTCCATCCATTATTCCTTGTCTGGCCTGCAGGCACTTTAGAAAATAGATTGACCCTTCCTCTCTGTGGCAACCCCACTGTTCTGTCCTGAATTTGAATACTCGAAATCCCCGCGCCTTGATTGGCTAAGGCGCGGGGATTTCTGATTGGCCAGGCGAGCCGCGCTGATTGGCCCGATTGAAGTCTCCCGCGATTGGCTCGCTCCAAGAGCGGGAGACTTGAATCGCTGCCATTGGCCGCGGCCGCCACAGCGAAAAGGATAAAAGCTGCGGGCTTTTTCCTTTTCGCTGGTTCGGTTCACAACAGTTTAATAAAGAGCTTGAATGATAGTCACCGACTCTGAGATTTCTTTTGCGGACATGACACTGGCGACGAGGGTGGGATCCCGACCCTGAACCGAACCCCGTGTCCAACAAGAGCCAGTTCCAGTGAAAGAGATGGCGAAGATCGCACCGCCCGCCCCCTTCAACCCCGCCAACGAAGACTGGGAATCGTACTCAGACCGGTTCCGAATGTACTTGGAATGCGCCGGGATGAAGGACGCCCCGGGCCCGCTAAAACGCGCCGTCTTCCTTACTCACTGCGGACCAGAGATCTTCCAGATGGCCAAAGCATTGGCCAAGCCGGCAGACGCAACCGCCATGGACTGGGACGTCCTCGAGCCTATACTGCGACGCCATTACGCCCCCGAGGTCCCCATCCTGATACGGCGCAACGAGTTTTACCGCCGAAATCAGAAACCAGACGAGAAATTGAGCGACTTCGTCGCCGAGCTGCGGCGCCTAGGAGGACTCTGCGAGTTTGAAGGTCTAAACAGCCTCATAAGAGACCGATTCGTGCTCGGCCTATGGGACCCTACACTCCAGAGCCGGCTTATGGCCAAAGGCGACATCAGCCTAGCAGACGCCCTCACCGCAGCCGCAGCCGCAGAGGCAACCCGCTCGTCTGCTGACAGCATGCGAAGATCCGACGCAAAGGGCGGAAACAACAACCCGGCAAGGTCGGCCGACCCTAGAAGTGAATCAACCGCACACTACGGAGAATTCCAGTCAGCCTCCAGCACGTCGGAAGACGAGGAGGACATACATCGCGTGCAGACGGGACGCGGCGACCAGCGGAATCGAAGAGGCCGTAGGTCGAGGACCAACTGTGCCGGGTGCGGCGGCGACCACCCCAGGTCAGAATGCCGATTTTTTGACTCTATTTGTAGGCATTGTGAACGACAGGGTCACATCGCTCGAGTTTGCCGCCAAAAGAAGACCCGCAGCCCGCCCAGATGGGAACAACACGATCGGAAGAAGGAAAGCCCCCCGCCCAAGACCAGAGAGCGCCAACCGGACGGTCGGTGGGACCGTACCCAGCGATCTTCAAGAGGCGGCGACGGTCGGCGGAAAGAAGAAACACACCAGACGGTGACCATCGGCCATGCCATCTCCGACGGCGCCAGAAAGGTACACGTTGAAGTCCATATTGAGGGCCAGCCATGCAAGATGGAAGTGGACTCCGGGTCCTACCTCTCCATGATTGCATGGCGCGAGATTAAGCGGCTCTTACCCACACTCCATAAGAGGAACATTCATACCCAGAAAATCATCATAAAAGACTACCAAGGGAACCGCGTCCCGGTAGTGGGCACCAAGAGCTTCAATGTAACCTACAAAGGCCGCACCGAACAACTGCCACTCACCATCGTCGATCACGACCGCCCAAGCCTACTGGGCTTACAATGGTTCGTCCCGCTTGACATCGTGCTGACAGGAGTCAACCACGTCGCCGACGACGGTTGGGAACAGCGGCTAGCCCAGGAGTTCCAGGAAGTATTCGATGGAAGCTTGGGCAAGTACCAGGGGCCCCTTATTTCATTTGACCTAGACCCGAAGGTTCCCCCCAAGCGGCTTAAACCTAGGAGGGTACCATTCGCCCTGAAGCCTAAAATTGACGAGCAGATCAACAAGCTCGTCGAACAGGGGGTGTTGCAGCCGATTGACCATGCCCGATGGGAAACCCCTATAGTGACCCCAGTAAAACCAGACGGGTCTGTGAGAATTTGCGGGGACTATAAGGCCACCCTAAATGGCGCATTACAACAAAGCGCCTACCCAGTCCCAATCGTGCAACATCTGCTGCACTCACTGGGAGGGGGCAAGGTCTTTGCCAAGCTCGATCTCGCCCAGGCATATCAGCAGCTACCAGTAGATGAGAAAACGGCGGAAGCCCAGACCATCGTGACCCATCGGGGGGCCTTCAAGTGTAACCGACTCCAATTCGGAGTCAGCGTGGCACCAGGCATCTTTCAAAGCCTGATGGAACGTTTGCTACAGGGCATCGAGGGGGTGGTGCCCTATTTTGATGACGTATTAGTAGCGGCGCCAAACGAAGCCGAATTAGAAAACCGACTCAGACAGGTCTTAACAAAATTTAAAGTGACAGGACTTAAAGTTAAACGAGAAAAATGCCAACTATGCACAAAGCAAGTGGAATTTTTGGGATACCTTCTAGACCGGCATGGCATTCACCCTACAATTAAAAAAGTGAAAGCCATCAAAGAAGCCCCTACCCCAAAGTCTAAAACGGAACTACAAGCGTTCTTAGGGTTGCTGAATTTTTATAATGTTTTCCTACCCCAAAAGGCTACGGCGGCGGAGCCTTTGCATAGACTCCTGGATAAGGCGGCAACCTGGACTTGGGGGAGACGAGAGCAAACCGCCTTTCAAAAAACCAAAGACCTCCTCACCTCCGACGCCGTCCTGATTCAATTCAGCAAAACCTTGCCCTTAGCTGTCACTTGCGACGCATCACCTTTCGGCGTCGGCGCTGTCCTCAGCCATACCCTCCCCGACATAAGGGAAGCACCCATCGCTTTTTTCTCCAGGACTCTGACTAAACCAGAGCGGAACTATAGCCAGCTGGACAAAGAAGCTTTGGCTATAGTTGCCGCCGTTAAGCGTTTCCACGAATACCTATATGGCCGCCCGTTCACCATTGTGACAGACCACAAGCCATTGCTGGGAATCCTCGCCGGAAACCGAGCCACCCCGAACATTTTATCACCCCGGATGACAAGGTGGTCCGAGTTCCTGGCAGCCTACAGCTACGAACTGTTACACAAGCCAGGTAAGAAAATTTCGAACGCGGACGCTTTAAGCCGTTCCCCCTTACCAGACTCTGATCCTGACCCAGCACCAACAACAAACACCCTTAGCATTGAAAACCTACCCATTACCGCATCGGACATTGCCAGAGAGACTGTTAAGGATAAGCGTCTGGCGCGAATCCTACATTGGCTAGAAAAAGGCTGGCCTGAAAGGGACAATGACGAATCCATTAAAACGTTCAGAAACCGCCAGACTGAACTTTCACTTCTTAAGGGATGTATCTTGTGGGGTGACAGGGTAGTCATCCCGGACAGATTGCAAGGGAGGGTCTTAGAGATGCTGCATGAGGGTCATCCTGGCATCGTCAGGACTAAAGCCCTGGCCAGGAGTTACGCTTGGTGGCCGGGGATGGACAAACAGATTGAGCAATGGGTCGCCAAATGCCATCGATGCCAAGAGACCAGACCCAGCCCACCCGCAGCACCCATCCGGGACTGGGAAATACCAAGGGGGCCCTGGTCCAGAATCCATTTAGACTTTGCGGGTCCGACAAATGGGCATACTTTTTTGATCACAGTCGACGCTTACTCCAATTGGTTGGAAGTAAGCGATATGAAATCCACTACCACGGAGGCTGTCATCAAAGAACTGTGTAAACTGTTTTCCACGCACGGCCTCCCAGACGTCGTCGTCTCAGATAACGGGCCCCAGTTTACTTCCCTCGAGTTTGAAAGGTTTTTGGCAGAGAGGGGCATCCGCCACGCATTAACGGCACTGGCGCATCCGGCGGCGAACGGTAGAGCGGAACGGATGGTCCAGTTTACTAAAAAAACCCTCCGGAAGATGGACCACGCGGAGATCAACGACAAAATCAACAAACTCCTCTTCATACAACACATCACCCCTAACACCACTACCAAACAAGAGCCCAGCCGAACTGTTAATGGGCAGGAAGCTGAGGTCCCCACTCGACAGGTTGTACCCGACTTACAACCCGGAGCGGCCCCCAGACTCCAGCTCCAAATACCGGACATTTGCCCCCGGTGACTTAGTTTACGCCAAAAATCTGACGGGGGACCCCCTATGGATCCCAGCCGTCATCACTCAAATCACCGGTCCACGGTCGTACCGGCTCCAAACCACCGACGGGCGAGCCTGGAAACGACACATCGACCAGCTCCGGTCACGTACGGCAACAAACCTCAACCCCCAAGACTCGAACCAAGGAGGGAGGGAACACCCGAATAAAATAGCGCAAGAAAAAATCCAAAAATACTCACCGGAACGCAGCCATCGCGAGTCCCCTCCGGAGAAGAACCACCTGGCCAGCTCAACCGACTCGGAGAAACCAAGCGGGAGCGGCGAAACCCGCAGCTCAACCGACCCGGTAGGCCCAGGCGGGAGCCACGGAGAACGAACCGGCCCGATCATCCAGCCGGTTCACACAGAGGGAGGAGCAGCCAAAAAGATGACCGCTCCGGCCGAGGTACAGCTTGAAACTGAGTTGCGCAGGTCAACTAGGACTAGACGGAGCCCCGCCTACCTGCGTGACTACGCTACGTGATGGACCATACCAAGAGGGGAGGGGTGTTCTGTCCTGAATTTGAATACTCGAAATCCCCGCGCCTTGATTGGCTAAGGCGCGGGGATTTCTGATTGGCCAGGCGAGCCGCGCTGATTGGCCCGATTGAAGTCTCCCGCGATTGGCTCGCTCCAAGAGCGGGAGACTTGAATCGCTGCCATTGGCCGCGGCCGCCGCAGCGAAAAGGATAAAAGCCGCGGGCTTTTTCCTTTTCGCTGGTTCGGTTCACAACAGTTTAATAAAGAGCTTGAATGATAGTCACCGACTCTGAGCTTTCTTTTGTGGACACGACACCCACAAGTATTGGAACCCTGCTATCCTGTCTCCCCTATTCCTTCTCTCCACTAGACTAGCCATGCCAGTTCCTGTAGCCGTTCTTCATATGTTTTAGTCTCCAGTCCCCTAATCATCCTGGTTGCTTTTCTCTGCACTTTTTCTAGAATTTCAACACCTTTTTTATAGTGTGGTGACCAAAACATGTGCAATGAACTTTCACAAGGAATTAGGACTACTATTGTCAAGTTCTTTTGTTTGTTTGGATTTCTTCCTAACATTCAACCTGGATTTGCTTTACTGTTACTTAAATTTACTTTAGGAGACTGGATGCTAAAACATACGGAGAATGGTTGCAAGAATTGGGTATGTCTAGCTTAATGAAAAGAAGGACTGGGGTGACGTGATAGCAGTTTTCCAATATCTCAGGGGCTGCCACAGAGAAGAGGAGGCAACCTATTCTACAAAGCACCAGAGGGCAGGACAAGAAGCAATGGGTGGAAACTAATCAAGGAGAGAAGCAACTTAGAACGAAGGAGACATTTCCTGACAGTCAGAACAATCAATCAGTGGAACAACTTGGCTGCAGAAGTTGTGAATTCTCCAATACTGGACGTTTTTAAGAAGAGACTGGACAGCCACTTCTCTAAATTAGTATAGGGTCTCCTGCTTGAGCAGGAGGTTGGACTAGAAGACCTCCAAGGTCCCTTCCAAATCTGTTATTCTGTCATTCCAATATTTGAAGGGCTGCCACAAGGAAGAGGGAGTCAACTTATTCTCCAAAGCACCTGAAGGCAGGAGAAGAAGCAACGGATGGAAATTAATTAGGTAGAGAACCAACCTAGAATTAAGAATAAATTTTCTTATAGTGAGAACAATAAACCAGTGGAACAATTTGCCACCAAAAATTGTGGGTGCTCCATCACTGGAATTTTTAAAGAAGAGATTGGACCAACATTTTTCTGAATGGATGTAGGGTCTTCTGCTTGAGCAGGGGGTTGGACTAGAAGACCTCCAAAGTCCCCTCCAACATCTGTTATTACCCTCTGGCCGTGATGGCAAACCTATGGCATGTGTGCCACAGGTGGCACGCAGAGCCATTTGTGCTGGCACATGAGCCACAGGCAAACTTACCTCACTGCATGCGTGCGCCTCACAGCTGATTTTTGGCTGGTTTGAGGCCTTTTCCGGCCTCCCAGAGGCTCCCGGCATTACAAGAAGTGACGAAACGGGCCTATTATTCATCCTGCAAAGCCTGCAGAGGGGCTGCCACAAAGAAGAGGGAGTCAAGCTATTATCCAAAGCACCAGAAGGCAGGACAAGAAGGAGAAATGTCCTGATAACAATTAAGCCCTTCATGTGCCATGCATCTGTCCATGCAATCCCCTCGCATGCAGCAGGTCCCTGTGCATGCACGCATGTCTCCTGAGCACTCTCCTCTGCCCCCTGCACATGTGCACCAGATACCTGACATGCGCAGTAGGGTTCTTCCAGGCGACCTCTTGCATGCCAGGGGAAATGGCTCTGCATGCCACTTCTGGCACCCGTGGCATAGGTTCAGCAACGCAGGTCTAAAATGATATAGAGTCTCCTGCATGAGCAGGGGGTTGGACTAGAAGACCTCCGACGTCCCTTCCAACTCTACCAGTATTCTGCTATTTTGTTAAATCAGTTATTCTATGTCTATAAAAGAAAAGAGAACAGAGAATGCCCACCATATAACCGGTCAATAATGTTTTCCAAGTCTAAAGAGAAAGTGTAATTTGTTAGACCGCAGATTTGTTTCTTGTTTCTTCAAAGACTTGTGGAGGAGAGTAGTGTTGTTTTGGGGAGAAAGGGGCACTGATGTCTTAATTTACTATCAAGATCCTGTTGAGAAAGCCTAGGGAAGCTGGAGATTCAAACCTATTTCCAGATGTGATGTTGAAGAATGACATCAAATTCTTCCTTCCCTTAAAAAAACATTTCTTGTTTTTGGTCATTTCTTTTACAAGACTAAATATATTTCAAGAATTAATGTTAACAATGAGGAGGAGGAGGAGGAGGAGGAGGAGGAGGAGGAGGAGGAGGAGGAGGAGGAGGAGGAGGAGGAGGAGGAGGAGGAGGAGGAGGAAGAGGAAAAGAAACATTATTATTTGCCTTGGCTGATGTACTACACTTGGTTCAGATTCAAGAAAAGAAATGGAAGAGAAGTGTTCTATTTAGCTAATCAGAGACATAGAGGATGCTGTTATAAACAGAAATAGTCTTGTTGTCTTCTTAATATTATCTTGCTGACAAATCAATGTTGCTAAATATGGAACAGGGAAGAGAACAGTAAATAGTCTGGATAAATGACTTTTAGTCTGGTAGAGAAAAAAAAAATGCAGTTGGTACTTTTCATTGAGCTAAAAGGAAATCCATCAATGGGGTGGAAAGTCAACTAGCACTCACAACATGCACAGTTTGACTGAAGAAATTGTTGCCCCATAGTGGGTATCTGGAGGTTTACAGACCAAACATTAATTTTGTAGACTGAATGTATTGTATTCATTTTACTTGTTTTCTTCTGGGGTTGGCTGATTTTTTTTAAAAATCACAATTAGATAACCCACGTCCCATTGCATCATCATTTTAGAGATATTTGCTTATCTAAACAGAGAAATAGAATGACCATGGGTGGGCAAAAATGAAATGGGAGTTGGAGTATCTTCTGCTTTCCTGCCAGCTTCCCCATTGGAGTGACTTTTGACTTCCTGCCAGCTCCCCCATTGGAGTGACTTTTGACTTCCTGCCAGCTTCCCCATTGGAGTGACTTTTGACTTCCTGCCAGCTTCCCCATTGGAGTGACTTTTGACTTCCTGCCAGCTCCCCCATTGGAGTGACTTTTGACTTCCTGCCAGCTTCCCCATTGGAGTGACTTTTGACTTCCTGCCAGCTTCCCCATTGGAGTGACTTTTGACTTCCTGCCAGCTCCCCCATTGGAGTGACTTTTGACTTCCTGCCAGCTCCCCCATTGGAGTGACTTTTGACTTCCTGCCAGCTCCCCCATTGGAGTGACTTTTGACTTCCTGCCAGCTCCCCCATTGGAGTGACTTTTGACTTCCTGCCAGCTTCCCCATTGGAGTGACTTTTGACTTCCTGCCAGCTTCCCCATTGGAGTGACTTTTGACTTCCTGCCAGCTCCCCCATTGGAGTGACTTTTGACTTCCTGCCAGCTTCCCCATTGGAGTGACTTTTGACTTCCTGCCAGCTCCCCCATTGGAGTGACTTTTGACTTCCTGCCAGCTCCCCCATTGGAGTGACTTTTGACTTCCTGCCAGCTTCCCCATTGAATTTCCTTGTGAGAAGTGGTAGGGAGCCTCAGAAATCTTTCTTCTTTCCTTCCTAGTAATTGCTGCTGCTGGGTGGGGCAGAAAGCAAGGGATTGCGAGACTGCCTGGGAAACTGTTACAGAACTTTAAAAATGAAGACCACATGACCACAACAGGAACCCAGCAGTGCAGCAGCAGCCAGTATCACTAAAGCAGCTGCAACTTCCCCAAATTTCATGCCCTCGGGAGTCATAGTCCCAGATTTTGGACACCTTTTGTAAGTCAGCCTATTTGAGATACCTTGGTTGGAAAATTATTGTCCTATGATGTGCCATTTTGCTCAGATAAAGGTCATGTCAGTGAGAGTTTTAATAGTATGTAGATAAAGGCTTATTCTTGTTCTTGATTTTTGCATCCAACTATAGTAATCAGCAGGGTGGGAGTCATACTTTTTTGCTACTTTTTTGCTAAAGGAAATTTTTGAATTTTTGCTTTGCTTTTTTCAATTAAGAATAATGGTTGTTTCTGCTGCCATGATTCCTCATTTTCTATGACAAGAAGTGAGACTTCTGTGTTTTCTTGTTTTCAAATCATCACCATGTTACCAAGTAAAAGTTTTGAGAAGAGCTGGAAACTAAAAAAAAAAAGTCTCACTTGATTTATGAGTTCTGCTCTACGGATATAATACTGAAATTCTCCAAGAAGCATCGAAGATGCAAAATATCTCCTCTCTTCCTTTCTTCAATCAGAGACAGAAGAATGCAGCTGGGAAAGATATTTCCCCTTGCAAATCGCCTGATTGCAAGCAATAAAAATTTCTGCCAGCCTGGCTACTCTTCAGTCTTTGAAGAAGATTTTTGGGTTTTAGAGGATTCAAAGCCACATCGCTCCTGAACATGTTCTCCAACCAGCAGAAAAATTGTACCAACTGGTGTTGTTCAATTCTCTCCTAGTATTGCCAGTAAGATGTAGGGAGAATACAGTAAATCTAGCCTGATGAAGGAAACCATAAAAACAAAATTAATAGCCACTTTCCAGATACTTGAAAGGCAGATCTGGGCTAATCATTAGACCAGCTTTTTGAGATTTGAAAAAAGATATTCTTTGAAGGTCTAATATCATTTTTATTTAAGTGGTGAGCCTCTGGGATGAAAAAGTAATCTTTAAATCTAAGGGGTGTCCAGAAGCATGCCTACTTTTCAGTTTTGCAAACTCTCTATGAGAACAATTGAATGGCCCAGCTGTTCTTTTTAAAAATTCCCCTTGTCAGTTTTGTCAATACACCTATTATTAATGGACATTTCTAAAGTAATACAGTGTTGGTTATGTCTTTTGCTTATGTTTTTCATTTTAAAAATCAATACAGTTGTAAGCAAATGAATAAATAAGGATGGAGGCTTGCCAAGCCAGCCCGTTTCCACATGAACCCATTTAACCTCCTGAGCACTCTCAAACTCTTTCAGGGTAGCTATGGATAATGCCAATTAGAACCCTGGGCTTGCCAAGAATGCCACAAACATTAGCAAGTTATTCGTTGCTGGGAACAGGGTAGCATTTGGTGGATTAACAAAGAGCTTGGCTCTCGCCTGAGGAAGTGGATCAAGATTTCTATAAAAACCATTGGTTGTGATCCTACAGCCTTCAGAGCAGAGATAGATTGATCATTGAACTTGGAATGTTGAAGTTTTCCGAAGTTAAGATGTCCAAAGTCAGAAGAATGAGAGGGAGAACAAGAAAGATGCTCAAAAGCATGACAATATGCTGTTTAACAGGTTTCCCAGGAAAACTTTTGCCAGGAGACAGTGAGTTCTAGTCCTGCCCTAGAAATGAAAGCTGATTAGGTGACTTTGGGCCAATTGGCAGGAGACTGAGAGTTCCAGTCTCGCCTTAGGGATGAAAGCTGACTGGGTGACTTTGGACCAATTGCTAGGAGACAGTGAGTTCTAGTCCCTTTGGCATGATTGCTAGCTGGGTGACTCACCCACTTTCAGCCCAACCTCCCTCAGAGGGTGATTGTCTTGGAAAAAACAGGAAGAGGAAGGTTCATTAGATACATTTCCCACTTTTAGCTGTTTATTTTAAAAAATCAGATTTATATAGATATAAAGAATAAATAAATCTGAAAAAAATTGGCTTTGATCAATGATCATTGGTTTGATTCACAGTAATAGCCCTACCTAAGAAAACTCTTATAAGCTTCTTATTTTGCCAGCCAATATTTATTCCCCTCCTTAAGGGAGGATATGCATTCTGTCAATCCCTTTCTCAAGGACAATGAGCAGAATTTGGAAAATTGACAAAAGTCTATGGCTAAGTTATATTTTGTATTAACATGCTTACTTGCCTGTCTGTCTCTGTTGATATATTAGCAAGACTGGAGATGGGAGAAATTTCCTGTGAATTATTCTATTCCAAAACAACAATACTTTAGGTTCTTTCCACATTCAAGGTTTCCTGTCACAACTTTGGACTGCAGTTGTCAGGCCTTTAACCTAGGTTTGTGTTGTTCCTTCTCACTTCTCCTATAAAGATATTTGATTGACAGTTTTGGAAAATGAATACCTCGCTATACTAAGAAAACAGTGTCAAAATTCAGGGACAATCCACTCACTTGGGGGTAAAGTTCTATTTTTCCACTCGGTCTAAATCAGGAAGAAAACCTGTTATAAATTAAGGACTATCTACCTCACTTTTTTATTAAATTAAAGTTAAACTTATTAACTAACTACAAAAAAAAGAAACCCAAAGAAAAATAGACTAATTTATAAAAGAAGGCAAAAAAGAAACAAAAAAAACCCCACAGACACAAAATAAACATTTCAATAAACAGAAGTCATAATTCATTACCATCACCCATACAGCAGCTAATTTCTATTCCCCAATTTTGCTGATCACAGAATAGTTCATTTGTTTGTCTGTCCAATGCTGAACAATAATTGTGTGAGAGCATTAAGATTCCTTTTTGTGTGATTCTTTCTATCCATAGCACATGGGGACATTGGTAAAAGCATCCACGCACATACAAACAGACACGCAAAAGCGTGTTTATTTTGCATGAGCAAAATAAAACTGTTGAACCATTGCTTAAACTTCTCTTAAATCAGGACTAAAGCCTAGGGTAAGTTTCTTTAATTCATCCCAACATTAATTTTGGCGTTCCCCTAATTAACTTGAAAAATCTTGATTTCTGTGGAAGTCTGAGTGAATTCATGGAATAAGAAAGAAACAAAGTGTGTGTCTCTGTGTGTATGTCTGTGAGTATGTATATATATATGTGTGTGTTAATCCTATACTAATTATCTCAGAAATATTAAGTTGAAGCTAAAGTCAGTCAAGCTTAAAGTACAATACAGGAAGTCTATCATGCCCTTGTTGGAGTCTGATTCTGAGGGGGAGATTGGGCAGCTGACAGGAAGTGGGAGTGTGGCTCTGGTGGCTGTGGAAGAAACAGGGGAAGGGCACAGTCCAGCTGGGCATACAGAGGAAGACCCAGGGCCACCCCTCTTCATCCTAAGGCATGCAGGGAGTAACGGAGAAGGGAGCAACGTGGCTTATGGGAGAGGAAAGGGCCCTGATTCCCTTCATTAGCTGCAGCTGAGAAAACAGGATATAAGAAGGGTGTTTACACACAATACCTTGCTGGAAGCAAGCGTGCATTATCTTTGTTGAGGCTTATCTGGGTTTTAGCATCCTCCCAATGGTGTGTTCTTCCTTATCTTTTGGAAGTCTGCAATTTATTATCCTGGCCTGTCATGTTAATTACTTCAGCCATTACTTACTTAGTCCATTACTTACGGCCATAATTGAACCCAACCCGGTTGTTAAGTGAATCTGGCTTCCCCATTGATTTTGCTTGTCAGAAGTTCAGAAGAGGGGATTACATGACCCTGGGACACTGCCACCATCGTAAATATGAGTCAGTGGCCCAGCAGTTGAATGATCACATGACCGTGGGGATTCTGCAATGGACGTAAGGATGAAAAATGGCCATAAGTCACTCTTTTCAGTGCTGTTGTAACTCAACGGTCACTAAATGAAGTGTGGTAAGTCAAGGACTAATTTATGGAATTTAATTTGGGCAACATTTATTTTTCCCACTGATCTCAGTTCTACCTATATCTAACCTGAATGATCTGATGAAGTTGGGATTCAGCTGAGAATATGATTTTTATTTTACTTTTTTCGTAATAAATTGAAATATTCTGGGGCAAGTCATTGATTGAATGATAACATTTCTCATTTCTTAACCAGAACTGAACAGAGAATCCAATGTTTTAGACAATTGAATGGGTTTACACACTTTGCTTTCTGAAAAATTACGTCTATTCACCAAACATTTAGTGAAGTGTAAAACCTGGTGATGATGAGTTGAGTGGCTTCACTCAAGCCGAGTTGCTTCCACATCGATCTTTCTGGAAAAGTTGGGGCAACACTCAGCTGACATGCTGTCCTTCAGCCATAGATAATTTATAGCCTGTTGAGGAAAAGTAGCTAACTGATGAAGCCATCTGCCCACAGAAGCAGGAGAGCTGATTGATTTACTCCCAATTCTCATACTTTGCGTCCTCAACAGGTCACAAAGTCGCAGCTATCTCATTCATCAGTCAACAGTCATGAAATCTGCAGGCCATAAGATGGCTTCAGTTTTCCTCCGTATGTTGTGGTTGCAAGCTTGCTATTCCCATGTATAAAGAAATAAATATTGTAGATGTGTATGTGTTTATTTGGATAGGATAAGATAGAATAGAGTAGAGTAGAGTAGAGTAGAGTAGAATAGAATAGAATAGAATAGAATAGAATAGAATAGAATAGAATAGAATAGAATAGAATAGAATAGAATAGAATAGATATTGGAATGTAGAATAGAGTAGATCAGAACAGAACGGAACGGAACGGAACGGAACGGAACGGAACAGAACAGAACAGAACAGAACAGAATAGAATAGAATAGAATAGAATAGAATAGAATAGAATAGAATTCTTTATTGGCCAAGTGTGATTAGACAAGGAATTTGTCTTCAGTGCATAAACTCACATTGTACATAACAGCTGTAAGTGATAAATCACAATCGTAGTCATCATAAAAATACATTCATCAAAAATCATAAGATCAACACAGTGATAGTCCTCGGATACTAAATAAGCAATCAACAGAAATCGCACTAGGAAACTAAATAAAGCAATATAAATCATAAAGATACAAAGTTATAGTCATAAGTTGAAAAGGAGATAGCTAATAGGAAAGATGAGAAGAAGATGAGAAGAAGAACAGTAATATAGTCTTATTAAATAGTTTGAGGGTGTTGTAGGAAATAGTGGTTCAGCAGAGTGATGGCATGGGTGGAACTGTCCTTGTGTCTAGTTGTTCTGGTGTGCAGTGGCCTATAGTGTCCTTTTGAGGGTAGAAGTTGAAACAATTTATGTCCAGGTTGTGAGGGGTGTGTAGATATTTTCACAACCCTCTTTTTGACTCATGCAGTATACAGGTCTGCAATGGAAGGCAAATTGGTAGCAATTGTTTTTTCTGCAGTCTTAATTATACTCTGAAGTCTGTGTTTGCCTTGATTGGTTGCAGTGCCAAATCAGACAGTTATAGAGGGGCAGATGACAAACTCAATAATTCCTCTGCAGAACTATATCAGCAGCTCCTTGGGCAGTTTGAGCTTTCTGAGTCGGTGCTGAGTTGCTTTTTTTATGACTGTTTTGATGTTAGGTGTCCATTTTAAGTCTTGAGATATATTTGAGTATCCTGCCTTTATCATTTTTACGAATAATTCTCAAGGCTACCAGGGTGATGGGCTTCACTGGGTATATTCCAAGCAAAGGCTTGACTTCTTCATTTGGGTAGTAGAATCTGGATTCCTGAATTGAATTAGAGACTTAGTGGATACTCCCAAATTTGGGTTTTTTGAGGCTGGAACAATGCTTTCTGATCTGGTTTCCTGCTTTTTATTGTGGTTTCCTAGCTCCTTCCAGAAAGCTAGCTAGCACAGTACAGAAATATCAGCTTTTCCGACATATATTCAACTTTTTAAAAAATCCACATGTAATATTATGCCACAGGAGAGGGGGCAGAAAAAAACTACACTTGCTAGCATCTCAGAAAGAGAATGAGGGAAAGGGAAAGGAATGGATTTGTTAGCCCTAATTACCACTTGCATGCCTACCTAGATCTTTGCCCAAGCTCTCTTTGCATAAGAAGTTGTAAGTTAGCATCCTGAATGGACAAACTTTGCTAACAGTGAGAAGTCTGCAGCCCTTGGGCTGCACATTAATTGAACGACTTTGTGTGTAAGCTCGCTTATTAGTATGCTTCTCCTTTAATCACCTACTCTTCAGCCATCAAGATAATCTATAACTCTCCTCAAATATGAAATAATGAAGTGGAATGGTTCAATTTATTACTATGTAATAAGTCAGGATAATATAGGAGTTAGCAGGGCAGTTCTGCAGCTGCCTCCATGCTGGGACCTGTCACTTCTCATTATCCATAGCAATGGAGGAGACAAAAGGGCAGGAGAACCTCCCTCTGGGACATTATTTCATGCTGGAAGGCAATCCAACACTTCTCAGATTTGGATTCGTTCAGATGAGACGTTATTGGAAGTATATGCCTGTTTTATTTTTCCCTGCAATGCTTGCTTCATTTACAGGTATTTGAGCAAAACAAAACAAGAGGAAAATCACAAACATTTCCACCAAGCAGCTTATCATCTGCCCCAAACAGATAATCCACCAAGAAGTTCTCTGTACTTCAACTCATCACAATGCCCCATTCTCTAGCTGGAGACATTTCCTATCAAATCTTCAGCTTTAAGGTTCACAATTAGCAATGAGAGCAACCGGGCTCCTACTTATTCTTCTTACTGAAAGGGATAATGATAATGATAACCACCTTATTGGACCTATTTCCTATCCTGCAAATAGACAACACTAAATTTCATTCCAAAGTTTTGGGTGTGTGCGTGCTACACCCCTAATAGGTGGATTAGGGGACTGGAGGCTAAATCATACATTGCAATGTCCTACCTGTCGATGAATACTTCAGCTTCAACCATAACAATACAAGAGCAAACAATAGATACAAACTCAAGATTAATCACCCCAAACTTGGTTGCAGGAAATATGACTTCAGCAACAGAGTGGTCAATGTCTGGAATACTCTACCTGACTCTGTGGTTTCTTCCCCAAACCCCAAAAAACTTTAACCTTAGACTGTCTACTATTGACCTCACCCCTTTCCTAAGAGGTCTGTAGGGGGCGTGCATAAGTGCACCAACGTGCCTACCGTCCCTGTCCTATTGTTTCTTTTATTTTTCTTATATGTATCCATGTATTCATAACTATGTTTTTACTTATGCCTATTATCTTGTAAGCAATTGACAAACCAAATAAAATAAAATAAAATAAATAAATAAAAACTTATAAAGAATGGTTGCTGGAACTGGGTATGTCTGGGACAGAAGGACTCAGGGTGACATGAGAGCAGCGTTCCAATATCTCAGGGGTTGCCACAAAGAAGGGAGTCAAGCTATTCTTCAAAGCACCCAGGGGCAGGGCAGGAAGCAATGGGTGGAAACTAATCAAGGAGAGAAGCAACCTAGAACTCAGGAGAAATTTCCTGACAATGAGAACAATTAACCAGTGGAACAACTTGCCTCCAGAAGTTGTGAATGCTCCAACACTGGAAGTTTTTAAGAAGAGATTAGATAACCATTTGTCTGAAGTGGTGTAGGGTTTCCTACCTAATCAGGGGGTTGGACTCGAAGACTTCCAAGGTCCCTTCCAATACTATTATTCTATTCTAAATCAAAGGCAGTGAATGTTACTGCAGTAGACTTTCTGCAAACTCTCCACCTTGTTTTCAGAAAAAGAGAGGGAGGGGGAAATGGCCATGAGACACTTCAACTCACAAAGCATCCACAATGAACATTTCCTTGTCTAGTCTCTCCACAGCTGGAGGATCATCACCTCTCCAAGCTCTGATGGATAACTAATTCCAACTAAGAGCTCCCCAGGTCCCTCTCAAAAAAATTATCTCTTGTTGGCCAACTGCTCTGGGTTATTAACCTGGCAATCTCCCAGTGGTGTGACCATATATATTAATGGCAAGTAAATTACAATGGCTTTTGTTCAGTCTGACTCTGGCCCATGAATTGTGCAAATTTACAGATAGGCATTACTGAAGTCTAGTGGGAGATTAATCCTCTGCAAGCATTGGATTGGGGACAACAGCAGTTTATCTGGAGAAGAGGAGGGTGAAGGCACAGGTAGCCCACCTCATTCTCGGCATGACTACCTCTTAGATGCTTGCAGATTCATTGAAGAAATTTGAAATGAACTTTGTAAAAGCATGCCTTAGCCAAGAAAGGCAGTTGGGTCAGTCACTTTTTCATAATCCAACTCGCTTCACAGGGATATTGTGAGGAGAATGAAAGTGTGTGTTGGATATGTTCACCAGCTTGAGTCCTTTGTAAAAATAAGGAAGGGAGGGAAAGGAGAGGAGAGGAGAGGAAGGGAAGGGAAGGGAAGGGAAAGGAAGGGAAAGGAAAGGAAAGGAAAGGAAAGGAAAGGAAAGGAAAGGAAAGGAAAGGAAAGGAAAGGAAAGGAAAGGAAAGGAAAGGAAAGGAAAGGAAAGGAAAGGAAAGGAAAGGAAAGGAAAGTTATCAGGTCAATCAATTCCCTCAACAGCTGTCATCTGGGGTTTGCACAAACTCCTCCCCATTTTCCTAAATTTCCTGTAGTCCACTTTTTGCTTGTCCAAAATAGTTGTTTGGGGTTGGGATGGCGTGGTAAAGCATGAAACCCAGTTAAAGAGCCATGTGCTAGAAAAGCTAAACTGATGGCATTGAGCAACCCAAATTTAATAGCTAAAGAGTGTCATGCAAATCAAACCTGACTTCCCCTATAAATTGCTCAAACACATGGCAAAGCAATAATTTATCATCATCTTGCATCCATCCATTGAATCTCAATTGGGAGATCAGCCTTACTCTGGAGTTGCTGCATTTGCTTCAAGGAAGCTTGGCGTGAGAGGAACGGATCACAATAAATAATATATGCCTACGCAAATTCCTTTTTTGCATGAATGAAAGTACAGGTAGTCCTCGACTTACAACCACAATTGAGCCCAAAATTGCTGTTGCTAAGTGAAACATTTGTTAAATGAATTTTGCCCCATTTTACAACCTTTCTCGCCATAGCTGTTAAGTGAATCACTGTAGTTGTTAAGTTAGTAACACAGTTGTTAAGTGAATCTGGCTTCCCCATTGACTAGAATAGAATAGAAAATTGACTAGAATAGAGTAGAAAATATGGAATGGAATAGAATAGAATAGAATAGAATAGAATAGAATAGAATAGAATAGAATAGAATAGAATAGAATAGAATAGAATAGAATAAGAGTAGAGTAGAGTAGAGTAGAGTAGAGTAGAGTAGAGTAGAGTAGAGTAGAGTGAAGTAGAAGTAGAAGTAGAAGTAGAAGTAGAAGTAGAAGTAGAAGTAGAAGTAGAAGTAGAAGTAGAAGTAGAAGTAGAGGCAGAACAGAACAGAACAGAACAGAATAGAATAGAATAGAAGCTGGAGGGACCTTGGAGGTCTTTTAGTCCAGCCCCTTTCTCAAGCAGGAGAACCTATATCATTTCAGAGAAGTGGCTGTCCAGTCTCTTTTTAAAAACCTCCAATGTGCACCCACAATTTCTGAAGGCAAGCCATCCCACTGATTAATTGTCCTCACTATTAGAAAGTTTCTCCTTAATTCCAGATTGCTTCTCTCTTTGATCAGTTTCCATCCAATGTTTCTCATCTTGCCTTCTGGTGCTTTGGAGAATAATTTGACCCCCCTCTTCTTTGTGGCAGCCCCTCAAATACTGGAATACTGCTATCATTGTACCCCTAATTCTTCTTTTCTTTAGACTTTGCTCGTCAAAAGTTTGTAGAAGGTGATCACATGTTCCCAGAACACCACTATGGTCATAAACATGAGAGTTGCCAAGCATCTGAATTTGGATCACATGACCATAGGGACACTGCAATGGTCATAAGTGTGGAAAAAATGGTCAGAAGTCACTTTCATCAGTGACGTTGTAACTTTGAACAGTCATTAAACAAACTGTTATAAGTTGAGGACTCCTTGTATATTTCAAGTGCAGGATTAATGTGTTCGAAGACCAGCACATTATAAAGGTTATTGCCAGAATATCTGCCTGAATGCTATTACTGTGAGCACCAGCCAGACTGCAGTTCTGTCTAATAAATGGTACGCACCAATCTTCCATAATTCCCACTATTAAAAACAGCTTTAAAAGAAATCCACATTCATTTGACTGCAAGCACAGGACTCTCACTGACTATTTTTAAAAGCCTTTTCCCCCCTCCCTTCAGTGCATTTGTTTGACATCAAATCTTTTCATCCAAAATAAGATTTAGAGAGTCCCAGATTTATTAAAGTCATGAACAACTGCTTCATTTGAACGTCTGTCTTCATTAGAGGTTGTAGTGAAAGGGGGAAAATAAAGAAAATAGAAAATAAATATTCCATGTGTTGGCATTCAACATTCCTGACAAATCACTTGGGATAGCAACCCCTGGATTTATAGATTTGTGATATTACAGCCTCCAAGTGAAGCAAAGTATTTATTTTTCTAACAATCTGTTGGAAGCTTTTGCAGTGATGTTTTTTGGTTAGGAGAATAAAACCTCAGGTTTTGTAAGGGTGTGAGTTCCAGGGAAAGATGTAGACTTGTCTTTCTCAATATCTGAAGATGTGTGGTTTTCAACTAGAATTCCCCAACCAACTATGATGGCTAAGGATTTCTGGGCATTGAAGTCCACACTTCTTCTAGTGCCCCAAGTTGAGAAACTCTGGTGCAGAAGATGGAGAATCTGGAAAAAAGGTCTATCTACAAATAAACAGTTCTGGATCTCTGGGATGAAAACACAAAACTGGTGACTTCCAGATGTTTGAACCACAATTATGAGGGCTGTGGTACATATTTTCAAGAGAAAAGAATATGTTCCAGAAAATCTCAACTCCAACCAATAACTGTGAGACAGACATCTTCTCGAAGGCTCCTTTTATTACAGTAGTAAACTGGCACATCTGGAAAATCACGAATCTGAAAGTTTCCCTTCAATAAGTAAAAAAACAATTACTACCCACCTGCCTTCAATTGAGGATCTGTATACTGCACAAGTCAAAAAGAGGGCTGTGAAAATATTTGCAGACCCCTCACATCCTGGTCATAAACTGTTTCAACTCCTTCCCTCAAAATGACGCTACAGAGCACTACACACCAGAACAACTAGACACAAGGAGAGTCTTTTCCCAAAAGCCATCACTCTGCTAAACAAATAATTCCCTCAACACTGTTCAACTATTTACAAAGTGTGTGCTACTATTACTGTTAACCTTCTCATTACTCCTTATCACCCATCCCCTCCCACTTGTGATTGTAGGACTGTAACTTTGTCGCTTGTATCCTTACGATTTATATTGACTGTTTGCTAGTATGATTTGATTGTTGATTGTACCCTATGACTATCATTAAGTGTTGTACGTTATGATTCTTGATTTTTAACGATGTATCTTTTCTTTATGTATACTGAGAGTATTTACACCAAGACAAATTTCTTGTGTGTCCAATCACACTTGGCCAATAAAAATATTCTATTCTATTCTATAAAAAATTACAAATCCACCCCCTGCACCCCTCATTCCATCACATGTCCCAATCACCAGCCATCCTATTTTGAGACGTCCTCTCAACCAGATGCAGAAACAACATGACCTTTACTTAGAAGAAGAATGTTATTATGTCTAACCACATACACTCCAAGAAATTCCCCCCTCCCATTTTCCCAGGCTCAAGAATGTGATAGTGTGGAAGTGTCTGGTGCTAATATGGCTTCCAAAGCTGACATATGTCTACCTTGGTTAAGGGCACATTCTTCATTTGTGGATGCAAATAAAGAGAGTTGAAATTGATTTCCTGAAGTCCATGAAAACAGAGTTAATCATTATACGTTTATAAGGATTAAAAACAGAAGCAAATGATTGTGAGGTATTGAATCTAGATGACCTCTGAAGCAAAAGAGATGTGTTCCTGCTGACAATGGCCAGATTTTTCCTGATTAGACCCATTGATTAAACCTGTGCATTTAGATTCAACTGAGATGGCCCACTGCTCTTCTCTGGAATAAGCCTACATAGATTGTGTTCAGCGCATCTTCTTATACCAGTCAAAGTCAGTGACCCATGCTTCCACCTAGTTCTCAACATGCTTCGGAGGATCATTAGAACATCCATCTCAACTGGTGATCATTGACCCAAGATGTTCTCTGGGCAGAAGGGATCCAGCAAGATCAGGAGGGACATGTAAGTGAGTCTTCAAGGTTTAATGTCAAAGTGGCAGCAAGTTATCAAAATGGATGGGGTCTTCTGCTCTGGGTAATAAAATCTAACAATGTTAATTATGGACTGATGTCTGTATTGTTTTGGGTTTTTTTGCCTTGTGTGTCCGCCTATTAATTCTGAAGAGAGTTATTACAAGCCAGGCATGAGGAAAGCCATATATCACATTACAAAGTTGTTTGCTAACTATTGACTTAGCCAATGCATATAAAGGTTTGTTTTTCTCATAATCTTCACTTCAGTTATTAAAATTCTTCACGGTATTGTTCTTTTCTCCCACAGTTAACCATAATTGCTGTTTTTTTAAAACAAAAACAAAACTGGAATCCATACAATGTATATACGATGGTAATCACTTGAATTTTTTCAATTAAAGGTACAGAAAAACAAACAGAATCTCAGAGACAAGTAAATCTATTTTCTCTATTGACTGCTGTATTGATTAAAATGAATGCCTGCATCAAGACCAGTGAACCGTGAAAGGCAATCTGTCTTAAATAGGTAACAGATCGTTAGGAAGTAATTGTGCTGCAGCAAGAATAACTCTGGGTATGTAAATATATTAAGGTTACACTAAATCTTTGATGATAATATTTTCAGGATGAAAAGAGAGGGATAGTCAGGAATAACACGAACTATTTCCTCAATTTCTTTTTAATTCATAAAACAGCATGTCTGTGCCTGTCTCTCCCATCAGGAGTTTGGGCACCGAATTTTAAAGGAAGATAGTACTTCTGAAGAAATTAAGTATTCGTGAATTCAATTTAAATTAATATGCTCTGCACTTCCTAAATTTGTATGGAGAAAGAATAATTTGGTAATTTTGTTGGCTTTCTTAAATGATTATTTTATTAGACACTTTATTAGAGTTTTTTTTTAATCCCACTTTTTTTACTTTCAAGGTGGTGAACATGCGTGCTATTCCTTTCTCCTTCTATTTTCTACACAACAACCCTGTGAAGCAGTTTGGGTTGAGAGGGATTGGCCCAAGGTCACCCAGCTGGCTTTCATGCCTAAAGTAGGACTAGAATTCACCACCTCCCAGTGATTAATTCAAAGTCATCCAGCCAGCTTTCATCCTAAGGCAGGAATAGAACTCATCTTCTGCTGGTGATTAGCCCAAAGTCATCCACCTGGCTATCATGCCTAAAGTGAAACTAGAACTCACAGTCTCCTAAGTGATCGGCCCAAAGTCACCCAGATGGCTTTCTCCCTTGACCCTTTTATTTCTCTTCATTCCAGACTATATACTGCGCTATCATATGTAGTGATTAATTGTGCTAAGACATAGTATAGCATTGCCAGCTTGGGTGTAGTATGTCTTTTTTTAATTGTACCTTCCTCTGAAGCATCTGCTTCCTGAAACTGTCAGATGGTAAAAAGACTGAAAGTAGGATCCAAGTTGCATCATGCATAGTGATCTGCATAAACTTTCCCTGTTATAAGCATTTTTTTATTTCTAATGTCAAAGCATGAATGCCATATTTTTTTGTCACTTACATGCCAAGAATGGTATTAATAAACTCAGTAATGTCCTGAGATTGCTGGAGAGAGAAAATAATGGAAAATTACCCAGATTTCACCTAATGTATAGTCCAATTTATGAACAGTCCAAGGGTATAGAGCAGGGATGCCCAACCTTGGCAACGTTAAGTCTTGTGGACTTCAACTCCCATAATTCCCCAAGCTGGCTAGAGAATTCTGAGAGTTGAAGTCCATAAGACTTAAAGTTGCCAAGGTTGGACACCCCTGGTTTATAAAGGACTGGCTATTCTGAATTTAAATCTGAAATGTCATGACAGAATATACAACTCTGTTATCCCAAACTCAACATTTTGGAATGAAATCCATTCCACCTAGTTTCAAAGAAGCAGATTCCCCTACAAATAATTACTTCATCTCTGGAAATGGAATTGAGATGAAAGCTAAACTTTAACTCTCTTTGTATAATAGCTTTCCTCACTGAATTAAAATCAAGTTCAATTAGACCTTGAAATCATGGTGGGATTGGTGAAAAGGAAGAACTTCTGGGTAGGAAAGTCCGTGACTATATTTTTCTTGCACGTCAGTTTTACAAATGTCCTTCTTGTCTTTTTAATTGAATAATAATATAATATTAGATTAATTTATTGGATGTTAATATTAATTTGCATTCCTTGAAAAGAAAAGGTATTAGCCAGCAAGCCTTTTTAAGACTCCTACTAGACACATAGATTAACTTATCTCCATGGTAATCTAACCCTTTCGGGAATTATAGTACAAAAATCAGAGTCAGACAATCCTATCTTCACGAGTCTTCTTCATAACTCTTTCACTGAAACCCATAAAATCCTAATTCTTCAATCATCTCTACTCCCGAGCTCATGGAAATCTAATTTTCTTTAAGGACATTCAGATTGGTTTAGCATTCACAAATAGTTTAGTCATGGTATATATTCAAAACTGACCAGATCAGACACTTTGCTTCTCCAGATATAGATGGGAAAATTCCTGTGTTATTTATGTTACATTAAGTTATGTTATGCTGTGTTGTTTTAAGTTGTGAATCAACATTCAGAATTAACAGAATAACAGAGTTGGAAGGGACCTTGGAGGTCTTCTAGTCCAACCCACTGCTCAAGCTGGAGAATCTAAACCACTTCAGACAAATGACTGTCCAGTCTCTTTTTAATAGCCTCCAATGATGGAGCATCCACAATTTCTGAACGTAACCATTTCACTGGTTAAATGTTTTCACTCTAAGGAAATTTCTCCATAATTCTAACTTTGCTCTCTCCTTGATTAGTTTCCATCCATCACTTCTTGTTCTAGTTTCTGGTGCTCTGGAAAATAAGTTGATCCCCTTTGTGGCAGCCCATCAAATATTGGAATACTGCTAGTGTTCACGGCAAGGAATGCAAAGTAAGACTTAAAAAAACCCCACTTCTTTGTAGAACAGAATAGAATAGAATTCTTTATTGGCCAAGTGTGGTTGGACACACAAGGAATTTGTCTTGGTGCAAATACTCTCAGTATACATAAAAGAAAAGATACATTCATCAAGATCATAAGGTACAGCATTTAATAATAGTCATAGGGTACAATAAGTAATCAAATTATACTAGGAAACAGTCAATATCAATCATAAGGATACAAGGGACAAAGTTACAGTCATGCAGTCACAAGTGGGAGGGGATGTGTGATCAGGAGGGATGAGAAGGCTAATAGTAACAGTGCAGACTTTGTAAATAGTTGGACAGGGTTGAGGGAATTATTTGTTTAAGCAGAGGGATGGCATTTGGGGAAAACTCTCCTTGTGATTAGTTGTTCTGGTGTTCAGTGCATCATTTTGAGGGAAGGAGTTGAAACAGTTTATGTCCAGGATTTGAGGGGTCGGTAAATATTTTCACAGCCCTCTTTTTGACTCGTGCAGTAGACAGGTCCTCGATTGAAGGCAGGTTGGTAGTAAGTGTTTTTTCTGCAGTCCTAATTACTCTCTGAAGTCTGTGTCTGTCCTGTTGGGTTGCAGAACCAAACCAGACAGTTATAGAGGTGTAGATGACAGACTCAGTGATAGAATCTGAATCAGCAGCTCCTTGGGCAGTTTGAGCTTTCTGATTTGGCACAGAAAGAACATTTTTTTGTGTGCTTTTTTGATGACATTTTTGATGTTAGGTGTCCATTTAAGGCAGGGGTCTCCAACCTTGGCTCCTGGAAGCCTGGCGGACTTCAACTCCCAGAATTCCACAGCCAGCTGTGGAACTCTGGGAGTTGAAGTCCGCCAGGCTTCCAGGAGCCAAGGTTGGAGACCCCTGATTTAAGGTCATGTGATATAGTGGAACCTAGAAATTTTCAGGGTCCTTGTGCTGTCTGAGCTGGGTTGTTTTCTTGCAGACATTTCCTTACCCAACTAGGCACTATCATCAATGCTGGCAGTAAGGCAGAGGTGGCATTCAGCAGGTTCTGACCAGTTCTGGAGAACCAGTAGTGTAAATTTTGAGTAGTTCAGAAAACCAGCAAATACCACTATCTCTCACTGGAGATTTTGCAGTATCCTTCCCCAGCCACGCCCACCAAGTTACGCCCACAGAACTGGTAGTAAAAAAATTTGAATCCCACCACTGCAGTTAGGGTACAGTAATCAGTAACGTCACTAGCACTGATGTTGTTACCTGGTTGGGTAGCGAAATGTCTGCAAGAAAGAAAAAAAAAAACTCAGCTCAGAGAGCACCAAGGATCCCACCATTCAACCCGACCACCAAATATTCTCTTTTATTGGTATAAGGTCTGGTCTTCTTCGTTTACTTTTTAAAAGTACATTTTTTTAAAAAATCACTGCCTTGTCTACGATCTAGCAGAACAGGTCTTTCCTTTGATCAGCCTGGTTTCATTCATGCTTGGGATGAGAGTTGACTTTGATCCTGCAGCCCTATGCATCACAAGCAAATTTTTAAACTCAGTTAAGCTTAAAAGGTAAAGGTTCCCCTCGCACATACGTGCTAGTTGTTTCCGGCTCTAGGGGGCAGTGCTCATCTCCGTTACAAAGCGAAGAGCAAGCGCTGTCCGAAGACACCTCTGTGGTCATGTGGCCGGCATGACTAAACGCCTATATGGTGCACGGAATGCTGTTACCTTCCCACCAAAGTTGTCCCTATTTTCCTACTTGCATTTTTTACATGCTTTCGAACTGCTTTCGAACTGCTAGGTTGGCAGAAGCTGGGACAAGAAACGGGAGTTCACTCCATTATGTGGTGCTGGGGATTCGAACTGCCAACCTTTCTGATTGACAAGCTCAGTGTCCTTAGCCACTGAGCCACCAAGTCCCTTTTTCAGTTAAGCTTACTGCTATATAATTCTGTGCTAAAATTCCACCAGACCCTACCTTGAGGAAGGCTGAAGAGAAATTAAGCTGAACGTTTTCTTCCTCCAGAGAAGATATTAAAACACCAACAATTATCTCCTCTTATCACCCATTATCTCCTTTCTTTTTTTGAGAGAGAAGTCCTACCCAGTTCCTGAAAAATAACTATGGCTAGTCCTTGACTTAGGACCCCAACTGAGCCCAAAATTTATGTTGCTAAGTAAGAATGTTTTAAACTGGATTTCGCCCCATTTCTCAACTTCTCTTGCCACATTTGTTAAGTGAACCACTGCAGTTGTTAATTGAGTAACCCTGTTGTTAAGTGAACCTGGCTTCCCCCATTGATTTTGCTTGTCAGAAGGTCACAAAAGGGGATCACATACCCTGGGACACTGTGACCATCATAAATGTAAACCATCTGTCCAGCAAACAAACTGTTGTAAGTTTGAGGTCCACCTGTGGAGAATTCAATCCTCAGAGGGAACATTGCAAGGAGCATCTGAACCCACTGTTGTTCCTGGTTTTGTTTTCCTTCCTTTTGTTTGCTGTTGAGTTTTATTATCAGTAGCTTATAAAATAAACTCCAGCTGCCAATTAATATTTCCCAGTCATAAGCAGAACAGCAGGAGCTGACAAAACTACATATTGCTGTACTTGCCGTAAAGTTATCATTATTCAGTCAACTGTAGCTTATTACTCACAGTAACTGGAGTTTGTTGTTGTTGCCGCTAAAGATTGTCTTTTATTTTCCCCATCCTCCACTGACTACGCTGGAGGATATTATTCAACACTCATTCAGTTCAATATATGCATGTGTGTGTGTGTCTGTGTGTGTGTGTGTATATATATATATATCTCCATGAATGAATATTCCCCTATGGAATCTGTCCAATGCCTCTGAGCCATTTGTCATACAAGTAATCATGAAATAGCTAATCTCCGAATAATGTACTATAAATCATGCACATTATGCGTTGCTTAGGAGCCCCTCCCCAAATCCATACATAATCCCCAAATGAAGAAAATGATGGGGCTGTCATGTTTCTCACTCCAGTGCAACAATGTGTAAAGTCTAATTTGAGCATTGCTCTCTTGTCAGGGAGAGGTTGCTTCAGGAGGCAAAAAGGTTGGTTGCCTCCTTCTTCTTCTCCTCCTTCTCCTTTTTATATTATTTTTATTTTCATTTATGTATTTATTTTGTTGAGCATGTATTAGATAACAGGTATAAGATATAAACATGATTATTAATAAATGAAATGGATATGAGTAAAGGGAACATTAGGACAGGGACGGTAGGCACATTGGTGCGCTTATGTATACATCTTCTTTCATCTCCTCCTCCTTTTCCTCTTCCTCTTCCACCTTCTCTTTCTCTTCTTCTTCCTTTTTTGTCTCCTCCTTCTCTATCATCTCCTTCTCCTTGTCTATTTTCCCCTTCTTCTTCTCCTTCGCCTCCTCCTTTTTTGCCTTCTCCTTCTCCGTCATCCCCTTGTCTATTTTCCCCTTCTTCTCTTTCTCCCCCTCTGTCTCCTTTTCTTTCTCTTTTTTCTCCTTCTCCTTTTCTACTCTTCTCCTCTGTGTTCTCCTTCTCCTTGTCTATCTCCTCCTCCTCCTTCTCTTTCTCCTCCTTCTCCTCCTTTTTTTGCCTTCTCCTTCTCTATCATCTTTTTCCCCTTCTTCTCTTTCTCCTTCTCCTCCTCCTCCCCTTTCTCTTTTTTTCTCCTTCTTTTCTTTTCTTTTCTACTCTTCTCCTTCTCTGTGTTCTCCTTCTCCTTGTCTATCTCCTCCTCCTCCTTCTCTTTCTCCTCCTTCTCCTCCTTTTTTTTTTGCCTTCTCCTTCTCTATCATCTTTTTCCCCTTCTTCTCTTTCTCCTTCTCCTTCTCCTCCTCCTCCCCTTTCTCTTTTTTTTCTCCTTCTTTTCTTTTCTACTCTTCTCCTTCTCTGTGTTCTCCTTCTCCTTTTTCTTCTCCTTCTCACCAAGAGTGAAGCATCAACAGATTTCAATGCACTGGACTTGAATTCTCTTCTAACCAATAAGAGGGTTTATCAAGGAATATATCTATAATAACATCTCTGCCCGCATCAGAAGGAGGATTACTCATCTGATGGACTGCCTTTAGATGCCTTTAATGCCTTTACCTCGGATCTTAATTCTAGAAAATATGAAATAACATGAATATGTTATTTCACAGATTTATTATATTGCTCTCCCATTTCCCCTTCAGGCTGCTTTTGAGGCAAGCATCAAAGTTCTTTAAAAAAAAAAAATCACCCAGAAAATTAAAACAATTCATAAAAATAAGACAATAGCAGCAAATAAAAGAAACAGGTAACTTAAGGGACTGGGAATGTCTGACAGAATTAAAAACAAGAACATGCTCATCTGGCCAAGAAATTAGATTCATATAAGTTCCAGTAAATTTCCCAAGGTGGGCATTCTCAAATTACGGTATTTTATTATGAAGTTCCAAATTCTATTCTACCAGTGCTATTATGGATAGTGATAAAGACCACAAATAAAGATCTTAATGACTAGAAAAATACTGATACAAGTGAATATTTATCCTGTCTCTATAATGGTTGTTATAAATATGTGCTTGGACTTCAGGGTTGTTTCCTAATGAAAGTTCACTGAGGCCATTTTGGGGGCTTCAGTGCTGCCAGCTACATAGAACCATCAATCCAAGGTTATTGTGGAACCAACAGTTCCAACTATTTTTTGCAATTCAGCCATCCTTTCCAATAAGGTTTGAAGGTTGAAGAAGATGAAAAAATGCATAAAAGATACAAATGAGGATTATTGGAAAGGGAATTTCAGTAGCATTGGGTGAATTATTTAGGAAGAATAGCATAATGAAAATATGGCAAGTATAAAGAACAATGACCAATGCTAGGCATAAAATTAGCCTCCATAAAACAGCTGTGGATTAAGAGGAACCGTATTATATCAATAAGATTTCCTCAGTTTAATACTGGGGTGAAAATGGTGGAGCTATTTTCAAGGCATCAGCATTTGCAAGAAATCTGCATTTCTTGGAGCCAATTCATCCTAAGATAGGTTTTCAATGTTCTAATTATTTTTAACTCAAGTAACATAATTGATGAATGGATGGATTGTTTGATTATGTGCCATCAAGTCATTTTCGACTCCTAGCGGTCACATAGATTTTTTTGCATCATGATGTAGCCTGAATCTATTTTTTTCAAGTCTACCAATCATGCCGTCATCAATATTGTAATTGAATCTGTCTTTCTTGCTGTTGATTGTTCTCTTCTGCTCTTGCCTTCCACTGTTCCCAGCATTAGACCATTTCCCATATGTGGGTCCTCATATAATTTGTGCAAAGTAGGATAATTTAAGCCTGATCATTTGTGCACCTAAAGAAAACTCTGGGATAATTTGTCTGATGATTCATTGCTTTGTTTTCTTGGCTGTCCACGGTTTTCTTCTCAGGAGTCTCCTCCAATGCCCAAGTTCAAAGGTGTCCATACTCTTCTAATAGACTGTCAAAGGGAATAAAATGGCTTGTGTGATTTTGATTTTTATAGGTAGACACCAGAGGTAGAATTCAGCAGGTTCTGACCAGTTCTGGAGAACCGGTATTGGAATTTTTGAGTAGTTCGGAGAACTGGCAAATCCCACCTCTGACTGGCCCCGCCAACCCCATCTATTCTCTGCCTCCCATTGAGTCCCAGATGATTGGCTGGGTCTTCTTTGGTTGCCCTACACAGGAGAACGGAGCTGGAAAGCAGGTTAGTGGGGTGGAGAGGGAATGGAGATTTTGCAGTATCCTTCCTCAGCCAGCCCCATCAAGCCACACTATGCTCACCAAGCCATGCCCACAGAACCGGTAGTAATAAAACTGAATCCCACCACTGGTAGACATACATTATGGCATTTGAACACCTTTTCCAAGCTTCATGGCTGCTTCACCAAGAAATAATCTGTGCTGTATTTCTTGACTGTTTCTTCTTTTATTCTGGATGGTAGATTCTAAGAGTAGCAGAAAGATTTGCCGATTTTATTTGCCCATTTGATTTGATTTGTCAGACACCCAATTTGGTATTCAAATTTGTGTCAGGCAAAATAAACACTTCCATTCTTTGTACTTCCAAAAAGTGTAACTGTTGTTGAACAAGTAGAATAATATTAACAGGATTAACTTCCAACCTAGCCTAGATTCATGTCTGATCAAACAGAATGCGCTCACTGTCCACATCTTTGAAAGCACTCCAAGAGAATCAATAGTTTGATCATGTAGGAGATCATGTAGGTTGGGCCAGAGGGAGAGGTCAAACATGGCATAAGTTTGGAATCACTACGCTCCCACAAGAGACCTAAGTTCAACCCCATATAAATTCCATTGACTCTTAACTAGTGTCAATTTGCCTTGACCATTAGGTGTTGGTGTATAGCTAGCATGAAATAAACTTGTAGTAATTCTTTAATTCTATCCTGGTTTCTTGCTCCTGACAGATCATAGTTTTCTATTAATTTTAAAATTGTTTCAACTTCTACCCTCAAAACAATGTTATAGAGCAAACATCTTCAACTTGGCAAGTTTAAGACTTGTGGTGGACTTCAACTCCCAGGATTCCCGAGCTAATATGACTGGAGGAGGAATTCTGGGAGTTGAAGTCCACAAGACTAAAGCTGTCAAGCTTGAAGACCCCTGTTATAAAGCATTGCACACCAGAACAACTAGACACAAGGACTGTTTTCTTCCTGCATGCCATCACTCTGCTAAACAACTAATTCCCATAACACTGTCAAACTATTATTAAGGCTGTATTACAATTTATATTTTATTTAGTTTCCTAGTATGATTTGATTGCTTATTTAGTATCCTATGACTATCACTAAGTATCATATCTTAAGATTTTTTTTAAGTTTTTATTCTTTAAAACCAAAAATACAATACATACATTGTATATACATGTTTCTCGTTTTGTGATTATACATCATTTTTATCTTTATTTTTCACCCATTCGTACCACCTCTCCCATATCGCATAGTATTCTCAATCATCTTTGCCTTTTAGTTCCATAGTGAATTTATCTAATTCAGCACGGTCCATTATTTTTTTGAATTTGAACTTTGTCTGGTGGTATTTTATTACTCTTCCAATTTTGTGCTAATCTTAAGATTCTTGATGGATGTATTTTATGTACGCTGAGAGCTTATGCACTGAAGACAAATTCCTTGTGTGTCCAATCATACATGGCCAATAAATAATTCTATTCTATTCTATTCTATTCTATTCTATTCTATTCTATTCTATTCTATTCCATTCCATTCCATTCCACCCCATCCCATCCTAGTCTCCAAATTGGCATTGAAAATCTATAAGGGGAATCAGAGTTTGCAAGAAGAGGATGCCAATAGACAGATCTCTTACAGCATGGAGGCAAAGGATCTGCTAAACAGTCATCCTGGTATTTTAATGACTTGGTCTACCAGTAAGAAAGCATTTGATCTAAACAAAAAAGACAAAATCAGAGTAAGTTGTTATTATTATTATTATTTAAGATATACATACTTTTCTTCCTCCATTGTCAGTGAAGTTTATTAATGGAAGAGGATGAATAGACTAAAGTGAATCAGATGAAATCTATAAGTTTGTTTACATTTTATTGGGTAACTTCTGGGGGGGGGGGTGGAGAGAGAATATCTTGGCACTTCCTCTCCTGAAGTGTTAAAAAGGAACTATCAAAGCACCTTCCAGATAAGGATCTTAAAATACTGAAGGCTCAGCAATTGATCAGCTCTGCAACAACTCAGCTTGGAGTATATTTTCCATAGATTGCAGATTTAATCTAACATAATAAGTAAACCTCTTTCCAGGAAACATAGGAAGGCATGGTTGAAAAGGGAAAGGAACCCAAAGGAATCTGAAATCTGCCAACTCATCATCTTGACAATTTTCCAAATAATAATTGCCAGGATACTTTACAGACATCCTGGTTGGAAAACCCAAAATGCAGGGAGTCGGCTCTCATCTGGATATCAATGAATGCCTTGTGTTGCTCAGTAAGGAGTTTTGACCCACAACTGTTTAATGATAGATAGAACGAAGAAGTGTGTGGTTGCTTGAAAAAAGAGCCTAGGATTTACAAAAGATATGGAATCAGCCTAGCAACACTTTTTAGGTCTCTGAGTCTTTTCCCACCCAATACTTTTCAATACAGGGAGTCAACGACATACAATCATTCCCTTAGTGACTGTTCAAAGTTACAACGCCACTGAAAAAAAAGTGACTTGTGACCATTTTTCACACAACCATTACAGCATCCCTGGGGTCGTGTGATCAACATTCGGTTGCTTAGCAACTTGTCAGTATATTCATAAACTGGAATAGAGCTTGGTAACAAGGTCAGCCAATCAATAGGCATAGCAACTAAATCAGCCAATAAGGACAGTTTGGAAACTGAAACTAAAAGTAGCCCAGGTGTGGCTCTATGTTAAGCTCTGTAGCTCTGAAGCTGTGTTAAACTCTGTTAAAGTCTGTTTATTGAAGACGAAACTAACTTGCTTGCTTGCTGAAGACTAGAGCTCTGCTCTGAACTTGCAACATGTTTCTGTCTGAGTTTGCTCCATGTTGGAGAAATCTACAACTGGTTTGTAAAATCTACTTATGTTTATAAAGATATTAAATGAAGCATCATCCATCTGTGTTTATTTTTCTGGTGCTGAATTATCTCTGCAAAACTCTCAATATAACAGACTCCTATTTATGATGGTTGCAGTGTTCCAATGTAACCTGATCCCCTTTTGCAACCTTCTGTTAAACAAAGCCAAGGAGGAAGCCAGATTCACTTAACAACTGTGTTACAACCTTAATAACTGCAAGGATTCACTCAACAATTGTGGCAAGAAAGGTTGTTAAAAAGGGGGCAATATTCATTTAACAACAGCCTTGCTTAGCAACAGAAACTTCGGATTCCATCGTGTTTGTATGTGAAAAACTACCTGTAGAAGTAACTTGTAACAATCATGTACAAATTATTGTATCGCCATCAGAACGAACGCTGGTTACTTTTTGTAGCATGGAATAAGACCAAAGGGGGGGGGGTGGAACTATCCAATGAAAAATTTTCTTCCTCTTTATCACCCATCATCAGGGGTGGGATTCAATTTTTTTAACAACCGGTTCTGTGGGCGTGGCATAGTTGGTGGGCGTGGCTTGCTGATTATGTGACTGGGTGGGGGTGGCCAGCTCGACATCACTCACATCAAGGGGTGCTTCTCCTCGCCTGGCCTCTCATGACAATGGGTATGCTGCAACAGTCGTAAGTGTGAAAAAATGGTCATAAGTCACTTTTTTCAGTGCCATTGTAACTTTGAATGGTCACCAGTTTTAGACCAAAACTCAAAAAGGGTATATAAACTCATGTTTGAATATCAATCTTTCTAGCTAACCAAGAAGCCTTGCTGAATGTCACTCATCTTTGTTCCTTGTCATTAAAAGCTTCTTTCTGGCAGCTCTGCTTCATTATTCAATTATTTCTTCAAAGTGCTTACTCCAACAGGGGAATATTTCCTCCCAACAGCAGTGTAAAAAGCTTAAAACAATCCTTCCCCTTTAAGAAAGTACCAGCAAGGGAAAAAAAACCCTCCTTCAGAGTCAGTAAGTCTGGGCATACTGCCAAGAATGCAAGAAGGGTGGAAAAAAAAAACAAAAGGAGATTTCTTCCAACAACCGATTCTCTGAACTGCTTAGAAAGTTAACAACCGGTTCTAGCGAATAGGTGTGAACCTGTAGAATCCCACCCCTGCCCATCATCCCATAATTTTTAATTAGATATATGTAGTAGAATATAGTGCCCCTAAAAAATATCTTTTTGGTTTTCCTTTGAGGAAAATCTGGCCCAACTTTTGATCCATTGAGTGAAGCATCATCTATCACCCATGTCTGGTAGCCTGCCATATGCCGTACAATAACATCTCTTCTTTTTTTGCATTCTTAAGTAGGCAGTAAAAAGAGAAGACTATTATTATTTATGGCCACTCTACAAGGTCATGGGCGAAGTATAGTTTGCTGGAGTGGTAGATCTGCTTGTGCTTGTCTGTTCTGGTGAACAAAATTCTCAATCAGCCCGAAAACTTATCGGGTAGCCTAAAGGAAATAATTATCTTCCATCCCAATGCAGTTGTCATTGGAAGGATAAACGACAAAGGAACTGTAAAGAATGGCTGAGCATTGGAGGGAAAAAAAAATGCTGTGGAAATGATAAATAATATGACAATGATAAAGTCAATTGCCAGTTTTGGATAGCAGTTAACTGAAGCATATGTTCCCAAACAAATCATAGCAACATTGTGGATCGTACTGTTGGCATAATGCTGAAAGCAGAAAAAACTAGCATGACAAACTTGGCCTGGGAAGTAGCAGACTTTAAGCCTGTTTGTAGGCTTCAGAAGAGTTACACTGGTAAAGCATCAAATCCAAAATTATTCTCCAAAAGCACCAGAGGTCAGGATAAGAAACAATGGTTGGAGATTAACCAAAGAGAGAAGGAACCTAGAATTAAGGAGAAACTTTCTAACAGTGAGGACAATTAACCAGTGGAACAGCTGGCCTCCAGAAATTGTGGTTGCTTCATCACTGGAGGCTTTTAAGAAGAGACTGGACAATCACTTGTCTGAAATATTATAGGTTCTCCTGAGAGACTAGAAAACCTCCAAACCAGGTCCCTTCCAGCTCTATTCTATTCCTAAATGCAGAAACAAGATAAGCGAATACAGGCAAAAGCGTCATAAAACAGAATTATGCTCACTCATTATACAAATGCATATAGCTACATAAATATTCCGTGTGGCTCTATTTTTAGCCTATTGTCTTCTAAGTTACAACAATCTATTAGAACAAACAAAGAAACAAACAAAGGTTCTTTTATACATGTTACTGATTTATTTCCAACCAATTTCTCTCCGCTATCCATTTTAATCCCATTTTGGCTATTATTCAACATTTAATATTTTGACAATTGCATTATTTAGCTGCTGCTTTGTAAAAGTGTGTTGGACTAGAGCTAGAATAAAAGATGTTTTTTTTCTGGAAAGTGAAAAATAATTGGATAATCTTCCTGTTTTGCCAAATTAAGAGGATGCTAAAATTAAGTGGATGCATTTAACAGTCATCAAATATTGAACAACTGGCAGGAGGACCAGGGGACTTATATTAAATCCACCCTGATGAAAATAGATCACCCAAAGGAATCTTGGCTGTCTGTAATTTCATGACATATGGGAAAAATTGATTTGGGTTCAATCAAATCCCTTCTCTTTCATTAAGGGGTACTTGACATTTTAAGAATATATATGTGTGTAGATATATGCACAAATAAAATAACATTAAGGACATCTATGTGTGTTTTTATATATACGCACACACACATTCTTAATGTTAATTCATTCAATTTAATATATTTGGATATTAGTTTTAAGGAATGTGGAAAAGAGGTCTCTCTCTCTCTTTTTTTTTTTTTTTCCTGCAGCCAGTCTTGAATTCTCCCCCTTTGTTTTCCTGTTGTGACAAGAAGAATTTAAACAGTGCACAAAGACAAATCAAGAAGAGAAAATATCAATACAAATTAATTTAATCAAGCCCGGCCCCCTGGCTGCTTTCATTAAAAACTCAACATCTATTTTCATAATCACATCTTCAGTATGGAATATTGAGCCCACCAAACTAAGAAGGGTTGATTGGCTTGTGATTGCTGATCACAGGCGTACGTACACAAAACTGAAGAGCAATCCTTGACTGCATTTTGTAGTGGAACCTCACAACCCCATTATAAGAAATCTTCCCACCACCATCACAGTGATGGGATTCAAAAAAATGTATGACCGGTTCTGTGAGCGTGGCTTGATAGGTGTGGCAGGGGAAGGATATATTGCAAAATCCCTATTCCCTCCCCACCCCACTGACCTGCTTTCCAGCTCCGTTCTCCTGTGCAGGGCAACCAAAGGAGACCCAGCCGATCAGCTGGGACTCAATGGGAGGCAGAGAATTAGATGGGGGTTGGCGGGGCCAGGCAGAGGTGGGATTGGCCAGTTCTCTGAACTACTCAAAATTTCCACTACTGGTTCTCCCAAATTGGTCAGAACCGGCTGAAGATCACCTCTGCACCACCACTACCAAACAAATTTAGAAAGATGTTAAAAACACAAAGAAGTTCCATCTGGAAATTCTCATGTGGTATGTATAAAAGGAGACGTCTGCAATATTTTTACAAATAATGTATGGCATGTCAGTGTTGCATTTGTGGGCTGTGCATGTGGGCTTGTTCATCACATGTACTGGGAAATACAGGCAGGGCTGAATGGGTTCACCCTTCCTTCCTGGTCATGTGACTGAAGGAAAAACAGGAGAGGGGGAGATTTGGAATAGACTCTCCTGCTCGAGCAGGGGGTTGAACTAGATGACCTCCAAGGACCCTTCCAACTCTGTTGTTCTATGATTGTTCCATGATTAACATTCCAAGGGATTGTCCATCTATCTTGCCTATAAGAATGCATTAGGGCAGTGTTTCTCAACCTTGGCCAGTTTAAGACGGGTGGAGTTCAGTTCCCTGAATTCTCCATCCTGCCATGGGAATGAGAGGAAGGAAATCTGTAGAGATTCTCAGTCATCCAGGTCATGGTTGCCCCAAAGATGCTTTTTCAGGAGGCAACAGGGGCTATTTTGTTTTTTCTTTTGAAGACGTTTTGCTTCTCATCCAAGGAGCTATGTAGTCAGAGCTGAAGAAGCTTCTTGGATGAGAAGTGAAATGTCTTCAAAGAAAAAAAAACAAGGAAGTCCAGTTTTCTCCAGAAAAAGCACCTTTGGGATGAGAGGAAAAGGAAGGAAGGAAGGAAGGAAGGAAGGAAGGAAGGAAGGAAGGAAGGAAGGAAGGAAGGAAGGAAGGAAGGAAGAACGAAGGGAAGGGGGCGAGGAAGGAAGGAAGGAAGGAAGGAAGGAAGGAAGGAAGGAAGGAAGGAAGGAAGGAAGGAAGGAAGGAAGGAAGGAAGGAAGGAAGGGAGAACGAGGGGAAGGGAGCGAGGGAGGAAGGAAGGAAGGAAGGGAGAACGAGGGGAAGGGAGCGAGGGAGGAAGGAAGGAAGGAAGGAAGGAAGGAAGGAAGGAAGGAAGGAAGGAAGGAAGGAAGGAAGGAAGAATGAGGGGAAGGAAGGAAGGAAGGAAGGAAGGAAGGAAGGAAGGAAGGAAGGAAGGAAGGAAGGGAGGGAGGGAGGGAGGGAGGGAGGGAGGGAGAACAAGGGGAAGGGAGCGAGGGAGGAAGGAAGGAAGGAAGGAAGGGAGGGAGGGAGGGAGAACAAGGGGAAGGGAGCGAGGGAGGAAGGAAGGAAGGAAGGAAGGAAGGAAGGAAGGAAGGAAGGAAGGAAGGAAGGAAGGAAGGAAGGAAGAATGAGGGGAAGGGAGCGAGGGAGGGAGGGAGGGAGGAAGGAAGGAAGGAAGGAAGGAAGGAAGGAAGGGAGGGAGGGAGAGCAAGGGGAAGGGAGCGAGGGAGGAAGGAAGGAAGGAAGGAAGGAAGGAAGGAAGAATGAGGGGAAGGGAGCAAGGGAGGGAGGGAGGGAGGAAGGAAGGAAGGAAGGAAGGGAGAACGAGGGGAAGGGAGCGAGGGAGGAAGGAAGGAAGGGAGAACGAGGGGAAGGGAGCGAGGGAGGAAGGAAGGAAGGAAGGAAGGAAGGAAGGAAGGAAGGAAGGAAGGAAGGAAGGGAGAACGAGGGGAAGGGAGCGAGGGAGGAAGGAAGGAAGGAAGGAAGGAAGGAAGGAAGGAAGGGAGAACAAGGGGAAGGGAGCGAGGGAGGAAGGAAGGAAGGAAGGAAGGAGATATGTGTGTATGATTTGGCACAATCCATTTTGCATCATTACCCCTTCTCTCGTGGCCATTTGACTTTATCTCTGCCTCCTCCCCAACACCACCACTTCAAACGCAAAACCAGCGGGTCCAATGTCTACTGGCGACAATCTGGAGCAATAGCCCAGAAGAACAAGGCAGGAGGACGCAAAGCACCATTATTTGCAAGGCAGTGTGTTGAGCTGAATGGTCCATTCCAGGCAGGAAACAAAAATACATGCTTTCTCTTCTGCAAGAACAGTTGACGAGCGCCGTGTATAAATCTGCAGGTCAAACATATTCCCATCCGAAGCCTTTCTGGTTTGCAATTTCCAGCCCAGTGAAGGAGGTATAAATGAAACGCGGACAGCTCAATGCAGGGAACCTTGACAGGTTGCTGGCACAAAATGGAACCAAGAGGGCCAGAATCCCCGTTCTCCTCCTACCTCCTTCTTGCCAATCCAAAACCACCACCACCACCATCATCATCAATGCAAATTTATGTGCATCCGAGGAGCAGAAAACGGGACTTTCTGATCGTGAGCTGCAGGCAAGCTGTCATGTCTCTTAACGAACGACGGCCCGAAATTCTCCACGCTTAATTAATCAAAGCTGTTCCCGAATCGTTTTTGCTATATGTGGCATTACAAAAAAAAAAAAAAAAAAGTGAGAGGTCTTGTTATCTCCTCCCTCCTTGGTTTGCTTTCTTTTACACACACACACACACACTCAAACACACCCACATACACACACACTTTTTTAATGAGCTCCTGTTCCCGGCCTGACATTTGGAAATCTAATCAGGAGGCAGCCTTCAGTGGACTGGCGAGCATCTTTGAGGTGGGCATCATTTGTCAGCCACAATTCACAAAAGAAGGGTCAGACCCCTCATTCAAATCAGTAGGCATTAATGAGATGCCCGTGACAATGCCAGTCCTATCGAACTCTGCTCCCCTTGGTGCTGTCCGTGCTTCCCTTCCGGGGAGTCAGCAAGGAGTGGACACAGAAGACAGGAGGCCGTGAAGCTAATAATGACTAATGCAGTGGCATGGAAGAGCCGGGCATCAAGAAAATTATTTGCCACTTCTTTGCAAAGTGTCACTCGGAGGCCTAATTGGATGAGCGAATTGGCCCGTTGTCTTTGGATCCAATCTCCTGGCAGCTCACTCGGTTTGCCGGGTGCTTGAAGGGGGCAGGAAAACGGCGAACAGAAAAAAAGGCAATTGTAAAACATTTGATGAATGGTTGCAGGAACTGGGCCTGGCTAGTCTAGCGAAGAGAAGGGCCAGGGGAGACAGGATATCAAATGTTCCAATATTTATGGGGCTGCCACAGAGAGGAGGAAGGGGTCAAGCTATTTCCCAAAGTACCAAAGGCCAGACAAGGAATAATGGATGGAAACAGAACAAGGAGAGATTCAGCTTGGAAATAAGGCTAAATTTTCTGACAGTGAGAACAATTAACCAATGGAACAGAAGTTGCCCTCGGAAGTTGTGGGAGCTTCATCCCTGGAACCAACAGGCAGTGGTCTCTAACATTTTAAGCTTCTGATTTGCCTTCAGGATTGGCACCATACTCGATGTATTACAACAATTGTTAAAACATGAATGTCAAGTGCAGGAAATCAGGAGTCCAGGCAGTGCAAATGAATATATAGATTTATTGTATGCTAACGCTCTTCACAAGAATCTGAACTACTAACAGTCAAAATAAATTGGTGGTAGATAAGAATCAATGAAACTCAAGGTCAGCTGGACTTAGACCCCTTGTGGTCATGAAGGGACTCGAGACTGATGGCATGTTTGACCACTCCTTCGGGCTCATCCTGGTCATCTCCTACAATATTTCAGAGCTACGGTTAAAATCATGCACATTGTCAACAGGGTTTTTAAAAGACATTATATTAGAGGGACTTCAGAAAAACCAGGCTATAAACTGGATGAAATAGATTGCTGTAGCCTCTTGAAACTGTAGCTCAGATGTCTCTGATGAAGATGTCCTTCTTTCAATAAAGCTCTCTACAAAGAATCTGAACTACTAATGGTCAAAACAAATTGGCGGTAGATAAGAGTCAATGGAATTCAAGGTAGGCTGGATTTAGATCCCTTGTGGGCATGAAGGGACTCAAGGCTGATTTGACCCCTCCCTTGGGTCCAGTCCAGTCATCTCCTGCAATGAAGGTGTCATGCCCTTGTTGGAGTCTGATTCTGAGGGGGAGATTAAGCAACTGATAGGGAGTGGGAGTGTGGCTCTGGTGGCTGTGGAAGAAATGGGGGAAGGGCACAGTCTGGCTGGGCATTCAGAGGAAGACTCAGGGCCATCCCCTCTTCATCCTAGAGAACGCAGGAAAGAATGGAGAAGGGAGCAACGTGGCTTATGAGAGAGAAGAAGGCCCTGATCCCTTTCATTAGCGGTAGCTTGGAGAACAGGATACAAGTGGGGCATTTGCACATGGCTCCTTGCTGGAAGCAAAGCGTGCATTAACTTGGTCGAGTCTTATCTGGGTTTTGGGTTATCCTTTGAAAGTCTGCAATGTATCATCCTGGCCTGCCATGTTAATTACTTCAGTGTGGTTTGTGTTGGGTTTTTTTTATTTCTAATTATCTTTACTTTGGGTTCGGACTGCATTTCTGCCCTTCGTAGATTGTTTTTTTGAAGAGTTTACTCCCCAGCCGAGGATAATTGGACATTGGGACCAAGTTGGAGGCATTAAAGGGAATGTATTTTACTTTGATGATTTTGTTATTTTTGTGTCACATCCTGGGTCATCACAGAAGCTGTTAAGAAACAAGTTACTAAAAACAAACTATCATTCCCTTCCCAAGAGGAAGTGCAATGGTTTTTCTAGCCTTTGTGCAGTCAATCTTGTGTAATGCTTTTGCAAGAATCTTCCTATTGAAATATAATAAAGTAAGTGTCCTTACCCGACTGGATCTAAACAGCAAGTTTCTTGCAAAATTTTCTTTTGCCACTTTAATAAACAGGAAAAAGTGACATGATATTATACAACATACAGCTGGTCAACTACAAATACAGGTAGTCCTCATTTACAACCATTTTTTTAGAACCCAAAATTACAGTGGCACTGCAAAAAAAATATTTACAACTGAATATCTTTGGGGGTTCTCAGTCATTCAGGTCATGGTTGTCCCAACCAAAAAGTGCTTTTTTCAAGAGGCAACTGGACTTTTCTGGTTTTTTTCTTTGAAGACGTTTCACTTCTCATCCAATAAACTTCTTTAGCCCTGACTGGATGGTGGGGAATGGAAGGGTTTATATTCCTTGCAGACAGCTGGTCATTTGCATTCTTCATAAATGCATGCACAACATAGGAGAACAAATCCATCAGGACTAAATTCATAGAGTCTGCATTTGAAAGACAACATCTGCTCTTTTGGAGACAGCAAAGTCCACATTTTGGACAGAGAGGATCGCTGGTTTGAAAGAGGGGTCAAAGAGGCCATCTATGTCCCAATTGAACAGCCCCGTCTCAAGACAAGAGGAGGGATATGACATCATCTAGCTCCAGTCTGCAACACAGTCCTTTCCAAGAAGGCCCCACACCCATTTGCACTACTCAGCTGACCCTGATGACACAGATAAACCTCCAAGTAACCTCAACAACTCTCTAAAAGAATGCAAATGACCAGCTGTCTGTAAGGAGCATAAATCCTTCTATTCCCCACCATCTAGTCAGAGCTGAAGAAGCTTCTTGGATGAGAAGTCAAACATCTTGAAAGACAAAAAACCAGAAAAGTCCAGTTGCCTCTTGAAAAAAGCACCTTTTGGTTGAGACAACCATGACCTGGATGACTGAGAATCTCCATAGATATTCAGTTGCAAATAATTTTTTTGCAGTGCCACTGTAACTTTGGGTTCTAAAAAAATAGTTGGAAACGAGGGCAAAATGGGCCTCTTGAAAAAAACACCTTTGGGATTCCTTACAATTTGTCTTTGTACTTACACCATATCCATAAGATCATGTGATCATAATTAGGGCACTTGTCAACTGGCATGAATTTATGAAGGTAGCAATATCTCAAATCATGTGGTCACGATTTGTGATCTTGTCATCTGGCTTCCAACAAGCAAAGTTTATTTGACTAATGATCACACAATCATAACGGCAGAGATTCACTTCACAATCATGACCAAAAGTTTGTAAATTTGGGCATTGCTCACTCAACAATTGCATTGGTTAACAACGACAAAATCAGCTTGCCACTGTGGCGGTAAGTTGAGGTCCATCTGTATTTTCCCTTTGAAAATCCCATTTATTTGTGAGTTTGCTAGCGCAAAGCTTTCTTTATTCCCTTGGAAACAGCATTTATCAGATAAGGTAGGACTCACCAGATGTTACATTTGTTTTCACGCACTCTTTCCTCTTTCCAAGAGATGGAGATTACCATTACAACCCCTTTGGATAACTTCAATTAGTCATGATGGCAAGGCTCAAATTGCAACAACTACAACTAATTCCATCCAGCCCTCAAATGCCAAGGGCTTTCATTGTAGCCGGATGACAGATTGTTTATGAACACAGTGGCTCACTTCACCAGCCTGGTTTTCAACTAAAAGAACTCAGTAGAACTTCAACTGTTCTTTGGATGAAGGTGCACCCAAACACTGCTGGGCACCACCACATCTATCACTGCCCTCTTCCAGGGACTCCGTCCTCCCCCATCTGGCCAGGAAAAATGCCTCTGTATCTGGGATGAAGAAGAGCTCCAAGCAATGATAACCTGGCCCTTGTGTTAATCTGTTCAGTTTAACATTGCTTCATGCAGTTAAATTTCTTCTTGGTCATATCTCACTTTGGTTCAATTCACATAATACTTATCAATAGGAGAAAATATTTGTAGCTGAGGGTGTAATTGTGGAGTTCTTGGTGTTCTCTGAGCTTGGTTCTTTTCTTGTAGACATTTCATTACCTGACTGTCTATCTTATCTATCTTATCTATCTATCTATCTATCTATCTATCTATCTATCTATCTATCTATCATCAATAATCTATCTATTATCCATTCATCTGTCTATCTTCTTCTTCTTTTCTCCTCCTCCTCCTCCTCCTCCTCCTCCTCCTTCTTCTCCATCCTCATCATTATCATCATTCTCATCATGATCATCATCTATCCCCGTGATGGAGAACCTATGGCAGGAGTACCAGAAGTTTTCATGGAGAGCCATTTCTGCTGCCATGCAAGAGGTCACCGGAAGAGCCCCACTGCGCACACGTGCGAACCCCCCCCCCCCCGGCAGCCAGCTGATTGCCAGGTATCTGCCGTGCATGTGCAGGGGGAGACACATGCGTGGGTCATGCAAGCATGCACAGAGGCACACGAGGTGTGCATGGGGGTGTTGCAAGTGCATACATATGCGCAGGGGGTGGGAGGGTCATGCACACATTGCATCATGCATGCAGGCACACGCACTTTCAGCACCTGACGTGGAAAAGGTTAGCCATCAGAGATCTATCCTATCTATCTATCTATCTATCTATCTATCTATCTATCTATCTATCTATCTGTTGTGAATGAATAAATGTGTAATAAAGTTATCTTGAGCTTGAAGTCAAGTGCAGGGTTCTGGCCCTGCACTTCTGATTGGCTGTTGAATGGCGAGATCAGATTGGTCCGTTCAGGAGAATCTGATTGGCCATTAACGAGCCGTTCTCATTGGTCAACGGAGCTAGCGCTCCTAGGTTTTCATTGGTTGAATAGTTAATAAGTTGCCTATATAAGGAAGGCTATAGCAGCCATTGTTTTGAGCTGTCACACCATGTAAATAAAAAGTTGAAGTTCACCGTTTCACCGGCTCGTCTCCATTATTCGCACCTATGTTCCACACTTAACACTATCTATCTATCATCTATCTGTCTGTCTGTCTGTCTGTCTGTCTGTCTATCTATCTATCTATCTATCTATCTGTCTGTCTGTCTATCTATCTGTCTGTCTGTCTATCTATCATCTATCTATCTATCTATCTATCTATCTATCTATCTATCTATCTATCATCTATCTATCTATCTATCATCTGTCTGTCTATCTATCTATCTATCTATCTATCTATCTATCTATCATCTATCTGTCTATCTATCTATCTATCTATCTATCTATCTATCTATCTATCTGTCTATCTATCATCTATCTATCTATCTATCTATCTATCTATCTATCTATCTATCTATCATCTGTCTATCTATCTATCTATCTATCTATCTATCTATCTATCTATCATCTATCTATCTATCTATCTATCTATCTATCTATCTATCTATCTATCTATCTATCTAGGAAAATGCCCAGAAGGAGACTGAGCAATGTACAAGTAAAATTCCCTATAAAACTCTATGGATCTTGGCCTCTTGATGCTTACAAAATGGCCTCCAGAGAAAAGAACTACTTTAAAGACCCTACATGAGAAGAAATTATTGGGGACCAGCACCATGTTCTCTCCATTCTGGCCCCCAACATTATGAAGTAGCAAGTGGAAGATCATTAAGGAGAAATCCAACTGAGAACTCAGGAGAAATTTCTCGACAGTGAGAATGGCTTGCCTGCAAACCTTAAGGGTGCTCTATCACTGAAAGTTTTAAGAAGAGATTGGACAGCCATTTGGCTGAAATGGTATAGGATTTCCTGCTTCAGCAGGGGGCTGGACTAGAAGACCTCCAAGGTCCCTTCCAACTCTGTTATTATTGTCTCCTGGCATCCAAGCGAACCTGTTGGGACCGTTTTTCAGATGAACTTCTGCTACAGATGGAGGACTTGTGTTAGCTTGATAGTGTTTAGATTCTAGCTGTGTTTTTTATCTCTTTACTACTGTAATTTGCTTGGCTGTAAGCTGCTCTGTAAGCTGCAAAATGGATCGTGTACAAGGGACTAAATGAATAACCGCCAAAGCCAATGCACTGGTTCAGTTTGGAGATTTAATTCAGAGGCAATTCAATCCCATCCCTGAATTGTATCCACTTTCTAAAACAACCTTCCAAATTGAAGTTCTGTGACTTCTCGGAATGAAGTTTTCCCCACTTCTGGGCTATTTAACACTTAAGGATTTATTGCCTTTATGACCTGTCACTGGGATTTAGGGGACAACCAAATAACTATTGAATAAATAAATAAAAAGCCTGACTCAAAATGTGGAGAATGACCTCCAAGCTTAAGAAAGTAAGAATAAGAGCTACTCCAAAGACTGGCTGAATTAAGAGCAAATGTTGCAATTACAACACTGGGAAAAGAAAGAGAATGGCGTAATGAAAGCCATAGAAATTGACGTTTACCTGGCCTACTTCTCCAACTGCTCGCAGGATGTCAGGAAGTGTGGAAGGATCCTGAGAGAGTCCTCATTAAGATAATGGAGTGCTAAGAATCTTCTTGCAGGAGAGAAAGGGGGGTTGGCAGAGATGCTTCATTTGCTGGAAAGGAGGAGATCATTAAAAAGAAGGATGGCAGGATCACAGAGAGGGAAGGGGAGGATGGGCTGCCAGATGCTCAGGGAGAAACAAAGGAACACTGCACTGGCCTTTCATGACTAAGGCAGAACTAGAATGCAACGTCCCCTGGTGATTGACCGAAAGTCAGCTAGCTGGTTTTCGTGCCTGAGGATGGACTAGAACTCACAGTCTCCTGGTGATTGGCCCAGCCAGCTTTCATGACTTAGGTGGGACTACAATTCACAGTCTCCTGGTGGTTGGCCCCAAGTCACCCAGCCAGCTATCATACCTGAGGGACTAGAACTCACAGTCTCCTGGTGGTTGGCCCAGTTACCCCGCCAGCTTCTCTGCTTGAGAGACTAGAACTCACAGTCTCCTGGTGATTGGCCCATCCAGCTTTCATGACTTAAGTGGGACTAGAATTCACAGTCTCCTGGTGATTGGCCCAAAGTCACCTAGCTAGCTTTCATGCCTAAGGTACTAGAACTCACAGTCTCCTAGTGGTTGTCCCAGAGTTATCCAGCCGGCTTTCACGACTTAGGTGGGACCAAAATTCATCATTTCCTGATGATTGATCCAAAGTCACCCAGCCAGCTTTCATGCCTAAATTGTGACTAGAATTCACAGTCTCCTGGCTTCAAAGCCCCTGTACCAAACCAGCTCAAGGGGGTTCAGAAAAACAAAGCACTAAGATAAGAGGAAGACACAGGATATTCCGCCTTCTGTATTAAACAAGCAGGAAGGGTTACAACACACAGTTTTTGGATTCTTCCCTTTCCTTTCTAAGGCACATTGGGTTTTTCCCCCTCCATGCTCTTCCTTCCCCATATGGCTTCTTATAAGATCCCAAGGATTTTTTAAAAATATATGTACAAATGGAGAATTTCTCCCCACTTGCCATCAAACCAGAAGGAAAAAATATGAATTCTCCGGCAATTCCCCTTTTTTTTCTTTTACAGCCTTTTCTCTAAGCAGAGTCATGTTTGAAGGATTAGCTGTCAAAGAACCAGTTCAATACCACATTATTAGTTTTTTTTATTTTTGATGAGAGCTCCCCTACCTGTCTTTTAACTCTTCAAGCGAAAAGGTGGGGAGAATGGGAAAAGAAAAGAAAAAATGAATTTTTCGCTTTAAAGTATCACTCTGGGCTGAAAAAGCATTGTGCAAAAAAACTTTTTTTTTAAAGCAAAATGTTTAAATGCTTTCAAGCCACCTCTTAGCTTTCTGCCCCCTGAAGATTCCAACTTACCAAAGAATACACTTATCCCTCCTTTCCTTAAAGGGAAAAAAAAAGATTTTATCTACAATATTTCTACAGCTTAGGTGTTTCTTGCACACATCCATAGTGTGACTTCAAGAACCACGCTGACACAGCCAATTAATTTTTAAAAATAACCCAAACAAGCTAGACATTAAAAGATCTAGGTTTTTCTGTCTGAGTATTTTATTATTGGAAGTAAAAATGGTTTTTTTTTTCCCTTTAGAGTTACAACAAGTAATCCTCAGGTTATGACCACAACTGAGCCCAAAATGTCATTAAGTGAGAAATCAGATAAGTGAATTTTGACCCGTTTTATGACTATTCTTGCCACGTTTGTTATGCAAATCACTGAAGTTGTTAAGCTGGGAACACGCTTGTTAAGTGAATCTGACTTTGCTTGTCAGAAGGTCATAAAAGGGGATCACTGCAAGCGTCATAAATATGAGTCAGTTGCCAAGCGTCTGAATTTTTGGTCATGTAACCATAGGGTTGCTGCTATGGTCATAAGTGGGGAAAATAGTCGTAATGTCAGGGTTCGAAGTATCAAACCCAAGGGTGGGATTCTACCGGTTCTGTCCACCTCTGTAGAACCGGTTGCTCTGAAGAGCAACAGACATAGAACCAGTTCTATGTCTGCTGCTGTTTTGGCTCACCTGCCCACCCGGGCTCTTACCTGACCTTTATTTCCTGCTTTTTCAACCTCAGCTGCTTTGCGTGGCACAGTTGAAAAAGCAGTGAAAAAGTACTTTTTCAACCGCTGCACACCCACCTGCAGCACTGCTCAGCTGTCCAGGCAGCAAGCTGATGACGATATACAAAATGTAAACTCACCAAACCAGCAGTTACACCGGTCAGATCCCACTGCTGAACAAACCCAGTGTAATCAAAACTCTGAGGCCCGGAGCTTCCTCAAAGTTTGAATTTATTAAGAGTGTCATATTGGCACAGCTGATTTGGGTGTGTTCTAGTTTAATGAAAAGAAAGAAGGACTAGGAGTGACATGATAGCAGGGTTCCAATATCTCAGGGGCTGCCCCAAAGAAGAGGCAGTCAAGCGATTCTCCAAAGCACAAGAAGCCACGGGTGGAAATTCATCAAGGAGAGAAGCAACCTAGAACTCAGGAGAAATTCCTGACAGTTAGAACAATGAATCCGTGGAACAACTTGCCTCCAGAAGTTGTGAATGCTCCAACACTGGAAACTTTTAAGAAGAGATTAGATAACCATTTGCCTGAAGTGGTATAGGGTTTCCTGCCTAGGCAGAGGGTTGGACTAGAAGACCTCCAAGAGTCCCTTCCAACTCTGTTATTTTGTATTCTGATTTTCTGTATTCTGGTGAAAATCCGACTCTGAAGGTCCCAAGTTTTTCCCCACCCAAATCAAAACCCAAAGTCCATACCCCCAGGTGAGACGTCCATCACATGGTCCAACCAGATCACAGTCCCAACTCGGGCTTCCTGCCACCTGGTGAGAACGTCCTTGGAGCACAGGAGAAAGCTATCTCTACCTCCCCTCCCTTCCGTTCCCACAGCTTCAACCGGCCTTACTGTGGCAGCCCTGAAGATGCTCCAAAAATGGCTTCAGGGATGACACATAAGTCACTTTCTTTATTGCCGTTGTAACTTCAGTCACGAAAACGACGGTTGTAAGTCAAGGACTAGCTGTACACACGGTTTGTACCTTCCTTCTGGCATCTGGGAATAAGAGAAAAGTTTAAGGAGTGACAAAGAGACCCTTGCTAGATTGACAGTGGTAGAGTTTTGTGCAGGTAGAGGCAAATTATTGGCACCGATGTTTTCATTCTTCAGTGGTGTTAGTTCCATTTGCGCCAGAAGAGTAGAAAAGAAAACAGCTAAAGTAACAAGCAGTGAACACTCGGCGACCTCATTTACTGGAGAAGCCAAAGCCATGTCCTCTTTTAAATAAAGTCATCTGAATTTAATGGGAAAAAGAAGGTTAATCCATTACCAGGATGCTCTAAAATAGTGTTTCTCAACCTTGGCAACTTTGAAGATGTGTGTCCTTCAACTCCCAGAATTCCCCAGCCTCTTAACACCTGATTGGGAGCTATGTAGGGTTTATTGAAATGAGAGCCAGTTTGGTCTTGTAATTAAGGTTCCAGGCTAGAAACAGGGAGAGTGGGAGTTTTAGTCCTGCCTTAATGCATGAAAACTGGCTGGGTGACTTTGGACCAATCACAAGGAGACTGGGAGTTCTAGTCCTACTTTCGGCATGAAAGCTGGCTGGGTGACTTTGAGCCAACCACTCTCTCTCAGGTCATGACATAAGGGTTGAGTGACCAGCCGGTTGGTTAATTCCAGTCACAACCAATATATCAATACTCAGTTGTGCACTTGTGGGAAAACAATAGGAAACCTTAAGTTATTTAAATATTAAAAACATGTCTTTATGGTTGACCAACAGTGGAACCATCTGATCACAGAGAATGCAAATTCTCCATCTTTGAGTGTTTTAAGAAGAGGCTGGACAGCCATCCCAGATGGATAGTTTAATTGATTATCCTACACATTGTAAAAGATTGGTTTAAATGTTTCCCTGAAAATAAGAACCTGTCTTTCTTTCTTTTCTTTTTTTCTTTTTCTTTTTTTTTTTTTTGGCCACCAAAAAAGGCACTGGGTCTTATTTTGGGGGTAAGTCATCTACTGACTAACTTCATTTGCGTGCATTGTCCCCGGCCTCCTTTTCGCTGTCAGAGGTCCCCAGGAACTTCTTCTTCTGCAGCCAGCAAGGCATTCCTGAAGGCCTCTGCAGCCAATAATAGAGCTCCTGATCGACCCGAAACTTTGTCATCAGCTCCAGAGGCCTTCAGGAAAGCCTTACCAGCCTTGCTGACTGTTGGGGTGTGCAAGGCCTGGCTACACATGTCCAAAGGTAAGTAGTAGGGAAGCTCCACCATCCCCAGCTTAGCTTAATCTTTACCCATCCACACTGGAGTGGGTGGGATCTTAATTAGGGCTTATTTGGGGGGTAGGACTTATATTGGACACACATGTAAAAATCAAGCTAGGACTTACTTTGAGGGTAGGTGATGTTTTGGGGGAAAACAGAATAGTAGCATCTCCTTGTGATCCAGAATTGATTTGCATGATGGAGGACTCTTTCAGATTTGCCCAATTAATGATTATCAGTCAAGGGAGGGAAAGACTGCTCCTGCAGATAATCACGGCCAGACCTTCACTTTGAATGAAAACCCTTTCAAGATCTGAATCCTAAAGAAACATATCACTTCATTAGAAGGAAAGAAAAAAAAAAAAAAAGAGGAGAAACCAAGAACAGACATTCCAGTCTCTTTAAGCCAGTCACTTCATCGTCTTCTTCAGTCTATGAAAATAGAAGAGAAAGGAAAGGAAGGTAACCTAATTCTATGTTCATGCCAATCAGGGGTCTCCAACCTTGGCTCCTGGAAGCCTGGCGGACTTCAACTCTCAGAATTCCACAGCCAGCTTTGCTGGCTGTGGAACTCTGGGAGTTGAAGTCCGCCAGGCTTCCAGGAGCCAAGGTTGGAGACCCCTGATGCCAATGAAAGAGAACCACCCAGGACAAAGAGTTAATTAAATGAAGACCTAGTAGTGAAATGGCTGCTGTAGATGCAACCAAAGTTAGAAGGGGAAGTGTTTTTTTCTGGTGGGACCGGTCTATCAGGGCAACCTGGTCTACCCAATTATGAGATGGAGCATACTGCTTCTGCTTCTGCCTTTCAACCCCAATCAGGAGCTTTTGGGCGCAGCTGCTTTTGCGACAAACTATTTCTCCCCCCTGGTATAGCCAACAAAGGAATGAGAGCCTGTGGCTTAGAGCTTAATATATCAATCTAATATGTAAGTAGCTCAGGTTCGAATCCCAGAAGGGTATGGCTAGCTGATGAGAGCTAAATAGCTTGATATAGATCTATACCAGTCTCCCTTTATTTCTTTGTCGGTGAACATAAATTCAACATAAAGCCAGAAGGATAAAATCTAAATTGGATGGAACACTGAACATGGGTTATATCATTCCAGTAAATGGAATATTGTCCATTAAAATGTGTGCAATATATTACTGCACATTATTAGACATCCAAACAAGGTATTATTCTCCCCCCAAAATGATGGTGCAAATAACATTTTCCTCAAACTCCCAACTGATTTAAAACAAAGGAATTATTAGGCTTTTTCTCCACCAATATATCTGGATAATCATATGGGGTTAATCCAAAAACTTGCTAAGGTATGGTGATCAAAGGCAGACATAACAGTTGATACTGGTGGAAACAATGATTAATTTTAGAGGTGTTTCTTTTGGTGGGGGTAGAGGGGAGAGGCAAGGACTTTTAATAGACAAAGACCAGATGGTACAATTATATGATTGACTGTTAGTGATAAGAAACATATTTCTATTTACAGTTTGGCTGTTGTTCTAAAATTCTGTTCCTTTGTATAAGGAACTTCATTTGAGGAAGAATTCGAGTGCAAGAAGGAATCCTTCAAAATTCAATGGATGTTTCTTCAACCAGTTCTTGGACACAGGATTTCTCAAGGATTTAAGTCTCTGAATTTCCAATCCGACCTCCCATTTCAGATTCCAAAGTGGGCGATCCTATCACTGAGTTATGACAATGGCAGGCTAAAGGTATCATTTTTGTTTTGGTTGGAAGGGAACTTGTAGGTCTTCAAGTCCAATCCCCTGCATAGGCAGGAAACTCTATACCAGGGATGTCAAACTCAATTTCATTGAGGGGCGCATCAGCATTGTGTTTGACCTTGAGGTGACCAGGTGTGTGTGTGTGGCTAGGGTGCACGTGACCAGCTCAACATCACTTGCGTTGGGGATGCTTGTAGACCCAAGCACTCTACCAGTAAAAACATGATCCCGAGCTCAGTTTTCGGCTGCGATGGCCTCCTGCAATCCTCTGCCAGTGAAAATGGAGCCTAGGAGGGCTGCGCGGGGCCCTCCCAAGCTCCGTATTTACTGGCAGAAGCACCACGGGCCAGTCCTTCACTGTTTCCAGGGTGGCCCAGTGGCCAGATCTAAGCACCCTGCAGGCTGGATCTGGCCAACGGGCCTTGAGTTTGACACCCCTGTCCTATACCATTTCTTCCATATACAAATGTTTTTCTTCCAAACAGAGGTGCACTTGGACCATTATATCAGATTGAATCCCTTTTGATTAGTGGATGCTGTTCTTGAATGCGTATCTCTGTATTCCGCCCCCTCCCCCTCCAAGCTTCTTCCTATGGAGTAAGAAGTTTTCCTACTAACAGTCCCCTTTGGTTTTTAAGCACTGAGCTGTGGAATCTGGGAATTTTTTAAAGTGTCCTCTGGAATCTTGCCAATTTTATTTATTTGTTTGCTTGTTTGGTTGGTTGGTTGGTTGGTTGGTTTGTCAATTGCTGACAAGATAATAGGTATGAGTAAAAACATAGTTATGAATACATGGATACATGTAAGAAAAATAAAAAAAAATAAAAGAAACAATAGGACAGGGACAGTAGGCATGTTGCTGTGCTTATGCACGTCCCCTACAGACCTCTTAGAAAAGGGGTGAGGTCAGTCTAAGATTAAAGTTCTTGGGGTTTGGAGAAGAAACCTCAAAGTCAGGTAAAGTATTCCAAACATTGACCACTGTTGCTAAAGTCGTATTCCCTGCAGTCAAATTTGGTGTGATTAACCTTGGGTTTGTATCTATTGTTTGCTCTTGTATTGTTATGGTTGAAGCTGAAATATTCATTGACAGGTAGGATGTTGCAATGTATGATTTTAAATACTATACTTAGATTGGGCTGAAGGCGGCATAGTTCTAGGTTTTCTTGGTCTAGAATTTCAAGTCTGGTGGCATAAGGTATTCTGCAACGAGTAGAGGAGTGGAGAACTCTCCTTGTGAAATATTTCTGGATTTTCTCAGCTGTATTAATATCAGATATGTAATGTAGGTTCCAGACTGATGAGCTGTATTTGAGTATTGGTCTAGCAAATGTTTTGTATGCTCTAGTTAGTAGTGTAATATTACCAAAGAAAAAGCTACGTAAGATTGAAGTCTACAGATCTACAACTTGCTCCATTTCAGCAACATTGAGATTCATAGCAAATGATCGTAACAGAAACAGGAAGTCTTTTCCCCCTCCTCCAAGAAGAATTAAAGGAGTGTCTACTTAAGTTTGTTTCTCTTTTCTTCCTGAGATTGAGTCGTGTTTGCTAACTGCCTCATTCTTTCTCCAAAGTCGTCATCTTTGTGGTTCATCTCTACATTCTACACACAAGTGTCGTATGAATGCAAAGAAGTTTTTTTTTTTTTTTTTTTAAAAAAAGACATAGGAGTCTCCAGAAGGGACATTCACTCACAACTTCTGCTATTCTGGTCTGAATTTAGGAAATTAGGACTCGCAAAGGCAGGGGTGCGATTCAGCTGGTTCGGCCAGGTTTGGGTGAACCGGAGGTTAAATTATATCTGGTTCACTGAACCGGTCGTTGAACTGACCAACTGGCCCCGCCCACTCCTCCCAGGAGACTCCACACAACCTGTTTTGGATACAGGTAAGTGCAAGATCCACATGGAGGCTCTGAGTGGGTGAAAAACAGAAGTTCCAGAAATCCAGAAACAGGCCTGTTTCCAGCTTTCGGGGGCCCTTTGGAGCCCAGGGGAGGCAGTTTTTCACCTCCCAGAGGCCCGAGGGAAGCCTCCGGACTCTGGGGAAGGTGCAAAACAGACCTCCTGGAATTTCTGATAAGCCACACCCACCATGGCCACACCCACCCACAACCTGGCAGTTGCTGGGAGTTTTGAATCCCAGCCCTGAGCAAAGGATTACAAAGGATAGGGACAATGACTTGTGAGAAGCACCTCAAATACATTCTTAAACTCTTTCAGATTTAATAGAGAGGGATGCAGTGGGATTTGGGTTTCAGCATGAAAGGGAGCATATGAGAGGAGAAAATTTGCTGGCTAGCCAGGAAGGGAAAGTTTTGATTACCTATTGGTTTTCTACAAGTGTCCTAAATTTGCAAAAAAAAAAAAAAGAAGAAGAAGAAGAAGAAGAAGTAAAAAATGTTACCTTCCTTTTTTGTTTTCATTGTAAAAAAAAAAAAGACACAGCAAGCAGCCTGTATAAATTAGCAAAACAGACCACACAATTGAGGAACACAATTCTCTGCCCTTCCTTTTGTGGCTGAAATAATATCATTTCTGATACAAGGGACTCCAGTTGCTATTAGTATGCCAAATAGACCTTGTTGTAAAATGATAATCCCCTATCGTATATATTATATATTACAAGCTTTATTTGCTTTTTTATCCTTGCTCTAAAGTTTCGCATTGGATTCCCAATCCGAAACATATTTAAGCAAAGGAACAAAAAAGTATTATGCAAATCACATACAATGCCTAAGCAATTAAACTACAGAAACAGCATCCCTGCAACTTTCCCATTCCAAAATAAGGCATCAGGGAACAGAAATACAAATTTGACTAACAAGTAAGACAGGTTCATGTTATAAATGTTTCTCTCTTAGGTGATTTTGTTAGTCTATGACTGAGAGCCTGCTATTTAGAAGACAACAAGATGGAATTACATCTTCTCAAAAATCACCTGATCCCCTTCCTGGCATGTTCACTAATTAGGTGGTAGGAAAAAAGGATAATTATGGGGGGGAAAGCAGGGTTTGAGTGTGAATAGAAGAAGCATCACCAAGCCACCACTGAACTGAGAGAAAGCCAGCATTGGTTTTAGTATTACTTTTGGCACAATGATGGTTGAATCATTGTGGTTAATGTTCAGAAAATTATCAATGAAGCTTAAATGCTCAGGAGAATATAGCAATTGAGTCATAGCATTATGTGACTTATAACGAGGAGAATTTTAGGACAATCTAGAGACTGAAAAATACCTGAGGAATAGCATTTAAAGTTAGGTTTATTGGACAAGAGACCTGCGGGGGAAAACTAGAATTTTGTTGTTCTATTTGCTGTTGACTACTGTCAAAATGTTTTCCGGGCAAAAATGAAAAGATATACTAATTACACAATAGCACTTAGACTCAAATACCACTTCACAGTGCTTTACAGCCCTCTCTAAACAGTTTACAGAGTCAGCCTCTTGCCCCCAACAATCTGGGTCCTTATTTTACTGATCTCGGAAAGATGGAAGGCTGAGTCAACCATGAGCTGGTCAGGATTGAACTCCTGGCAGTTGGCAGAATTATTTTTCAATATTGCATTCTAACACTGCACCACCATAGCTCAGTATGGCTGAAAAACTAATTTAATTAGCAGAGATGGCCAAATTATCTGCTTTAATCAAGGAAAGAAATACATGTAATTTCGTTTCTACTTGGAAACCATATCTAGATTTTTTTACTTGAGATAGATAAAAATGAAATTCTGACTTTGGAATTTTCTGATTAAATTGTTTCCTGTTATAAAAATGGTTACTATATACCAACCATGCAAAAATTAAAAAAAAATGAAAACTCGAGGGAGTAATTTTATTATCTTTATTTGAATGAGCTGAAAAGAGTTGGAGATAGATACTTCATTTTTTTTCTTTTTTGTCTCGTTATCCTAGACTACTCTCTTCCCCTTCTTTCCCTCTTCCTCTTCCCTATCTTTATTTTCATTTTTTTAAAACTATATTGATTATCTCAGTAAAATAGCAATACCATTAAACAATACCTGGGTTAGGCTTTGGAGAAGGAGTAAAGTGGGAAGACGTTGATCATAAGCAACAGTTCAACCAAATGGAAACTCAGTTTGGATATAAATTTGTTCACTGTCCTTTTCAGTCCTTGTTCTTAGCAGCAGCAATGAAATATTTGACACCTGGTGATTTTTCTTAGAAGGTATGTGGCAAGCTGCAAAAGGAGCCACGATTAGTTCAAATTTATCTCTAGCTGGGAGCAAACAGTAGCTAGATAATGCACAAATAGGAACATGATGGCAGGGAGTAGGAAAACTACTACAAACAACGATTTAATAAAGTGTTAAAATATGCAGATAAGTTTAACAAAAAGGCCTTGGGCTCTCAATTACATCAATTACATTCTAATTACTGACAGTGGCATCAAGAGCTTTTCAAAACCCACATCTCTTCTTAAAAGTATCTGTCAGACTGGCTTATTTGCAATAAGAAGATTACATTAGTATGCAAGATTGAATTATTGCTCTTCTCTCCCTCCAAAAGGAAACCTTGCTGAGAAATTGGGCTTAGAAACTGAAAGCAAATTCGTCTCTTAATACATATAGCAACAGCATTTAGACATATATACTGCTTCATAGTGCTTTACAGCCTTCTCTTTACAGAATCAGCATACTGGCCCCCAGCAATCTGGGTCCTCATTTTACTGACCTTGGAAGGATGGAAGGCTGAGTCAACCTTGAACCAATCAGGTTCAAACTCCTGGCTATGGGCAGAGGTAGCCTGCAATACTGCATTCTAACCAGTGGGAAGGAAGGGAGGGAGGGAGGGAGGGAGGGAGGGAGGGAGGAAGGAAGGAAGGAAGGAAGGAAGGAAGGAAGGAAGGAAGGAAGGAAGGAAGGAAGGAAGGAACAATAGTACTTAGACTTATATACTGCTTTACAGTGCTTTACAGTCTTCTCTAAGCAGTTAACAGTGTCAGCATCTTTCCCCCTGGGTCCTTATTTTACTGACCTTGGGAGGATGGAAGTAGGAGTCAACCTTGAGCCTGGTGAGATTCAAACTGTCAAATTGCAGGCAGCTGGCAGGCAGCAGAAGTAGCCTGCAATACTGCATTCTAACCACTGCACCACCAAGGCTTTTGTGGATTTACTGGCCATTGTAGAACATTGCTGAAGAGCTTTAAGATAGAGTATGCCACACAATATATTTAACTATGATTTGTCAAACCAAAGCTTGGTTAATAAATCACAAGGTTAGCACACCTTATGCCCTAAACTGTATTGTACAAACTGCCAAAGGTTGGTTTCAGATGATATCTTAAGTCAAAAGCAACCCAATGTCTTAGGTGGTTGTTTTCAACATGTGGTCCACAGACCCCTGGGGGGGACACAATGTTTACAAATGTTTGATGCAATCTAGCAGCCTTAAATGAGTTAAGTCTTGGAGGTCCGTGGCCATAGTTTGTGGCCACAAAAGGCATTTAAAGGGGCCCATGGTGAAGAAAAAGTTGAGAATCATATCTTAGGGTTTTGTGTGAAATAGGTTGTGATCTGAAACAGGCCTGTTTCAAAAACCCATCCAAAAGATACTTGCACAAAGATATTGTGTGTTGTAAGAGCATGGACACCTCACAAGGTGTTCTAACCCAAACCCTTGTCCAATAAAACAAACACGAACCAAAGGGAACAGAAACTTTTTAATGATTCTTACGAATCCCCGGTTAAAAGGCTGCTGCAAACTCAATAACTTTGATAAGCATAAGCCTCGCCAAAACTGTGTGAGGCCAAGAATAACAGATAAGAAATATTTTACAACAAAAGAGTTTTCAAATACCAACTTAAGCTACTGTAATGCCCATGAGGCTGGAGTTTCAAACGTTTTTGCTTCCTGCAAAAAACGTCTGATTCATAGCTGGCTTTTATCTTCTTGAAGGAGGGGCCATTACCTTGTAGCCGTATTATTGAGTTGCCTGTGCTGCTGCAGCTGCTTTTTCCTACAAGCAGCCCTGCATGCACATGCACTTGGCACAGGTTCCTCAGGAACCTCCTCATTGCTGCTGCCAGTCCCCACAATCTCTGAAGGCAGCAGTCCACTCCCTAATGGTCCTGGGCCCTCATCTGAGTCCTTGCTCTACTCAGCCATCCACACCTGCTGCCAGCTAACCACAACACAAGGTCCACTTGATATTCACGGCAGCCTCCTAGACAAATTCTTCAATCCTTGCAGCCATTCACAGAAAGAAATATGGGTCAGAAGGAATCTAATGCACAGGTTTAACCCAGTTGCACATTTCATAGGAAGATTAAATAAGAGCAGTGGTGTTGTAAATTACTGCGAGACGATGAATTCCTTTCCAAATCAGTAAACAGGAATGAGAAAATTAAAACTGCAAGGCTCCGTCTTCATCCTTTTAAAGAGTCTGCAGCTGTCTCCACTGAGTGGGACCATCTGTGAACAGGACTTTCTTCTTATTAATCATGTCTTCTTCAACCTCTAGTGAGAAAGCCCAGAGCTGGCAGATAAAATATTGCAGCAACTAACCAAGGTTGGAAGCCTTGGAATTAAAAGATAGAAGAAATTGCATGGGAAACAAAAAAACAAGGGTCTTCAGGCGATCAGCTACAATTATTTTCATGCCATACTAAGCTTTGGCCCTTGAGCAAATTTTGTTCCCCTCCAGCTTCTTTGATCTGTTCTTATCTTTGCTATCCTTTCTTTCCAAATTATCTTTTTCTCCCTGGGTGGCTACATAATTTGCTTCATTGCATGTAATGCTTTCATGAGCTAAGTTGTGAGTTCAATTTTCAGCAGTTGAAAACTTCCCAGATTTTTTCAGTTAAAGGTGATGCGGAAGTTTGCTTGATTGGGTTGAGAGACTCAAGGGAAGGTAGAAGATCCACTGGACTCACCCATGATGCTTTTTTGCATTGACCACAGAAGCAGAAGCAGAAGAAGACAACAGCAGGAAAACCACTCCTGTATAACTCACTGGATGGTGTCCAAAGTTAATGCCACTTTATAATGCCTTAGTAAGACCCAGAGGTGATCTTCAGGGGGTTCTGACCAGTTCTGGAGAACCGGTAGCGAAAATTTTGAGTAGATTGGAAAACCGGCAAATCCTACCTCTGACTGGAGATTTTAGAGTATCCTTTCCCCTGCCACGCCCACCAAGCCATGCCCACCGAACCAGTAGTAACAAAATTTGAATCCCGCCACTGGTAAGATCATATTTGGAACAGTGCATCCAGTTTTGGTCTCCACAATTTAAAAAAAAGATGTTGAGCCTCTAGAAAGTAGAGAGAAGCCAGAAAGATGATTAGGGACTTAAGGCTAAAACATATGAAGAATGGTTGCAGGAATTGGGGTGACATGATAGCAGTGTTCCAATAGTTGAGGGGCTGCCACATATTATAGAAGGAATACAAAGAAGAGCAACCAAGATGATTAGGGGACTGGAGGCTAAAACATATGAAGAACAGTTGCTGGAATTGGGTATGTCTTGTCTAATGAAAAGAAGGACTGGGGTCTTCCAATATTTGAGGGGCTGCCCCAAAGAAGATGAAGTCAAACTATTCTCCAAAGCACCAGAGGGCAGGACAAGAAGCAACAGATGGAAACTCATCAAGGAGAGAAACAACTTAGAACTAAGGAGAAATTTCCTGACAATGAAAACAATTAATCAGTGGAACAACTTGCCTCCATAAGTTGTAGGTGCTCCATCACCAGACAGTATCAAGAAGAAAGTAGACAGCCATCTGTCTAGGACAGGGGTCTCAAACTCGTGGCCCGTGGGCCAATTGTGGCCCGCAGGACGATATCCTGTGGCCCCCACCGTGATATGAAAGTATAATATTAGTGCGGCCTTCAGGGGAAACGGACCTCTGAAGGAAGTTCTGCCCGCCGTTCCTCGTCATGGCTTCTTCTCCACCGTGAACTTTAAAAAGTCCAAGTACAGGTCCAGACTTACTGATGATCATCTTCAAGCCATAACTGAGGGTTTCAAGTGCCTCCTCTCTCAAGCCAAATGTGGCTCAGATATGTGAGAGGAAGCGTTGTCAAGTCTCTGGCAGAAAGGAGTAAGCTGGAGAAGCCATGTTATGAGGAACTGTTCATAATCTTCATTCAATGTTCCATTCATGTGTTCAGGACAGTTCATGTATTGGAGAAATCATTAACTGTTGATGACATTTGAGGATATATTTTTAACAACATTTTTTGTGGAATCCCTTATGCGGCCCAGCCTCACCCAGACTCTGCCTCCAGCGGCCCTCAGGTAAATTGAGTTTGAGACCCCTGCTCTAGGACCTCCTACCATGGGCAGGGGGTTGGACTAGAAGCCTTCCAAGATCCCTTCCAACCCTATTATTCCATCTCAGACCATTTTTTGTCTGCCATGGTCCCCATGAATTAACTTCCCTCTCATTTCCAGCCAGTGAGTAAAACAAGTTTAAATCACCGTTAGCTCTTGTGGTGTTTAAAAAAAAAAAAATGCCTTTCCCCTCATTTTCAACACCAGCCATGGGTGGCCTCAAGGTGCATAAAATCTGTTTGGCTTTCTCCCTTTTTATCTCAGAGGGAAGTCAAAGGACCGCAGTGACTTGAAACCGAGACAATAGAGGCAGGATAAGGATGAGCAACGTGAACAGCCAATTTCATGCCAGTCTAGTTTTCTGCCAACTCAATAATGTGTGGGGAGCATTTCAGCTGGGCAGAAGAAAAACCCTTTAGCTCACTTTCAACTCTGCAGCTCCTCGAGTTAACTTCATGAAACAGAAATAATTTGTGCCATTTGGGGGAGGGGAGGTATCGCTTAACAATCCTGGCCTACATCTTCTGCATTCTACTTATCTGCTCCACTCTGCCTTCTCATTCACATTGCCTCAAGCAAATGCCTTTATCAGAGCAACCTTGTTAGAGTCTGAAGGTCACCATTAGCCTGTTGAGTCACTCTTGGATGTCTATAGGAGAAGGGTGACACATAGCCCATCTGCTCCTCACAAAACCTCCGTGCTTGCAACCCTTGTTTGTTTACCATCCTTGGGGAAACATCTGTTCCTTTCTGTTTCCATTATGCTGTATCTTAGTTCCACAACATAAACTGCAGGTGACTCACATGTCCATATCATGTGTCTCAGGGTGCCCTTTCAGTGCTGAGTAGAATCATAGCTTTGCTCTAATTTTACAAGCTATATCTCAAGAACATAAGAAGTTGCCTTATGTATTGGGCTATAGGTCTTTAGTCTATCTAAGCTAAGCTTCAGGATCTTACCAGTAGGAGTCTATGAATAGAATAGAATAGAATAGAATACTTTATTGGCCAAGTGTGATTGGACACCCAAGGAATTTGTCTTGGTGTAAATGCTCTCAGTATACATAACAAAAAGGTACATTTGTTAAGAATCAAGAATCATAATGTACAACACTTAATGATAGTCATAGGGTACAATCAACAATCAAATCATACTAGGAAACAGTCAATATAAATCGTAAGGATACAAGCGACAAAGTTACAGTCCTACAATCACAAGTGGGAGGTGATGGGTACTAAGAAGATTAATATGGAGATTCTCAATCACTCAGGTCATGGTTACTCCAAAGATATTTTTCAAAAGGCAATTGGACTTTCTTGTGTTTGTTTTTTTTAAATGTTTTGCTTCTTATCCTAGAAGCAGTCCACCATAATCACCAGTCTTCAACTCTTTAAAGCAACCACTTCTTCTTCTGGGACCAGAGTCCCACCCTCTGCAGTTGATCCATGATAGAAATAAGAAGAAGCTTCTTGGATGAAAAATGAAATGTTTTCAAAAGAAAAAAGGGGGAGAGAACCAAGAAGGTCCAGTTGCCTTTTGAAAATCACCTTTGGGATCATCAACAGGAGTTTTTCAGGAATTTTCCATCATACTTGGAGATGATAGACTTTTAAGCATGTGATCTTCAGCAGGCAGGCCAGGTGCTCTGTCAATGCACCCCTTCTTGTCCATTTATTTTAGTTCCAAATTGAGCAATCCAGATGGGTAGATTTCAATGCACTTAAGATAAAACAGGTCCTTTTCCTTCTCCTGTCACCCATTATTGCATTTTACACCGTAAACAATCCATCTTTGGATGGAGATTATAAACTAATAACAAGAGAGGAAATCCAGCAAAATCTAAGTTACTTTACAGCTTTCTTGCCTAGTGCAATTTTCCTTCTGTTTGTAATCATTTCTTTGCTAGTGATTAATGGTCCCTTCCACCATCATCCCACCATCATTATGTTAATACAGAAGTAATAAGGTCAGGCTTACTTTACATCCTCACAATTTTATCGGGATGGGGATAAAAGATACTCTAAGTCAGTCTTGTGCGCCAATCCACTAGTTTTTATTGTTGTTATTTGGATGAGTGATGCAGTGGCCTAAAAGTGGAGCTCTCACCTCACAATCAGGAGGCCGTGAGTTTGATCCTAGGTAGAGCTGGGTATTTCTCTCTCTGGGCACACTGAGTACATATCAGCTGCGAACTCTGCATTGGCAACAGGAAGGACATCCAGCCAGGAAACACTCATTCAATTGCCCCAACTTTACCCTGATGCAAGGGATTATGGGGTCCTTAAAAAACAATACTATGCTGTTCTTTGGAAATTGGTCCACCATAATCACCAGTCTTCAACTCTTCAAAGCAACCGCATCTTCTCCTGGGACCAGGGTCCCACCCTTTGCAGTTGCTCCATGATGAAAATAACTACAGGCAGAGAGAATGTTTCATTACATGGTTTGCTTGTGATTGAACCCATAATTTTCCTCTGCCTCTGTGTGAAAAAGTTGTTCCCATCAAAAACTTTACCTGCTCCCTTTCTCTTTCCCTGCTAGCTATATCAGGTGCTGGAATAGTCTGGTAAAGGAAGTCCCTTAAAGGCATGCAGAGTTTTAATTAGTTTGCAAACGTATTTTCTGTTGCTTGCAACATTAGATTCCTCTCCCCTGAAGGTCACTGAACTGGCTGTTTTGCAAGCTTAGAAGAAGCTCTCTTCTGTTCCACTAGACTGTGTCCATAGCTAGCCACTGATTTCATGGGAAGCTTTTCTCCTCCTGTTCTCTTTTAAAAGGGAAGATTGGTTTTTAAATTATGCCCTCCTAAAAGCTTGCAGCTGGGGAGTACAACTAGTCTGGTTTTATATTAGAACTTTTCAGAGACAGGATTTCCTGGCTAGAAAATGTCCTGCTATTGCCTTTGTCTTATTAGGGCCTTTGCACCCAATACCCAAGAGGTCTTCTTCCATCTGGTTTCCTCCAAATATTTGGGATTGCATTCATGCCAGCAGTGTGGATTCTATAATCTGTGTAGCCTGTTCTGAGCAGAGGTGGGTATTCAGCAGGTTCTGACCAGTTCTGGAAATTTTGAGTAGTTTGGAGAACCAGCAAATCCCACCTCTGACTGGCCCCGCCAACCCCACCTATTCTCTGTCTCCTGATTCTCAGCTGATTGGCTGGGTCTTCTTCGGTTGCCCTGCACAGGAGAACGGAGCTGGAAAGCAGGTTAGGGGAGTGGGGAGGGAATGGGATTTTGCAGTCATCTTCTTCCTGGAGTGGGGAGGGAATGGAGATTTTATAGTATTCTTCCCCTGCCATGCCCACCAAGCGGTGTTGTAATTTATAGTTGTACGCAGCTAAAAATTCCAACCAGCGAGTCCTTCTAGGTGACAATATATAGGGGGTTGGCTTGTCTCCTGCTGTAATCCCTAGCAAAGGTTTGTGATCGGTAACAAGAGTAAAAACTCGTCCATACACATATTCATGAAACCGTTTCACAGCAGATACAACAGCAAGAGCCTCTTTGTCGATCTGGCTATAGTTACGTTCAGCCTTTGAAAGGTTCCTTGAAAAATAGGCAATAGGGGCCTCACTACCGTTTGGTAACACATGGCTCAAAATGGCTCCTACTCCAAACGGTGACGCGTCACATGTAATTAAGGCAGAGTCTCATTATACTGCATTAAAACAGCATCTGAGGTTAGTAAGCTTTTCACTTGTCGGAATGCGTGCTCCTCTCGGTGTCCCCAGACCCAGGTTGCTTTTTTGTCGAGGAGCCTATGTAGGGGCTCAGCTACAGTCACTTTCTGGGGCAAGAAGATGCTGTAAAAGTTAATGAGCCCCAGGAAAGCTTGGAGATCAGTCCTATTTCTGGGTCTTGGGGCATTTTTGATTGCCCTTAGTTTGCTATTAGTGGGGTGAATGCCTTGTTTATTGATTAGGTACCCCAGAAGAGAGAGGGAGAAAGGGAGGGAGAGGGAGGAAGGGAGGGAGGCAGAGGGAGGGAGGGAGAGAGGAAGAGGAAGAGGAAGAGAAGAAGAGAGGGAGGGAGGGAGAGGGAGGGAGAGAGGGAGGGAGGAAGATGGAAGGAGAGGAAGAGAGGGAGAGGGAAAGAGAGGAAGAAGAAGAGAGAGGGAGGGAGGGAGGAAAGGAGAGGGAAGGAGAGGAAGAGGAAGAGAGGGAGAGGGAGGGAGAAAGAAAGAGGAAGAGAGGGAGAGAGGGAGAGGGAGGGAGGGAGAGAGGGAGGGAGAGAGGGAGAGGGAAAGATAGAGGAAGAAGAAGAGAGGGAGAGGGAGGAGGAGGGAGAAAGAAAGAGGAAGAGAGGAGAGGGAGGGAGGGAGAGGGAGGGAGAGAGAGAGGAAGAGGGAGGGAGAGGGAGGGAGAATTCCTGAATATCTACAATACAATTAAAGGCATATTTCATTGTTGCCCATTTTTGTCTCCGCCTTTCTGTCTCTCCCCTTTTTCTGTTGTCCCTTTGTTGTCAACATTCAGGTTGCAGGCTTTTCAGTACAGTGATGTGCTTTTGATCAGTGCAGTGATGTGGATATTTTCTGATTAAAAATATTCACATTTGAACAGCAATCCAAAGGAATGACTTGGTACTGCCGCTGAGAGCATCTGGGTTCAACTCGGTGGAAGAAGGCATAAAAACAACACTGTTCTGGTGTCCAGGCTAATGTGTTCCAAGAAATAAAAAAATAAAAAATAAACTACAAGGCTTGAAAGTAATAGTAGCAATGAATGGCTTTAGTCATCTTGACATCTGTTGAGAAACAAATTCTGCCAAGGTGTTAGGAAATCTCTTACTGCTTCTTTCAAAAGTGGAAGAAAGAATAAGGGAACCATCCTTGATTTAATAATAACCAGAAGGAAAGTCCTGGGAAAAAAGTCAAGGCTTGCATACACTGGGAAAACAGATCGTGCAATGCTAGAGTCCTTGATATGAGTGAGAATTAAAGCTGAACATGATGTAATGTATAGGATAGATTTTAAGAAACCCCAAAGAAAGATGCATAGGATATCAGAACAGGAGAAGATAAATGAAAAAGTAGCTAAGAAAGTATCTTAGGATATCTAGGATAAAGGTAAATATGTGCTAGTTGTTTCCGGCTCTAGGGGGGCGGTGCTCATCTCCGTTACAAAGTTGAAGAGCCAGCACTGTCCGAAGATGTCTCCATGGTCATGTGGCTGTATGACTAAATGCCGAAGGCGCACTGAACGCTGTTAGCTTCCCATCAAAGGGGTCCCTATTTTTCTACTTTCATTTTTATGCGCTTTCGAATTGCTAGGTTGGCAGAAGATGGGAGAAGTAACAGGAGCGCACTCCATTTCGTGGTGCTAGGGATTCGAACCGCCAACCTTTCTGCCAACCTTTCTGATCGACAAGCTCAGCGTCTTAGCCACCGAGCCACCACGTCCCTATCTCCTAGGATAGGAGATCCTTAAAAAATGTGATATTAGAAGCATGATCACAAAACAATTCCAACAATAGCAACTGCCACAGCTAAAAACCACTAGAAGACAGCAGAAGATGAGAATGCAGCTGCACAAAAAAAAAAAACCAAAAAAAAACAGTGAAGATTTAAAAACAAAACCAATTAAAAAAAGACACAAACAAGAGGTCACCAAGAAAGGGGACATGTGAGATAGAGATAGTTCTGTAATGTTTTTTAGAAGGCTAAACCTCAAAATGAACTGAGCTTTGTGAAGGATGCCAGAGCTATTGGAGACAAATAAGAGAAACAAAAATAATCTACCAGCTGCTCTGGGAGGATGGCAAAAATGTAACACATAACAAAGAAAAAGGAGAATTGTTTAATTCCTATTTGCTCCTATCTTCTTAAAGACAAGGCTATAAATTGAGCTGCAGCGGCACAGTGGTTAAAGTGCAGTACTGCAGGCTACTTCTGCTGCCTACTGGCTGCCTGAAATTTGGCAGTTCAAATCTCACCAGGCTGAAAGTTGACTCAGCCTTCCATCCTTCCAAGATGGGTAAAATGAGGACCCAGATTGTTGGGGAAAATATGCTGACTCCGTAAACTGCTTAGAGAGGGCTGTAAAGCACTGTAAAGCAATATATAAGTCTAAGTGTTATTGCTATAACTTCAAGAACTGGTTGAAGGAGCAGGATTCCAGCTAGAACTCAATGAAAATATAATCAGGAAATGTCTACTGGATTCATACAAGTTCATATCTCCTGCTTTTTCAAGATGTCTTTCCTGATGTTTTAACTTACTCTTATAAGATTTTTAAAAGGTTAAATTCCCTCAAGTCAAGCTTAACTCTTTATGACTTCCTGAATAAATCTATGTCATTTTCTGGACAATAGAATGGAAAGTTTGACCACTTCCTTCTCCTGGAATTTTATGGGCTTCCTCTGGTCTCATCTGCAGACCCAACATTTCCTGGCATTTCCCAACCAAGTGTTAACTAGACCCCAATCTTGTTTAGCTTTTCACCATCAGCCTCAGTTGATTATGTGCTGCTACCTGCTACTGTCACAATCCCATTCTATACTTAATGCAGAAGCAAACCCTGAGTTTTGCTTGTTTTGTGGTGGCCTCACAATCCTTAATAGAACGACAGAGTTCAGAAGAACCTTGAAGGTCTTCTAATCTAACTCCCTGTTCAAGCAGGAACCCCTATACCCAGGGTTGGGATTCAAATTCTTTAACAGCTGGTTCTGTGGACGTGGCTAGGTGGGCATGGCCATGTGACTGGGTGGGCGTGGCCATGTGACTGGGTGGGCGTGGCTTCTTCTTTCTTTCTTTTCTGCAGCACTCCCCTCTGGGTTTTTTTCCCCTCCTGGGCCTCAGGGAAGCCTCCTGGGTGAAGCAGTAAGATAGTGAGGGGGATCCCAGCACAGCTGATTATCGGAACAGCTGATCATCAGGAAAGGGGGAAAAAGAAATACCTTAAAGAGTGATTGGGCAGAGGAGAACACAACCAGCAATGTCAGGCATGCACAATAAGAACTGACTAGGAGGAGAAGGGAGGGGCCAACCAGAGGCACCATTTGCCAGTTCTCCAAACTGCACAGAATAATAAAAACCGGTTCTATAGAACTGGTCGAATCCCACTCCTGCCTATACCATTTTGAACAAATGGTTGCCCAGTCTCTTCTTAAAAGCTTCCCGTGCCGGAGCACCCACAACTTTTTCAGGGAAGCTGTACCAGAGGTTAATTGTTCTTACTGTCAGGAAATGTCTCCTTAATTCTAGGTTGGTTTTCTTCTTGATTAGTTTCCATCCATTGCTTCTTGTCGTGTTGTCACGTGCTTTAGAGCAGAGGTCTCCAATCTTGGCAACTTTAAGACTTGTGGACTTCAACTCCCAGAATTCTCCAGCCAGCAGAGAATTCTGGGAGTTGAAGTCCACAAGTCTTAAAGTTGCCAAGGTTGGAGACCTCTACTTTGGAGAATAGGTTGATCCCCTCTTCTTTGTGACAACCCCTTAGATATGGGAACTTTGGTATCATGTCACCCCAAGTCCTTCTTTTTGTTAAACTAGACATACCCAATTCTTTCAACTGTTCTTTGTACATTTCAGCCTCCAGTCCCCTAATCATCTTAGTTGCTCTTCTCTGCACTCCTTCTATCATGTGTCTCTGCCCTTTTTCAAAATTAATTTTGGGCCAACCCATAGGAGAATTGGCAGCTTCCACAAAAGCAATGATATATTCTGCAGGAGAAGGAAAATCAGTGCCAGGATGCCCTCTATTTACTGCTGAAGCATTCCTTGCTTACTGCTTCTGAATGCCATATTTAGTCAATACATGCACATCCATGATTGATGGTGCACTGTCATTTGCAACATCCATAATGCTACCGCCATCTTCTTCCAGAGTTAGAACAAAGTTGATAGCCAAGTCATTCCCTATCTGGGATAATGACAGAACAGGACCATTTAATCACTCTTCTTGCTTCTGCCAATTGGATCTGAAATGCCCCTCAGGACAACTCCAAAAAGCAACATGTGATAAATTTGATCCTTAAGATCAGAGGCAGGAGTCTGGGTGAGGACTTAACATTCACACACATTCATCTTGGGTTTATTAAATATTTAAAGTTGCTCCATAGATCTAAAGATCAGGGTTATCTTTGTGGGTTTCTTTTTTTTTTTTTCTTTGCATGAGATGATCAATGTCCTCAAAGGAAACCAGTTCTTTATCTGATTGCATCAGCTCCATCCAAGTCACCCTGTGAGAGCGGTGCTTAATATTTCATTAGGCAAAGCAAGATGGGAACATTGATTTCCTAATGGAACAGCTATTTATTTTATTTTTTTTGTAAAAGTTTTATTGATTTTAACAACAGACAAAAAACATATAAGACATAAAACATGACATAAAAAAATAAAAAAAATATATAGCATTCTTCATAAATTTACAGTGTATCGGTTGGTTTACCACTCCCTTTTGTGCATCCATTTCATAGTCATCAGAGTAATTATATTACATAATAACTCACATTATCAATCATCAATAAAATATCCCAATATCATTATTGAACAATCATTTGACTATAATTTTACTAATTCATACTTAAGCGAGATAACTATAATTAAGTTAAATTATTTTATGACAAATCATGAAATCATATCACATCTATCTTAATAAAATATTCTTAAAAATTATCAAAACCAAGAAAAATTATATAATCATTATTTCCTAAATTTCTAAATATTCTATTATCATATTGTATTATCTAACCATTGATAAAAAAAGATCCCAAACTTCATAAAATTGTTTATCTTCTTGTTCTTGTTCTCTAATTTCAAATGTCAATGGAATATCTATTTATTGTCTGGATTATTTAGCAATTTGGGTTGAGGAGGGCAGGGAAATTACATCATCTCAGTTACCTTCTCTGTCATTCTTTTTGAAAGATGAAGCAGGCTTGCTTTACAAAACTGAATTTGCCAGAGAAAGTGGCAGTTGCTTCATTTTTTATAATCAATTACACATACCCTCAGTAGCTTTTGGGATCTGAACAATAACCTCAAATCAGCAAAAATTACTTGGCTTCCTTTGATTGTTAACCAATGCAAAATGTAGCAGTTAGCAGTTAGACCACGTGAGTTGATGTGGTCACCATATGACTAATGATATCTCAACTAAGAACAGATCAACATTACTATTCCCCTCCCCTTGTCAAAGCTATGAAAAGACACCAACGTGGCAGATCTCCTAGAATTGTTGGCAACCTCCAGAAAAATAGGAATGGTTGCATATCTTGGACATCTGTGGCTTTTTTTTTCCTCCCCAACTATTTTTAGATCTTAGGGACATTTGCCCAGATTTCAAAACTGGTTTCAAGAGGAGATATAGCAGAGACAAGAACTATTGTTATTCACATGAACTTGTGCTTCTCAAATGATTGTTCCATAGTTTGTTTTGGATGCTCTGGAGATGGCATTCAGATGCACAAAATATTAGATTAGATTAACAGAGTTGGAAGGGACCTTGTAGGCCATCTAGTCCAAACCCAACCCTACACCATTTCTGACAGATGGCAGTCAATTCTCTTCTTGAAAGCCTTCAGCGATGAAGCACCCACAACTTCTGTTCCATTGGTTGATTGTTCTCACTGTCAGAAAGTTTCTCCTTATTTCTAGGTCTCAAACAGTCCTCTATACACTCCATGCATTAACTCCCCCAAACAGAGAGACCAGTGGGACAATCTGGTTTGCCTCTCAAAAAGGAGTAACAGATATAAAGCAGTTCACTCTAGGAAGAGGAACCTGTTTCTTCTTCCTTTGATGGAATCCCAATTGAAGAAAGACCATTGAAGACATTGGTCACATTCTTGTTGACTGCAAATTGTACTCTCCAGAGATGACTATTTTCTTAGACCCCCTGAACAGTTGGAACATCCAGGAGAAACAGTCTTACTGATTGCAGGAAATGGACTTAACACATCAACAATAAGAGTGTGCTCTTCATTTCAAAAGCCATCTCAGAGAGATATAGACTTAGAATAACTTTATTGTCATTTTGAATGTGCACTAATCAGCATGCATTAAAATGAAGTTTTGTTACATATAGCTCTCAAAGGGTCATCACCTCCAATATACACTACGTAAACGTGACAAAATAAATAAATAAATACAAAATTATACATATCCCCACCTATATGACATAGAGAAACAACACTGGTTCTAGTGTTAAGTCCTAGTTTTAGAGAATACTTAGATCAGATTGGCATTGACTGTAGGGGTAACTATTTATCATTAATTTTTCTTTTCTTTGTACCTATTTGACTTCTTTGTTTCAATTTTATAGATTTGATACTTCATCTTCTTCTCCTCTTCCTCTTTTCTTCTAGAAATTATTTGTGAGGAACAGATATTTTGGATATTTTTAGACAGAGAACTATCCGAATGCTCTTATGTTTAATATGTCAGTGCACGTTTAAAGGTTGGTTTGGGTTAAATTGGGAACCTGTCAAAATAAGTGGTGCTATCCCACACCAGGTAGACATTCACCCTTGCCAGAAGCTGCCCACAGTTTTCAGAGTCTCAAGGTTAAGATTTCAGTGCTCACATTCCCAGGTAAAGAAATAAATGTCCCCATCGGACACACATTTGCTAAAACCAAACCATGCACAAAATCATCAGGACTGACCTTGTTCCAGATTCCTTGCACTCAGCAATGACAATAAGGAACCAATTTCAAGAAATCAATGGCTAAGCTAGACATGGACACATCTTTCCATTAGAAGCTTCTCCTGGTAATGGTGGTAAGTGCCACATAAAGAGAAAATGTGTCACAAGACACACATTTGTGAGCATAAGTGCACTGATGCAGCCTGAGCAGCGTCCCTCCGTTCTCTCTGTGTTGCTCCTCGGAGCAGGACAAAATGCCTTTTAAGTTAAGGTGGGATTATTCCAGTAATCTCTTTTGTGTGCCTGGCCTAATTGAGCAGTTATAGTCAGACTAAGCAGGGCAGGTGTTATGAGACCCAAGACAAGTAATCATGTTATTTTTGGCATGACTGAACTTGGCAGGGTAATAAGAAAGAAATTGGGAGATGAGAGCAAAAGGCAAGGAAGAAGAAGAGGAGAAGAGAGAGAAAATGAATCAAGACATTATGCTAGATCAGGATTAAAGAATGCAGTGGGGCTGCGGGAGATATTTTTGATAAAGACAAGGAAATTCCCTCCACACAATTTTTAATTTAATATATCTCGTCTTGTTGTACATAGAGTAAATGACATCTGCAACAAAGGGATGGATTTTTGCTCAACACAAATTGAAGCACCAAAAGCCAGCATGGGAATTGCTGAGAATTGTGCAGCAAAGTGCACAATGAAGAGAAAGTAGACTGAGTATAAGTCTGAGGAATCTAGTTGGTTGTCAAGAAGCAGCCATGCTGGCTTGCCCTCTGATGAGTGTTTTGTAACCAACTGTATCTACTATGATGTAACTTCTACTGATGATGAAACATCTGCAAAAAATAACCAAGTTCAGGCAGCATCAAGATCCTCCACTCCGCAAACCCCACTACTTTCTATGATTGATGATGTTACCTAGGTGGGTAATGAAATGTCTGCAAGAAAACAACCAAGCTCAAACCTGCTGTATATAAACAGAGAGCAAGCAACACTCACTAGCACTGATGATGTTACATAGTTGGGTAATGAAATGTCTGCAAGGAAACAACCAAGCTCAGACAGCTTCATGGAACCCACAGTTCAACCCCGAGCTACAAATATTTGCTTCTATTGGTGTAACTATTAGTGAAACTACAGGGCAGTTTGTGAACTGGTGCTTTCAAACCTCAAATGCATCCAAAACCTACAAATATTTGCATGTACCAAAAGTGGACAGTACTTTTTGATTATGGAAATTGAAGCATGAGGGGTGCAATATTGGTTGGAACCAATGAGATTCTTTGTTATGAGTTCACTGCTCTTACCCACAGCCACCCACAGCAAAATCAAGCAACTTTTTTCCCACTATAACACAAGGGATGTGTAGCGGCAACCAAAAAAATCAATGCAATCCTAAACTGCATTAACAGAGGGATATAATCAAGATCAATAGAGGTACTAATACCACTCTATAAAATCTTAGTAAGACCACACCTAGAGTACTGCATCCAGTTTTGGTCATCACACTATAAAAAAATTGTTGAGACTCTAGAAAGAGTGCAGAGAAGAGCAACCAGGATGATTAGGGGACTGGAGGCTGAAACATACAATGAACAGTTGCAGCAACTAGGAAAGGCTAGTCTAGTGAAGAGAAGGACCAGGGGAGACAGGATAGCAGTCTTCCAATATTTGAGAGGTTGCTACAGGGAGGAGAGGGACAATCTATTTTCCAAAGCACCTGAAGGCCAAACAAGGAATAATGGATGAAAACTGAACAAGGAGAGATTCAACCTGGAAATAAGGAGACATTTTCTGACAGTGAAACAACCAACCAACGGAACAGAAGTTGCCTTCAGAGGCTGTGAGCGCTTCATCACTGGAGGCTTTCAAGAAGCGACTGGACTGCCATCTGTCAAAAATGGTGTAGGGTCTGCTTGGGTGGGGGGTTGGGCTAGATGACCTACAAGATCCCTTCCAACTCTGTTAATATGTATCTAACATATATACAGATTGAAGTACAGGCTGATATTATTCAGCAGTCATCTACATCTTAAAATCAGATGTAGCTTAGCTCTATATAGTCCTCCACGAGTAAAGCAATTTTTAAGTTGCAACATCAGAAATGCTTATTTAGTTGCTCAGAAGTGGTTACTAGGAATGGTGACATTTCAATATGAAGACAAAGAAACCTGCTCTCTTGATGAAAAGTTGGAATTGCTATTCTTCTGGCCAAAAAATATCCATAATTCAGCTGTCTTGCCACATTCTCATTTGTGTTTTCTATGACATTAGCCAAAGGTATAAAACAAAAAAACGGGAAAAATGAGCAATAAGGATGAATCAGAAGAGACAGGGAGAGAGAGAAATATCTGTTCATGCCCAGCCTGGAACACAGAATCTATTGCAAAATAATCAAGAAGCTCTGGTAAAGGACAATAGGTACTGCATAGGAAAGGAAAGAGAAGGAATCAGGCAGGCAAGCAAGCTAAGGTTTGAGAATTAATACATCAGATATCTTGGTGGATTTTAATTGCAAGTAGAAATTAAACATCTGTTCCTTGTGATCTACATATGCTCATTAGACTTACCTGAAGTGAACTGAAGTCACCACCTTCTCACTGCATTCTGATGGAATACAAAAAGGCAAACAAATTGTCATTGCATATTAAAATCAGTATGTATGCATGTGTGCCTGTGTGTGTATATAATGTGTGTTGGGAGAAATGTCCATCTGGGTTCAGTTCCAAGTGGGGACAAAGACACTGGAAACTTGGAAGCTGTTTGGAAAGATGGTTTTAATGGTGAAGCAGAACCACTAAGCGCATGTGATTCTGGGTAGCTAACCACATGGAGTGGACAGTGAGTGTTATTTATACCCTCTCTTGGGCTTTGAACTTGAGCTTCCTGTTCCTGTGGCAAGGGCGTGTATTCTATTGGCCGTCAAACTCCCAGGTGGCTATGCAGGGGTCAGAGCTGAAGTTGCCTGAATTAAGGTTGGCTGAACCTTGGGCTGATGTAATGAACCTTGGGCTGTGCCATGCGGTGAGCTCTGCTTGCAAGCAATCCTATTATGTCCTGGAAGTGGGGGGATCATGTCTTAATCCAATCACCCTGGAGCTGAGGTCTTTTGTTTTGTAGGTAGGCTGGCTGGCCCAGTCCTTCTCAATGGGCACCAAATATCTCTTGGGGCCAGAGAGATGCAGGGAGCTGACTTTCTGTCTCCCTTAAGATTTCTATTTCTCTTTTAGGGGAAATATTCTGCCTTTTTAATATTTCCTAAAATATTCTTCTGGGTGTGTGTGTGTGCTAACTTTCTTCTCATGTATATATACATATTTATATCTACATCTACATAATCTACATCTACATAATCTACATCTACATACAAACATCTACATCAAAAAAAAATGCTACCAATTGTGGGTGTGGCTTGGTGGGCATGGCGTGGCTTGGTGGGCTCACTAACCTGCTTTCCAGCTCCGTTTTCCTACGCAGGGCAACCAAAGAAGACCCAGCCAATCAGCTGGGACTCGGGAGGCAGAGAATAGAGGGGGGTGGGGCTAATCAGAGGCGGGATTTGCCAGTTCTCTGAACTATTCAAAATTTCCACTACTGTTTTTCCAGAACTGGTCAGAACCTGCTGAATACTACCTCTGATCTACATCTATACAAACACGCATGCACACACACACACAAGCACACACACAAACACAGACACAGACACACACACACACACACACAGAGAGAGAGAGAGAGAGAGACAGAGATAGACACACACACATATTGCATTTACTGTTTTGATACTGCCTAGATTGCCAAACATTGTTGGATTTCATAGAACAGCATTAATTGAGTGTTAACGAGGTGTCAGAGCAGCACTTCCCATGGTCTTTATTATTGGATGTCAAAGTCACAGTAATGTCCCAATTAGGGAGGACTTAAATGCTATTTAATAATACTATTGTTGTATAGGAAATTTTTCCCCTTGGTATTTTCCTACTCATTCATCAGGAGTTTCTATTATCAGTATTCTGATTACATAGTACAGAGCTTTCTGCAGAAATTCAGTCTGGGCAGAGATTGTGCAGGATTTCTTTTTAATTTTTTTTGAAAGATGGTTGCATCACATCTAGCTCTGATTGATTGCTAATGGGGGAGAAACTGCCATTTTTGATCCTGTGATAGACACAAAGACCCCCTTAGTTCAGACGTACCATAGGTCCATTAACCCAATGTATAATTTGCAGTAAGAGAGAGTTGCTATCTGTAACACCAACAGGATATGAGAGCGAAGGCCTCCAGTACTGTGATTAACATTTAGAGTAGAACAAAAGTTGTATTCAGCAGGTTCTGACCAGTTCTGGAGAATCGGTAGTGGAAATTTTGAGTAGTTCAGAGAACCGGCAAATCCCACCTCTGACTGGAGATTTTACAGTATCCTTCCCCTGCCATGCCCACCAAGCCACGCCCACAGGACCAGTAGTAAAAAAAAATTGAATTCCATTACTGGACTAGAACCATATTAAGAGAATACTTCTAAATTTCATGGAGCATTTTCCTTGTATTTTGTGGAGAAGGTTTTGTCTCTTCAAAGGAGAAGACACTTACAATGCAACTCTCAGAAATGGAATATTGAATTATTACACTTTCTAAAGCTACATAGCAGCTGTGAAAAAAAGATGGAGGAAAGGGAGGGAGGGAGGGAGGAGGAGGAGGAGGAAGAGGACGTTTGCTGGGAGGAGGAGGAGAAGGAAAGGAAGGAAGGAAGGAAGGAAGGAAGGAAGGAAGGAAGGAAGGAAGGAAGGAAGGAAGGAAGGAAAACATCTTGACTTCTACAAATTTCTCACCAGCAACCTGGAGACTTTCTGACTCCTCATTCTTCTCAGAAACACAAGAAAGAATTTATACGGAGGTGTGCCTCTGAAGCTGAGAGGTAATAAAGGTAAAGATAAAAGAGTCCATGGGAATTTTATTCCACTAGTCGTTCCTGACTATAGAGGATAGTGCTCATCTCCATTTTGAGGCCGTTGAGCCATTGCAGTGCGAAGACATTTCCCCTGTTAGGTGACACAGAGCACTAAAGTGGTACCTATTTATTTACTTGCATTTGCATGCTTTTGAACTGCTAGGTTGACAGGAGCTGAGGCAAGAAAAGAAACTCACCCCATCTTGTGGTGCTTGGGATTCAAACTTGGGCTGTCTGCCTGACAAGTGTTTTAACTGTTGAGTCACCACGCCATCCCTGGGACATAATAGGGAGGTTACATATGTGTATACATCTCCAACAGTTATCGCATCCACCCCTGATCTGTCTCTTCCTTAGAGAACTTTACCAAGGCACTTTCTTCTAACTCAAAGTAATACCATTGGGGAAAGCCCACAAATTGAACTCAACATGGGCAGGAAATAGTACCAGGAACCAGAAGACAATTAAACTTTGAGAAGTAAGCAGAGTGGAAGCAACCAAAGCCACCTCAAGGAATCGCATGGTAACCTAACTGTATTATTATTATTAACGATGTGTAAAATTATATTGAAACTTATAATTTTAGGGGATTGTAGGTATAATCCCGGGATTGATTAAATGTGATTAATGATTGTTTCTATTGGTGTTGGGATATTGAATTTACGGTGGAATATTGAGTAATTTTAAACATATTAAAATACTAGTGATTTAACAAGGGATAACAAACATACTGCATGAAGAAATGTTATTGAAGCTTATAAATACAATGTGCAGGTTAAGGTCAGAATTTGAAAATCTAGAATTAAGTATACCTAATTGTATTATTACTGTTAGCTGTGTAAAAATATATATTGACCTATATTATATATGTATAATATATATAGTTATATATAGCTCAATATCTTAGATAATTACAAACATGAAGGAAAGAACAGGGGCAACCCAGAGTGCTGGATATTGACAGTGAGTCTTTAACTCCCCAAATATTGATGAGCTGCAGTTCCTATTATTCTTCATCTTCCAGATTTTTTGATCTTGTCCAACTACTGCACCCAAGGGCCATGCTGCTTAGGAACAGTGGGGATTGTAGCAAAGAATCTATCGCAAAATAATTAACAGACTTTAATACAGTACAATAGATGTAGGCCAACGTTAAATAGGCTTGGAAAAAAACTACAATGGGTCAACTAACAGATCTATAACATCCACAATTCATGTCCCACAGCTTAGGACTTGCCCAATAACTGAGATTTTTGTTACAACTCTTTGTAAATTGATGTGGGGGGGGGGAAAATTAGGCAATTGTAACTTGATCTATACAATTAATCGAGCAATAACGATGCATTGTCTGAACATAGTGTGCTACTAACTGCAAAAGTCCCAGGCTAAATGGGTGACAATCATCCATCCTTTCCCTCATCTGAAGTCAAATGGAGAAAAAGGTCATCTTGTTTCAGTACCATCTCCTTTGGGGAAGTTCCCTCTGCATCTTCACATGACAGGCTTTCTTCATCTTCCAATCTTCAGCAAATGTATTCAGGCAGAAGATCTCCCTAATTGTAATTGCTGGCATCCCAATTCTTGTTTTGCTTGCTTTTTTTTTTTTTTCCTCCCTGGTAGAGGGACCAAGCAATCTTCAGTTGTAATCATTCCAGAACTTGTCACAGATGGAATTCTGAAGTTTTCAGCCTTGAAACAGAATTCATTATTCAAATTTTAGTCCTGGCCTTCTGTAGGGACTTTGGAATAGACTCGTGATTCGATTGAAGTAGAGGAAGCCTCTCCAGTGCTATGCAGAATTGGTTGCAATTGAATCAGCTCCATTGCCCTAACTTGTGGTGCTATTTCCTATTAACAAAACTATCTATGCTTTACATCAGTGGTGGGATTCAAAAAATTTTACTACCGGTTCTGTGGGCATAGCTTGGGGGCGTGATGTCGCTTGGTGGGTATGGCTTGATGGACATGGCAGGGGAAGGTTACTGCAAAATCCCCATTCCCTCCCCACCCCATTAATCTGCTTTCCAGCTCCGTTCTCCTCTACAGGGCAACCAAAGAAGACCCAGACGATCAGCTGGAACTCGGGAGGCAGAGAATAGATGGGGGCAGAGGTGGTATTTGCCGGTTCTCTGAACTACTCAAAATTTCCGCTACCAGCTCTCCAGAACTGGTCAGAACCTGCTGATTAGCACCTCTGCTTTTCATGGAATGGTTGGTTTGCTCCACTTCCCACCATTTCATATCCAGTTGTTTTTTTTGCTCTGAAAAAGAAAATGATAGAAAACCAGAGACCCAAGAATGTGCATTTTCCAAACATCCATGGTGACGTTCAGTTTCATAGCATACATTCTTTGTGAATATTTGCATAAAACTTGGTTTTGGTTTTAACAATAGAATGTACATGTGGCCTGGTGGCACAGTGGTTAGACTGCATTATTGCAGATGAACTCTGCCCACAGCCTGGTGTTTGATCCTGATCAACTCAGGGTTGACTCAGCTTTCCATCCTTCCGAAATCAGTAAAATGAGGACCCAGATGGTTGGAGACAAGGTGTAAATAATGCTTTTACATTCCAAACCACCCAGAGAGTGCTGTAAGGTTCTATGGGGTGGTGTAGAAGCCTAAATGCGATTGCTATTACTTTTGCATAAAAGCTCTTTTGATCTCCTTGCCTGGTTGATATTTTTACAATAGCCTAAGAAGAGAAGTTCAATTTCAAGTAAGTTATAGTGCATTGAGTAAGCAGAGATTGATTCACAGGTCCTACTAAGCCATAAATCATGGTTCATAAGTGATAACAATTGGGCTCACGAATTGGCAAACCCAGACAAACTATTGTGTGGTATGGTTTAATGTGTGAACTCAGTCAAGAGCAGAAATTTCTTGAGTGATGATGGTGGTGGGGTGATAGTAGTTAGCAATACCAATTAGACTTATGCATCACTTTACAGTGCTTTACAGCCCTCTCTAAGCGGTTTACAGAGTCAGCCTATTGGCCGAAACAATCTGGGTCCTCATTTGACCCACCTCAGAAGGATGGAAGGCTGAGTCAATCTTGAGGCATTCAGGATTGAATTCCTGGCAATTGGCAGAATTAGACTGCAATACTGCATTCTAACCACTGGGCAACATGGAAGGGAAGGGAAGGGAAGGCAAGGGAAGGAAGGAAGGAAGGAAGGAAGGAAGGAAGGAAGGAAGGAAGGAAGGAAGGAAGGAAGGAAGGAAGGAAGGAAGGAAGGAAAGAAAATGGGAATGAAAAGGAAGGAAGGAAGGAAGGAAGATGGGAATGAAAAGGAAGGAAGGAAGATGGGAATGAAAAGGAAGGAACAAAGGAATAGCACTTAGACTTATATACTGCTTTACAGGGCTTTACAGCCCTCTCTAAGCGGTTTACGGAGTCAGCCTATTGGCCGAAACAATCTGGGTCCTCATTTTACCCATCTCAGAAGGATGGAAGGCTGAGTCCACCTTGAGCCTGGTGAGATTCGAACTGCCACATTGCAGGCAGCCGGCAGGCAGCAGAAGTAGCCAGCAGTATTGCACTCTAACCATGAAGGAAACTCTGAGTGGTCTTCCTTGCCCCTCACTCAATAACCTAACAATGATCCTATTTAGAGGCACAAACATCATCTCTAAGTTTAAGCTTTAGCATTTGTAGAAATTGGACCTGCAACTAAAAGCTGTTATTCTCTGGAATATCACCTAGCCAATTTACTTGTGCCCTTTTCATCGTCCCCATTTGAGTAACTTGATTCCATGATTCCTGAACATGCTCACCCCTCCTTTTAGGATTGTACAAAGGAAGTTTTGTGTGCAATTGCCAAAGTTCCCCTACACACATTCTCCTGGGCAGAAATGATGCCATTTGGGCTTTCTAAGTACTGGCATCTGGAGAGTACTGTTGGCAACTGAAAATGTAGCAGATGGAGCTGAATGAGAATGAGTGACTACGTCTTGATTTAGATTGCTCAATGAACCACAGCAACAGCGAGTTTCCAATAGGTAAAACACACACACACACACACACACACACACACACACACACATGCACACCCTGGTCTGTAAATAGTGTGGCCTGTTTGCCAGCAGACTGCAAATACAAAACAAAAACGGATATTTTGGTATCCATGGAGGATACCAAAATAGTAGGTGCAAATACTCCAGCATGATTTAGGGTGGAGCAGTTGTTGGACTCAAGACCCTTGGAAAATTTTCAGGGCTGAATCTTAACTATTGTCATTGCAAGCTAGCTGGGGAAGGAAAGGATCAACCAGACAGAAGACTGAGATTTAGAACTTAGAATAACTTTATTGTCACTTTGAATGTACGCTGATTGGCATACATTAAAACAAAATTTTGTTGCATACAGCTTTCGAAGGGTCACCACCTCCAATATACACTAGATAAACATGACAAAATAAAAGAGAGGGGGGGAGGGGGGGAGGGAGAGAGAAGGGGAGGGAGAGGGAGAGACAGAGACAAAGAATTATGCATATATCCACATATATTATACGACACAGAGAAACAACACGGTCTAGTTCTGATGTCTACATGTATATGGCGAGAAAAACAAATCCTGGAAGTTTACCAGACAGATGGCATAGGGAACAAAGCTGTTACAGAATTAGGTAGTCCTGCTAGAAATACTTCAAAAACCCCTCCCAGAGGAGAACAACAGAAACAGACTGTAAAATGGTACGGGGGGTCTCTAACAATGCTTTGAGCTCTAAAAACATAGCGCTTATAAGCAACATTCTGAATAATGGGAAGTGAGCTTTCTTATAATCATCTCGGCTGTTCTCACCACTCTCTGTAGGGACTTTCTATCTGAGGCACTGCAGCCACCAAACCAAACAGAGATGTGGTTTATTAAAACGCTCTCAATTGTGCCTTTGTAAAAAGTGGCCAGGATAGAAGGAGAAGGATGCACTTTCCTCATCCAATTCATCTGAAGCTGATATGTAGCCCAGAAGCCATGCAGCAAAGCTGGTGGCAGGCTTAAAGGAGAACAATTGTATCCCTTCTACTGCTTCATAATGGCCAATTTTGCATAGCAGGCTTCACCCTTGGAGCTGTGCAAATGCTTTCAGCTTGCTCAGGGACCCCGTCAGAGGCAACTTGTCGCCTATTCATAATTGAGCAAAGCATCAAAATGACTTCAGCTCAACTCTGATTTGGAAATGGATATATCAAGCTCAGTCCAAAAGTGAGTTAAATGGGCTGATACTTGGAGAAGACTAATTTTAGAGCAGAGAAATTCAGGATGCTAGAAGATGAGTGGCACAAAACTGTATCATTCCATCAGGATTCTTTAAGTCAAGGAAGCAAGAGGTTTATCCCTACAATCAAGATTACGTGGGATACTAAAAGCATTCTATGAAGCCTTAGTAAGACCACACCTAGTGTACTGCATCCAGTTTTGGTCACCATGCTATAAATAAGATGCTGAGACTCTAGAAAGAGTGCAGAGAAGAGCAACCAGGATGATTAGGGGATGGGAGGCTAAAACGGTTGCAGGAACTGGGCCTGGCTAATCTAGCGAAGAGAAGGACCAGGGAAGACAGGATATTAATTTTCTGATACTTGAGGGGCTGCCATGGGGGGGGGGGGAGTTGTCGTCAAGCTATTTCCCAAAACACTTGAATGCCAGACAAGGAATAATGGATGGAAACTGATCAAGGAGAGGTTCAACCTAGAAATAAGGATAAATTTTCTCACCGTGAGAACAATCAACCCATGGAACAGAAGTTGCCTTCAGAAGTTGTGCGTGCTTCATCACTGGAAGCTTTCAAGAAGAGACTGGACTGCCATCTGTCAGAAATGGTGTAGGGTCTCCTGCTTGAGCAAGGGGTTGGGCTAGATGACCTACAAGGTTATCTTCCAACTCTGTTATTCTATTCTATTCTGTACTTTTATTAGCAAGCATAGAGTTGTCACTTGACTTAAACTGCCACCTACTTATGAGGCATGCTGGAGTTTCATGGGTTGTTAATTACCCAAGCTGAAAAAAAGAATCAGCAGATCTTATTGTAAATTAATCTACAATATCTCTGCAGCATACTCTATGGAAGAATTTTGCCTTGGAACTGACTGGCCTCCCATTTGTTACAGGTGAAGAAGGGGTTTAACACTAGTATTTTTAAAGGAGTGAAAAAGGTCTTTTTTAAAAAAAATAAAAATAAAATGGTGGTAGGTTTTAAAGACTTGATAGATTACATTGGACCAAACCTAGATGATTATAGATCACCTAGAACCACGAAGTTGACTACTATGTAGTCCTCAATGTATAACCCCAACAGAGCCCCCAATTTTTTTATTTTCGCTAAGCGAAACATTCATTAAGTGAATTGTGCTTCATGTTACAATCTTTCGTGCCACAGTTGTTCAGTCAAATCACAGTAGTCAGGGCTACGGTTGTTAAGTGAGTCCATTGACATGACCCCCGGGACACTGCAACCGTCATAAATGAGTCAGTTGCCAAGCATCTGAATTTTGATCAGGTGACCATGGGGCTACAGCAACAGTTGTAAATCTGAAAAACAGCCATGAGCCACTTTTTTCCTGGGGGCATTGTAACTTTGAATGGTCACTAAATGAACTATTGTAAATCGAGGAATGCCTAGAGAACATACAAGCCAAGGCAAACCATAAAGATAGGCCATTACACTATAGAATTAGATAATTGGCAAAAATTGTGAGAGAGAAATTACACATTAACATTGCCAATACCATACAAAGAAAACCTATACGAAATCTTTATAGAGCAGGGGTCGCCAACCTTTTGGACATCAGGGGCCACCAAACTCATAATTTTAAATCCCACAGACCACTAATATGAATTTTGACTGGCGGTGGCTTGCTGACGTTGGTGGGAAAGTTGGTCCCATATCTGCAGAAAAAGCAGAAGCAGCAGAGACCCTCGGATAATCCCCAAAAAAGTCTGCAGGAAAATTCCCCGCCCTGTTTCCCGATCGTTCTTTATTTGGGATTGCAGGATAACGTCTCCAGCTCCATTCTCGGGGGGGGGGGGGGGAGAGAGAGAGAGAGACTTTTGGCTTCATGCAAGGAAAGCAGCAGAAGCATCAGAAGTCTTTCTTTCTCTCCCCCAAACTCCACCAGAAATGAGTCTTTGTGAGACTTGTCATGTTGGCGCAGCCTCTTGGAGCAGGAGGCCTTGCAGGGTCCCAAAGACTCATTTCTGGTGGAGTTTGAGGCAAATAAAGAAAGACTTTCGGTGCTTTCGTTGCATGCAGCCAAAAGCAGAAAAAAAGAAGCAGCCTGGTGGCCAGGCAAGGCATGTGGGGCAAGTGGAGCAATTACCCCCCTCCACCCTTTCCCCACTCCCCTCACTACCTCGTGTTGTTCACAATGCAAGCAACACAAGCCTTGTGTTCCCATGGACCATGTGGGCAGCGCAGCCCTGTGTTCCTGTGCAGCCCGGATTAATTGCTTTGGGAGGTGCTTTGGAGGTGACATTTCTCTGTGGACCACCAAAATTTTCTCGCGGACCACCAGTGGTCCCCGGGCCACCGGTTGGTAACCGCTGTTATCAGTGGCACTTGCCATCAGCAAAATTAGAAAGAAATATTTCCAAATATGTCACCAGAATGTTGGAAGTGCAAAGAGAGGTTGGGATCCTACTATCACATGTGGGGGACCTGTCCAGTAGTGAAAAAGTATTGCTTGAAGATAAAGAATTGGCTAGAAGAGATGACAGAACAGCAAATAGATCTGAAAAATAGATCTGAACTTAAGGACAGGACACAGAATACTACCTAACATGGGATCTATTGTATAATTGGATAAATAATAGATGCAGTGATTAGTGCTGAACAATGAAAGAAGATTAACAAAATAAAAATAAATATATTGAAATATATAAGAATAAACAATGTCAGCAATACCACTATTAGATTGTTTGTGAATATAGTATAAAATGCACAAAATGATAAATGTAATAGCGTATTATGATATAAATAAGAAAATAATAGTTATACGTATGAATAACATAATGTACTCAAAAGAGATTATACTGCATGATAGTTTCAATTAGGATGCATACTATGATGTAAAAAAAAAGGACTTGATATAACCAGTAGACAATGATTTTGTAAAATTGGAACGGTGATGAATATTAAGGAAAAATGTTACAATAATATTTTTTTTTTCTCTAAAGAATACGACATTAAGAACCTTAAGAGGCACAGAAATAATGTCTGAAGGCAAACGGGCAAAGAAAAGCATTTTGTTGCTTTTACTAAGAAGTTCTTCCTGCCTGAGAGAGTAGCAAAAACTGCGGGTTCATTTCCACTTGACACTTTTGTTAAAGGAGGAACTGGGTCGGGCCTTCGCCTTTGTGCATTTAATTGGCCTTAAAGTTTAAAGAGCAGATTACCCAAAGCAATCACAGAGAATCCACTTGTCTATACTTCACAACAGCTTGCAAGCAGTTTGATATTTACTGTCAGCTGGCATTTAATTACAGCGCCAGATTCTGAGAACATAATTGACAGAATGCCGAGGACTTAATTCTTGCAAAAGGGATGTTTTAGCCAGGCTGAAATCTGCTGGCTAATTGAGGGAAACTTCCATCTTTTCACAAAAAGGGAAGGAGATTTGCTTGCTCACAACTTTTTCCCCTCAAACATTGACCCTGTTCCAGAAATTCAGCTGGTTCTGACCAGTTCCAGAGAACCGGTAGTGGAAATTTTGAGTAGTTTGGAGAACTGGCAAATACCACCTCTGACTGACCCCTCCCCCATCTATTCTCTGCCTCCCATTGAGTCCCAGCTGATCATCTGGGTCTTCTTTAGTTGCCCTGCACAGGATAACAGAGCTGGAAAGCAGGTTAGTGGGGTGGAGAGGGAATGGGATTATGCAGTAACCTTTCCCCAGTGTTCTGACCAAGGCTCCCAAGGCCGTAATTAAGCACACGCTTAGTTAAAACAACTCTTGTTGTATTTCAGCGCTGGGAATTATGTTCATTCTCAGCCTGTAATGAGTCCCAAACAATCCCTCGAGATAAGCACCCACCTTTCTCTCCTTTGAATGGCTGCCAACAATTAAAATGCCAAATGAAATGTAAAAAGCCAGCTGAAGTACAAAGTCCACACAAAGCTTCAAGGTTCAATCCAAACAGAGCAAACAACTTTGCTTCCTGCAAAGATTTCTCTACCTTTGCACCTCCTTTATACCTTATGGGAGGGGCAATCACCTCCAAGCCTTACTCTCGAGTCACCCCTTTTGTTTCAGCTGCTCTTGCCTTTGAGCAGCTCTGTGCATGTGCGCACTGGGAACAGGCTCCCCTTGTTCCTTTGCCTTGCTGCTGCCAGACTCTAGAGGCTCCGGAAGCAGCATACTACTCCCAGATGTTCCTGGCCCCATCTCTGCATCAGATGCAGGACCCTCGTCCAAGTCCTCTCCAGACTCCCAAACTGGTCCTCGTTCTTCCCCACTGTCTGATTCCACAGGCTGCCGGCGAACCACAACACCCAGGAGTGGGGAGGGAATGGAGATTTTACAGTATCCTTCTCCTGCCATGCCTATCATCACAGAACCATCACAGAACCAGAAGTAAAAAAAAAATGAATCCCACCACTTCCCTGTTCCGACAAAATGCTTAAATCAGTCATGGGAGGGCTTAATATGTGATGGGAACTGACCAAATACATGAATTAACCTGATCAACCTATCCTCCAAGGGTTAAATTGAACCTAAAACAGACCAGTGGTGTATATTGTTAAACTAAATCCACTCAATTGGTTGTGTTGAGGGAATACTACTATAGGCAATACCACAGGCTAGAAACCAGGAGGTGGTGAGTTCTAGTTCCCCTTTAAGCAGGAAAGCTGACTGGGTGATTTTGGGCCAGTCACTCTCTCTCTTAGTCCAACCCACCTCATTGGTTTGTTGTTGTAGAGAAAATAGGAGGAGAAAGAAGTATTCTATATGTGTGCCGCCTTGAGTTACTTATAAAGTGTCAAAAGTGGGATAAAAATCTAATAAAAAGATTGAACTTTTTGGCATATATAGTCCTCCAAGAAAAAGAGCTGGAGAGAAAGAATAGCACAACCTCAATATTTATTGGCTGTAAGTGTTCAAGCCATACATACTGTGAGATTTTTGGTGTTCCCTGAGCTTGGTTGTTTTCTTACCCAACTAGGTAACGTCTTCAGTGCTGATGATGTTACCTAGTTGGATAACAAAACGTTGGCAAGAGAGCACTGGGAATTCCACAGTCAAATGAAATTTAAGGAGAAGGATTTGATCTACATGTATCTGGCACCCTACCTCGGAGCTAGCCCTTCGTATAGTTTGATTCTGGCTTTCTATGGCTTTCTATAGCAATAGCACTCAGACTTATATACTGCTTCACAGTGCTTTACAACCCTCTCTAAGTGGTTTACAGAGTCAGCCTCTTGCCCTCAACAATCTGGGTCCTCATTTTACCAACCTTGGAAAGGTGGAAGGCTGAGTCAACCTTAAGCTGGTGAGAATCGAACTGCCAAACTGAGGGCAGCTGGCAGTCAGCAGAAGTAGCCTGCAGTACTGCATTCCAACCACTGCGCCACCAGGGCCCATGTTGGTAATATGGATCAACCCAACCCACAATGTCCCAAAGGTGCTTTTTTTCAAAAGGCAACTGGACTTTCTTGTTTTATTTTTGTTTTTCCCCTTTGGAAATATTTCGCTTCTCATCCAAACAGCTTTTTCAATTCTGATGAAAAAGATGTTTCTTGGGTGAGAAGTGAAAAGTTTTCAAAGAAAAAAACCCAAGAAATGTTTGCCAGTTGCCTTTTGGAAAAAGGAATGGAATGGAGTGGAATGGAATGCAATAGAATAGAATAGAATAGAATAGAATAGAATAGAATAGAATAGAATAGAATAGAATAGAATAGAATAGAATAGAATAGAATAGTTGGAAGGGACCTTGGAGGTCTTCTATTCCAACCCCCTGCATCTTTGAGACAACCATGACCTGGATGGTTGAGAATCTCCTCAGACATTAATCCAACCCATGTTGGTTCATTCAATAAATTCTAATTAGGCAACCATGGTATGACTTTGAAGATAGGCTGTATGGTCTTGTCCAGGCAATCTCCAAGAATCAGATCCAATTGAACAAAATTATAACAAATAAACCCTGAAAACCACAACTTTATTATTTATAGCTAAGGATCCCAAATTCTCAACCGAGTTCCACACCTCAGAACTAGATTTTGAAACCCAGCAGTAAACATGCATCTGAGAACACAAACAGATCTTTCTTATGTTCCTTGGGGAAATCTGTCTTTTGAAGGTAAAGATTTTCCCTAAATTCTATTGCACATCAACAAGTGAACAATCTGCTTTTCTTAAAGACAGCTTGGAACATATCTATTTTGGAGAGGGGTAGACTGCGGATTTTAAAAAATGGAAAGTCTTTTTTTTTGCCTATGAATCATTTGCTTGTTTCATGCACAGCACGTGAGGCAAATTGTCAAGTTTGGCTATTGTCAAATGTCAGAAGGATGGTGATTCTTCAAAACAAAAGAGGAACACTGGCCATCAGACTAAACTTCACTGATAAGAATTGACCTGCCTTAGGAATAGACTAGCTAAATGATTCATCACCTTATTTGAAGCCGCTTTTTGGTAGTTAAATATCCAGAAAATATTATTAGCTACTGGTCAGAGAAAGGAAAACAACTGAGCCTTTTGCAAAGCTGAGGACTGAAAAAATATGGTTATGAGAGAAACAATAAAAGGGCACCAGGCACAAAGCTTGTGCTTCTCAGGGGCCAGAAAAATACAAAATATAAATGAACTGCAAGGTGTTTGCACAACAAATGTCCCTGGCGGTACCTTAATAACGAGAAATAAAGAGATCATTAAGGTTTAAATATAGCTTTGGGGAAGGGCATAATTGACAATGAATTGATTAGAGCGCAGATTTGATTGGAAACATTGATGCTGGAACACTATTTAGATTTCTGTCAGCGGCTTTATAAGAAGGGAGGCCACAAATTGAAGTTGTGATTTAATTTCTGCTGTCTTGAGCCTCATTTTAAATCTTGGAAGGGCATTTGAAAGAGAAAATTTGAAAGGAAAATAAGGTGGCAGTGACAGCAGAGTCTTTTTCTTTCTTTCTGTTAGTTATTGATGGCATTGTGCGGTGTGTACGTATGATGAACTCTCGGGGCAACACAAAAAGCTATGCAGAAGTAAAAAAAGGGGCTCAGATAAAACAGATAATCAGAGTTGGAAGGGACCTTATAGGTCATCTAGTCCCACCCCTCACCCAAGCAGGAGACCCTATTTCTGACAAATGGTAGTCCAGTCTCTTTTCGAAAGCCACCAGTGATGAAGCTCCCACAACTTCTGAAGGAAACTTCTGTTCCATGGGTTGATTGTTCTCACTATCAGAAAAATTCTCCTTATTTCCAGGTTGAATCTCTCCTTGTTCAGTTCCCATCCATTATTCCTCGTCTGGCTTTTGGGTGCTTTAGAAAATAGCTTGACCCCCTTCCTCCTCTCTGGGGCAGCCCCTCAAATATTGGAAGACTGCTCTCCTGTCTCCCCTGGTCCTTCTCTTCACTAGACTAGCCATGCCCAGTTCTTGCAACTGTTCATTGTATCTTTTAGTCTCCATGCCCCTCATCATCCTGATTGCTCTTCTCTGTACTTTTTCTAGAGTCTCAACATCTTTTTTATAATGTGGTGACCAGCACTGGATGCAGTAGTCTAGGTGTGGTCTTACTAAGGCTTTATAGAGTGGTATTAGTACCTCACTTGATCTTGACTGTATCCCTCTGTTAATACAATTTAGGATTACATTAGCTTTTTTTGCTGCTGCTGCACACTGTTGGCTCATATTTAGCTGGTTGTCCACTTAGACTCCAAGGTCCCTCTCACAGTTACTACAATTAAGCCTGGTTTCCAGGGCTGCCAACCTTGAGTGATAGTTCGGAGTGAGACATTGCGAGGGAGCGAAGCGACCGAGGGGGGGATGGTGTGGAAGGGGGGTGTCCCCCCTTCCACGGTAGGGAGCTTTGACAATTTTATATTTTAAATGGTGCAATCTGATGCATACTTTAGTCATGATTTGGACATATACATATATACATACATGCAAGCAGCACCAATGTACTTGAACCGGATTTGTAAGATATTAATAATGCAGTTCACTGACCATGAATAATTGAAGTTCCTGACTTGTAACTGCAGTATTCTACCTCAACTGACTTTATTAGCTTAGTGATGTACTATAGACCACTATAGGATGAATTCAATGTGCAACAAAAAGACAAAAAACCCGAAACAACTACAGAGATAATGCAAATACATCAATGGGTATTCTTCTTTCTGTATCAAATACCATACTACATGCCAATATCAAATGCTATAGTCTCAGTCTTTAATTATATACTAACTTGTTGACTGAAATAGGGGTTCATAATTTCAGACATGTATAAACTAAACATTTAATCGAATAATGAGTGCTTCATATAAATATACATATTGTTAACTGTAAAACTCATCTACTGTATTCTGAAGCTTGGCCCTAGCTTTCATCATAGAAGCTATAGAACCAAAACAAAGCCCTGCTAGAGACTAAAAAATACAGCAAGTGCAGCTCTTGATTCACAAGGAAACTCTGGAATAGTAGTTGAATGCCACAGGTTAAATACTACACTTCATCACAGATGAACTGTCAACTCTAATAATTTAGCGGGTTTCTGGTGTGGCGGCCTGCTGTGCGGCCGTACAATATTTATTGGGTAAGTTTAGATTCTGAACTTAATGGTCTTACTGCTCTTTGGATGGTAAATTGTGTTAAGATTAGAATATGTTCTAGTTGAATCAGGGCTATCCCAATTTGGGGCTGAGAAGCCTACTGGCATCAAAAAAAGTCCTTATTGAGTCCTTATCTAAGGGTTTGAAAATATGATAATAATGTAGTACAGTCCTGTCGATCTGGTGCATGGAGACCTAGGATTTAAACTCAAAGGAGAAAGAGGAAAAAGTGATTCCTTCTTCTGAAACAAAGCCATTACGGAGTGGCTTCCATTTAACCACCAAAGATGTTTCTTTATTTTCTCTGGCTGGATTTTTGACCCAGGGGAGAAAGACCATTTAAAAAAGCAAAAAGGACAGAAAGAACACCAAGAAAGAATGGGACAACCCCCCCCCCCCCAAAAAAAAAGAGATCCAACACAACTCTGAATAAAATTATTATTATTTTAAATTTTATTATTATTATAATTATTATTACCACCCCTTTACACGCCTTATGCTCTCTTTTAGCTGATCCAAAAGAGTCTTCCCAAACCAGCAAGGCGAGAAGCGCACCAGGCTGATCTATAAAGGGGCTGGGCAGCTTTTTTGCAAAATAGAAAGGTTGGAGGACTGACAGGATTACATCTCTGGCAGTGGACAATTCAGCTTTGCTTACCAGGGTTATTACTGGCCGAGGCTGTTGCCCGCAAAAGAGGCTTTGCCAGCCCCCTCATGTCCTTCTTTGAAAAGGGCAGCTGGCTTGTCCCAGAGGACATTGCAGAGAGGGAGAGGGCGGGGCAAAGTGGCTGCGAGCGCCCCGGGCGGGAAGAAGCCTCCTGCTCTTCGCTTTCCTGAAGCGATTTGCTAATGATCGGCATCATGCACAGTTACGGGATGCCGGCAGAAGGATTAAGGCGGGAAAAGAGGCACGGTGGGGTGGCTGGGCAGGGCGGGGTGGCTGGGCAGGGCAGGGTGGGGCGGCGCTGGGAGCTCATCCTTCTCCTAAGCTAAGGGGAATATTCGGAATATAATCAGAGAATGTAGGGATATTTTTGTACATTCCATGATTTTGGGGGTTTAGCGTGAGATTTCGTTTATCAGAGTGAGACAGTCAAAATTGGTTGAATTGCGTGAGTCTCACGCTGATTGCGTGAGAGTTGGCAGCCATGGGTTTCACCCAGTCTATATGTGTAGCTTTGGTTTTTCTTGCCTAAATGTAGGACTTTATTTTTCTCTACATTGAATTTCATTTTGCCAAATACAGCTCAGTGTTCTCGTCTTTCAAGATCCAGATACCTAGGATATTTTAAGTTTGGGGGAAGATTCATTGGCTGGATTATTTAGTTTACATTCCTCTAAGGAATAGAGAAATTCTCAAAGAGCAGAAGTCCACATTCGCTCAAATGTGCAAACTTAGTGTTCTTTCTTCTCATCCAGATCCATTCCTTGTGAACTGTATTTGTGAATGTGCAAATAACCCTGTCATACTCAGCCATTAATACAGTAAAACTTCCTTTCTAGTGAGTATGGTTCCACGATCTCACATTAACTGGGTCAAAAAAAATCACCATCTGGAAATATTGGATGAAAAGGGTGAACTTAAAACGATGCAAAATTTAGAAGAACAAGGTATAAAGATGAATTGGTTTTCATATGTGCAAATACATGCAAGGTATCTTAAAGATTCTAAAATAGAAGGATTTTATGATAAATTGACTGATTTAGATAGGATTTTGACAGGTACTGATGAAAAAGTGATTAAAAAACTATATAGTTATTTGCTGGAAATTAAATTAGAGAAAGAACAAGTTAAAGAAACAATGATTGCTTGGGGGAAGAATTTTGGATATGGGATTGATTTAGAGAAATGGCAAAAATTGTGGTCACAAAATTATAAAATGACAATGTCAACAGCATATAAAGAAAAATTGTATAAGATGTTTTACAGGTGGCACTTTCCCCCAACAAGAATAGCAAGAATGTTCAAGAATAAATCTGAAAAGTGCTGGAAATGTCATCAGATACCTGACTCATATTACCATATGTGGTGGACTTGTGAGGAGGCCAGGAAATACTGGACTAGATTTCGCATATGGCTGGAAAAAATGACAAAGAAACACATAGATTTGAAACCAGAGATTTTTTTATTGGGAATTTTACCTGATATAAATAATAAAAATTTAGTATTTGATTGTAAATGTATTAACAGCAACTAGGATTGTATTTGCTAAACATTGGAAGAGTGAGAAAATACCATTAGAGGAAGAAATTATTAAGAAAATATTGGAATGTGCTGAAATGAGTAGATTGACATTTGAAATTAAAGAACAAGAAGATAAACAATTTTATGAAGTTTGGGATCTTTTTTATCAATGGTTAGATAATACAATATAATAATAGAATATTTAGAAATTTAGGAAATAATGAATATATAATTTTTCTTGGTTTTGATAATTGTTAAGAATATTTTATTAAGATAGATTTGGTATGATTCTATGATTTGTTATAAAATAATTTAACTTAATGATAGTTATCTTGCTTAAGTATGAATTAGTAAAATTATAGTCAAATGATTGTTCAGTAATGATATTGGGATATTTTATTGATGATGGATAATGTGAGTTGTTATGTAATATAATTATTCTGATGACTATGAAATGGATGCACAAAAGGGAGTGGTAAACCAACCGATACACTGTAAATTTATGAAGAATGATTTTTTTTTATGTTATGTTTTATGTCTTATATGTTTTTTGTCTGTCATTAAAATTAATAAAACTTTTACCAAAAAAAAAAAAAATCACCATCTGAAAGAGTGAATCCCATTTTCTTCTAGTGTTTCTCATATTTCATTAGCTCACAGACTTGAATCAGGAAGCCTCCATGGCATCACCAGACTTTTCTCCTCTGGTTAGATAAGAAGCAGTAGATATGGCTTCATCACTGGAGCCAATCAATGAGTGGGGCAGTGGCCTATAGGTGGAGCTCTCACCTCACAATCAGGAGGTTTTGAGTTCGATCCTAAGTAGCGGCAGATATTTCTCTCTCTGGACACAATGTGAAATTATCCTCTGTGAATTCTGCATTGGTGACAGGAAAGGCATCCAGTCAGTAAACGCTCAGCTCCATTCAGTTGCCCCAACTCCACTCTCATGCAAGAGATTATCGAGTCATTGAAAGACCAAAAAAAAAAAAAAAAAATGGAGCTAATCAATGTTAGGAAATTCTATTTCAGCAAGTCAGTTTTGGCCACAAATTAGCTTCCCTTTGTAAGTGTTCTTCTTCCAGTTTTGTTTCTTGGAGGATTCAGTATGCCAAATTTGACAGTGTGTAGATGTTCCCCAAAGGTGTTTACGTAGATGGAATTAGTTTAACTTGGCAAATAACCATCCTGAATGTAGTCTCTAGTACTAGATGTTCACAATATGTTTTTGCTTATGCCTTGCTTTCTCCACCTTTATTTCTTGAAGCATTTGGCATGACCCAATGAGTCAATTGCTTGGATTCAGGTGTTTCCACTTGATTGATCCACAACAAGAGCTGTAATGGCACAGTGGTTAGAATGCAGTATTGCACAGTAATTCTGTCGACTGCCATCAGTTCAATTCTCATTGGCTCAAGATTGACTCAACCTTCCGTCCTTCCAAGGTGGGTAAGATGAGGACCCTGATAGTTGGGGTCAATATGCTGGCTCTGTAAACCGCTTCGAGAGGGATATAAAGCACTGTGAAGTAGTATATAAGTGCTACTGCTATTGCTACAATGACACTGATAAAGGTGACGTATAACAGTTCCTTGCTCTTATAAGAGCTGTGATGGTGCAGTGATTACAATGCAGTATTGCAGGCTAATTCTGCCGACTGCCAGCAGTTCAATTCTCAGCAGCTCAATATGGATTCAGCCTTCCATCCTTCCAAGGTCAGTAAAATGAAGACCCAGATTGTTGGGGGCAATATCCTGACTCTGTAAACCACTTAGAGAGGGCTGGAAAACAATATGAAGTGGTATCTAAGTTTATTGCTAATGCTATTGCTATTGCTATTGATTGACTAGATGGAGTTAGTTTAATTAACTGAATGGCTGGGTGCATTAATATTAGCTGGGTGCATTTTAGGGTGCCCACAACAGACAGCATCCTCCTCAGAACACTCTACCCTATCATTGACCAGTTTGATGTACTGTGGGGATGGGTCCATTGTGCCGTCTTATACTCTGAATGATTTCTTTTAGAGTATGATTATTGTTGATGAAACATCATTAGTCACAATTAGATGGTTCTATCAACAGGCTTGAAGTTTTCCAGACAAACAAACAAACAAAAAACCAGTGAGAGAAAGGGTCTTGTGGCAATCTATACATGCACACATGCAAATCAAGGTCAGGGTATGCAGATTATTGTAAGAAAGGAGAAGAGAAGAGAGATGAGGTGAGATTAATCGCCCAAGCAATGAATAAAGACTCCACCTTGTCTGCATATCTCATTGCCAGTCTTATGCTCACTTTCTAACTGTAGATTCCATTAACCTGGTTTCATCGACAGGAATGAGTGCTTTACCAGAAATAATATTTATCTGTTGACTAATTTTAATACCACATTTTTGGGAACAGGTAGCATATTGTTAGGCAGCTGAATTATAACTGCAGTAGACATTCTGCCAAAACCAACAACAAAAGCAGCTGGCAGGAGGGGTGTTAAGTTATGTCCACTTGGATACTTACAGAGGGTCTTTCAAACAAGGGAGCACATTTAGTCAGCCTCCTGCACCATGGCAAGAGGGTATTTTTGTCCTTCCCGGGCTCCAGAGGTTTTACTCAAGCCTCCAGGAGGGCTAAAATGGCCTCCCTCGGCTCCGGAGGCTCTCTGGAAGCCGAAAATGGGCCTGTTTCCGGCCTTCTCAAACTTCTGGGAGGCCCATTTTTCATCCTCCCTGAGCCTTCATGTATGCCCTGCCCTTACCTGCATCCAAAATGGGCCACGTGGGGAATCCTAGGAGGGGAGGGACAAAGTGGATTTGGGGTTTCTCTGAACTGTGCAGAATCTTAGCTAGGGGATCTCCCAAGCCCCAGCAGCCCACCCCCGAATGAGACTATCAAAGCTAGATAGCAAATGAAGAGAGTTATACCAAAGTCCCACATCAGATTCGGATCCCCTGTGGTTTGTCCACTTAAGGCTATCATGATCAGAAAGTGCTAGGGCATTAAGTCTTCAGACTTAAAAGCTGTTTTCAGCCAAAATTCCCTGTAAACAAATAGAAAATCTTTACAAGTGAAAAACAGCCATGAAGATTGAAAAAGAGAAGAGAACGTAACCAGGAATAGAATATTCTGAGCTGGGGAATTGAGAAGCGATGTTTAGAAAACAGTACAATAGAACTTGATAAACTGATGTGATTAAATATTTACATAGAACCTCAACATTAAAAGGAAAATTGATAAAGACACCAAGTTAACCAAATTTGTGGAAGCATGTTAGTAAATAATGAATATGTATATGGAAATGCTATTAAATTCATTTACTAAGAAAAAGAAAGACAGCTGAGGGATTGACAAACATTTATTATCACTGTCATTGTTATCAAAACAAATTACAGATGAATCACCTTCCAACTTGAATATCTTCTGTTTTTGTCTTTCCTTTTGTTTTTTTCCAATATCTATGGGGAAAAAATACTGAAGACTCAATCAATCCATTATTTAGGTTTATTCCAAGCTTTCAAAGATAAGTATGTCTAAAAAAACCAAAAATCTTTGGGTTAACAATTGAAGGTGATTGGTATTATTTTGTAGGATGTAAAGAAACAGCAATGCAATGGATAGACAGAAGATCGTTCAGCAAATCTCAATTTCACCAACCGTTTTTAATACTGCCTTGAGACATGCAGTTTGCTTCAGGCTAGTGTTCCCCAATCTCAACCGTTCTAAGTTGTGTGGACTTCAACTCTCAGAATACTCCAGCCAGCAATGCTAGAAGTTGAACTCTACATATCTTAAAATGACTAACACTGGGGAACACAGCTGTAGGCTGAACACAGTGCTTAAACCTAGCACCATGGTCATAAACCATAGTTTAAATCCCAGTGTGTTGTAAAAACCTAACCAACTGTAGCTGATTCATAATGAAAGCATGGCCTTCTGTAAGGTAGCAAGTAAGTTAATAACTGACTCTACCATTGCTGCAGGAAGGAGGATATATAACTGAATCAATTTCTAATTATCAACTTTAATTCAAATATTGTGAAGACCAGTCAGTGTGCCCAAATACCCACCATTACCCAGGAATTCTTTCACTTTATTCTTTTTTGACTAAATGGCCTTTTACCCTGTTCTGTACGGTAATTAGCATTCTTGTAGATAACTGTTCTGATTGGCTAGGGCCATGCGATTGCCCGAGCGAGCCGCACTGATTGGCCCGTGAAGAATCCCCCACGATTGGAGGAAACCGATCACGGGAGATTCAAAGCGATGTCATTGGCCTTGGCTCGGCCGGGAATCACATATAACATACCCCAACCAAGCAAGCCGATCTGGAAACTGAATGAAGACCTGAAACTGGTCACTGCCTCCCGAGTCTTCTTCCAGCCGGCGACATAACATACCCTTTCTCTTTTGATGAAAAAAGCTTGCTATTCTATGTGCAACAGAGATCCTCTTTGGGAGGAAAACTGGTGGAATGGAAGGATTGAAAATACAAGTAAATGCTTGGCCTTATTGCAAGTTTACAAAAATGTGTCATTTTCTTAAGCATACACTGCTTTATGGGGGTTTTTCCTCCATTTTCTCCTTGAACTGTATAGCCCATTTTAAGAGCAGTGTTGGCTGCTGAAATTTAAAGTTGGTGAGGCCAGTCTAGATGTTTTTCACTTTAACACTGATGTTTCCTGTGGCAGTTCACACACATTTGGGTAATGAGAAGCTCTTAAAGATTCAGCAGTTAATAGTGTAACATCCATTTGAATGTAGGACATCTCCAACTCTTATCACTTAACTCCACTGTCCCAATTCACCTATTTTTAGAGTACATTTCTCACGGTTCATGAAACTGGAACTGCAAAAGATTTCTAATGTCCCGAAATGCAATATGGATACTGTTTTCAGTATGAAATCCTGATCCCCATATTTCTCAAAGTTACATTCTACATAAATGTCAATTCCATCTGCATTTAAAAGACAAAGATCACTCTTTTGAAAACAGCAAGGTGCATATTCTGGACAGAGAGGACCGCTGGTTTGAAAAAGAGGTCAAAGAGGCATCTCTTGAGCCACGGTGGAACAGTGGCTAGAGTGCAGTATCCTAGGTAGTGACAGATATTTCTCTTTCTGGGCTCAAAGAGAAAATACCTGCTGTGAACCCCAGATAGGTGTCAGGAAGGGCATCTGGCCAGTAAACCCTCAGTTCCATTCAGTCACCCCAACTGTACCCTGTTACAAAGGATGACAGGGTTATTAAAAGAAAAAAAGTTTGAAGTTGTGCGTTTGCTTCAGCCTCAACTTCCCCTTACCGCTGCTCTTAAACCTCCCAGCGACTCAATCTTCATTTATACAAAAAGGTTGCCCAGCATTCTTCTAATGGGCAAATTTCCACTTTCTTTTTATTAAAATCATTCATGTGCTATATCATTTGTTTTTCCAGTGACAACATTCCCAAGGCTATAAATTCTATTTTTGTTATCTGTTCCTTAATGGCACCTGCTGCAACAATAAACATGCACTGGAGAAGTTCATCGTGAATTGTTGGGCTTGCTCAGTTGCAATGTTCAAATGTTCTTCCACAAAACTCACCTGGATTTGAGAATGTCTTTGGTTTATTTGTGCCCCTGAAAGCAAGTTTGAAAACACCACAGACTTTTTATCCATTTGACTTTTAAATGTACGGTCTTTCTTTCACCTCTTTGGATTTTAATTTGGTAAACTCAGGTAATCTGCTGTGACTATTTGGTTGTCCTCCAAACTTGCAGCTGCGTTGCAGCATCTATGTGGCTTGTACTCTGTTCATTTTCTTTTTGGTCTTCAGGGGCATCAACCCAGCTAGCCCTGCAGTGTCTACTTTTATTCCAAATGATGGAAAGGAGAGAGGAGAGGAGAGAAAGGAGAGGATGTGGGAGAGGAGAGGATGTGGGAGAGGAGAGGGACAACAGAGGGAGAGGAGAGAAAGGAAAGGATGCGGGAAAGGAGAGGATGTGGAAAAGAAGAGGAGAGAATTCAGGAGAAGAAAGAATGTGGAAGAGGAGAGGAGATGATGTGGGAGAGGAGAGGGAGAGGGAAACGGAGAGGAGAGAGATGGTACCCCTAAAGGGACATTATAAATAAGGCCCTTTGCTTTGGAGCACCATGCATTTTCTGCCTCTATTTCTCTACCTAATACCTTTCTATGAGGTCTCTAGATCATTCCAGTGATTTGATATGGAGCTTTTCCTGACAGTTCAGTTTTGCAGATGGGCTGAACTAAAGACTGAAATAAAATTGGTATATCTAATTGGCTACATATTCTTAAGAGAGCTGGCTCCATTTGGTCTTAAATAGAAAAGTCCATGGATATATTTCTTACTTTACTGGGTATAGTTTCTGCTGGGAGGAGATCACTGATGATCTCTTGCAATATTTGAGTTTGTTATCTCTCTGGACGATGATGTAACCCTAATTATTTATGAGCATATAGGATGAGCACAACCATAAAGAATAATTTAGATAAGAACATCCAAAGGATCTTTCTCATCCTTTCCCTAGAGTATATGTTTTATAATTATTGCCTTTTCCATGCATTTCTTTGGCTTTTGGATTTGCATTCTGGGTGATGAGCTAATGATTGTCAAGTAGACAGTCATGCCAAGCTCCTAGCCCCTCTGTTAAAATTGACTAAAAAGCAAGCAGTAACAACTTAACTAACCTTCACAGACTCCAAAAAGCTAAGCATGAGCTGTCACAATTAATATTTGGATGGGAAGTCACTAAGAAAGCAAAGAGTAGCAGGCTAGAGTAGAAAATCCCCCCTCACCCCCCCCCCAGAAAAAAAAATCTGGAAGAAGACAATATCAGATAGGTTCCATGTTTGTGGCCAAGAAGCTCACTGAGATGTCTCCACTAAATCGTGTGGTCAAACTGTTTATTATGATTCTCAAGTCATGGCTGTCCCAAAGGTGCTTTTTCCAAAAGACAACTGGACTTTCTTAGTTTTTTCCTTTGAAAACAAAATGGAAGAAGCTCCATGATTGAGAAGTGAAATGTTTTCAAAGGAAAAAAAAAAAAACCCCAAGGAAGTCCAGTTGCCTTTTATGGTGGAAAAGAAAGCACCTTTAGGACATGTGAACTGTAGAAAGTTAGCACCTACCCCTCCTAGAAGAATGAAATATTTTAGGAAATATTAGAAAAGCACGATAATATATTTACACTAAAAGAGAAATAAAAATCTTAAAGGAAACAGAAAACCAGAACCCCAGCTCCCTGCTCCCAGCAGATATTTTGGTACACATTAAGAGAGACTGGGTCAGCCTATCTACAAGACCAAAGACTTCCAGCTCCAAGGTGATGGGATTAATCCATGACCCTCCAGGACATAATAGGATTAGCCCTCTACCCATCTAAGCAGCAGAGCTCACTGCATTTCAAAATCACCTGGGGACATTACATCAGCCCAAGGTTCCACCAGACGATTCAGACAAATATGACTCCACATGGGAGTCTGACTACAGCTAATAGAACACATGCTCTTGCCACAGGAACAGGAAGCTCAAGGGCAAGGCCCAAGAGCGGATATAAATAATGCTCACTCTCCACTCCATGTGGTCAGCTATTCAGAATGGTTAACTTGGTGTTTCTGCTTCACCACTAAACCACCTGTGTTGACTCAGAGTGTAACACAAATGTAACAAAGTCCAAAATGTAAATAAATGTCCTTTAATGCCTCCAACTTGGCCCCATTGTTCAATAATACTCAGTTGAAGATAAAACATACTCAAAAATAGTCTTCAAAAGAAAGCAATACAGTCCAAATTTAATGAGCAGATAGAAGTGAAATAAAAAACCAAACAAACTACAATGACGAAGTGCCCTCAGCAGAACAGGAGAAGTATTTACCAAATTCAAGGAGGCACAGTCTGCTAGAAGGACGCCAACCAAGATAACATCAGACCAAAATAAAACACATTTGCTTCTGGCAACCTGCGTTTTAACCAACTCTCCTATATACTATTCTCCCCAGCTGCCACCATTGAGGAGGATCATTGCTGCTTCCTCTCTCATAAGCCAAGTTGTTTCCTTCTCTGTTCCTCCCTGCATGTTCTAGGATGCAGAGGGATGGGCTTTGTTCTTCCTCTGACTGCCCAGCCGGCCTCAGCCCTTCCCCAGCCTCCTCCATAACCTCTGGAGCCACACCTCCACTCCCTGTTGGCTGTTCCTCCTCTCCCTCAGAGTCCAACTCTACCAAGGGCATGACACAATCTTTCCAATCAGCCTCCATGTTTCCAGTGTCTTTCTCCCCACTTGGAACTGAATCAGATGGATATTTCTTCCAATTTGGCCAAACTCAACTCAGGGACCTCGCCTTCCCGACGAGTTAAAAATCATTCGCATCGACAACTCCGTTAAAAGTTGCTTCTCCGACAACGTGATGCTTAAAAATAAAAATAGAAGCACTAAATGGCAAAAGGATGCGAGTAAGTTTAGATTCACTCCCCTCCCCCTCAAATGCCAATTAAGCTTTCTCTTCTTTCTTTCAGCAGCATATGGGTTAGGTAAATTTTAGTTCAGTAACCTATAGCAGCCTGTGCAACAGAGAGGAGGCTGATTTAAAAATAGCACGTTAAAAAACGGTAAGGCTGTGTCTCTTTCAATCTGGAAGAAAAGGCAAAACGAGCTGAATGTGAAACTTTTTCAGGGAACAAGTGGCAGAGATCCCTTTGCGTTCTAATAAATGAAAATTCCTTACTGCATCGAGAGAGGCAACTTGGAGGATGGGGTCTCTCTCCACAACAGCGCACCAATGCAAGGGTTTACAAAATTGTGCAATAATCCATTGAACTACTTGGTCCAAAGTACCCATAATTTTATGACATTCATGTTCTTCTTTTTGCCATACCCAGAGTTTTTTATTTTTTTCCCCAGCCAGAATATGCCACATTTTCCAGTGCTTCCCCCCACTTCATTCTTTTACTGGTAATTAAAATAATTTATTTTTGTTCTTGTTACGTGTGATGTGTCCTAAATATTCTAATTTCCTTCTCTTGACAGCAATCATAGTTTTCCGTTCTTCGAATTTCTGGGGTGGAAGGTATGTGCTTTACTCTTGAGTGACAAACTAACCATTATGCACACTGTTTGCTTGTTTGGTGCAGTTGAGATGATTTGGTTGTAATCCTTGTCTTTGTAGTTTAGCAAAACATTTATATATGAACAGAAGCAATAACACAAGGATGTTTAAGGTCCAAAAGGAAAGGAAAGGAAAGGAAAGGGGGGAAAAAATCACCCAGTTAGTTTTCATGCCTAAGGCAGGACTAGAAGTCACAGTCTCCAAGTGATTGACCCAAAGTCACCCAGTCAATTATCATGGCTAAAGTAGAACTAGAATTCACTGTCTTCTGATTTCTAGGCCAACACCTTGACCACCAGATCAAACTATCTTTCTTATTTATTTATTCATAAGATCTATATCGCTGCCCAACTCATACACAGGGACTCCAGGTGGTGCACAGCATAAAAATCAACAACATATCTGCTACAATGTCCTACCAGTCAATGACTACTTCAACATCAACCCCAACAATACAAGAGCACACAATAGATACCAACTCAACGTAAATTGCTTCAAACTCGATTGCAAAAGTACGACTTCAGCAACAGAGTGGTCAATGCCTGGAATGCAGTACCTGACTCTGTTGTTACATCCTCAAACCCCCACTCCTTTAACCTCAAACTATCCCCATGCCTAAGATGTCTGTAAGGAGTGTGCATAAGTGCACCATTGTGCTTCCCGTCCCTGTCCTATCGTCCCCATTTATTTGTACCTATTTCCTGTAATCCTTATTCATGTTTATACTTATACCTATTATCTTGTAAGCAATTGACAAGTCAAATACATAAATAAATAAAAGCTCCCAAGAAACCCCCACACCCTCCATCCTCCAAAGCTTAAAGGGGCAGCTATTGTCTTGCGGTAGCTGAATTGAGCGCCATGGCAGAGCCGATATCCATAAATCAGCATATTACTCATTTTCCAGCATTGCTGCCTGACAGCTGCTACAAGAGCACATTGTTACAAACTGTCAAGCGATGAAGCATGGAGCTTTTTACAACATATGTTGACTTTTATCTAATGTTGTTTCGTAATTAGCCCCAGGGAGTTGGAGTCTGGGCATCCGACTGGTTGTATGATCTCAGCTAACCTTTGTCTCTACTGGGAGAAAGTAAAAGCCAGGAAGGAGGAAACTCCAAGACATGCCGAGATGCAGTTTACCTTAATATCTCTATCGCGAAAACGGAGCCTCAATATTTTCCCAGTCTTGTTTTCCCTGATACCACTGCAAAGTTGGGTGCCTTTCTGAGAAAAAGCTTGAAGGAGCTGGTACAGCATCATCCTTTCTGAGCCCAGGACTGAAAATGGGAAACTCACCATGTGGTTAAAGAATAGCCACAAACATCTACAGCAATCCCTGAATTCTTCTTAGGATGATTTGGCTTTGCACTTGGGAGGGATGTTTGTATTTATGTATGAAATACATCTTCCATGGGTTCATTGATGATGGATGGATGGATGGATGGACGGACAGATAAACAGACAGACAGATAGATAGATATGGGTGGGTGGGTGGAGAGAGAGAAAGAGAGAGAGAGATGATAGACAAATGAGAGAGAAAGAGAGAGAAAATAGATAGAGAAGTTTGGAGATAGAAGAGAGACAGACAGACACAGACAGACAGACAGAAAATTAGATTAGACAGAAGATTGGAGATAGAATATTGAATGTAGAGAGAGAAAGAAAGAGATGATAGATGATAAATGGACAGACAGATAGATGAGAGAGAGAAAAAGAGAGAGAAAATAGACAGAAAAGTGGAGATAGAAGAGAGACAGACACACAGGAAACTGGAGATAAAAACAGAAGATTTGAATAGAAGATTGAATAGATGGACAGACAGACAGACCGACAGACCGACAGATAGATGAGAGAGAGAGAAAGAGAGAGAAAATAGACAGAAAAGTGGAGATAGAAGAGAGACAGACACACAGGAAACTGGAGATAAAAACAGAAGATTTGAGTAGAAGATTGGATAGATGGACGGACAGACAGACAGACCGACAGACAGACAGATAGATGAGAGAGAGAAAAAGAGAGAGAAAATAGACAGAAAAGTGGAGATAGAAAAGAGACAGACACACAGGAAACTGGAGATAAAAACAGAAGATTTGAATAGAAGATTCGATAGATGGACAGACAGACAGACCGACAGACAGACAGATAGATGAGAGAGAGAAAAAGAGAGAGAAAATAGACAGAAAAGTGGAGATAGAAGAGAGACAGACACACAGGAAACTGGAGATAAAAACAGAAGATTTGAATAGAAGATTCGATAGATAGACAGACAGACAGACCGACAGACAGACAGATAGATGAGAGATAAGAGGGATGAGGGATAGTAATAGTTTGGATTACTATCTACTTAGTTTGAATATCATGAAAGGACATCAGATTATTTATGAGGCAATTATTACATTATTATTATGATTGGTTGCACAGTCAGCCAGATGTTTATTCCAGATCTGGTATTTTAAGCTGGCTATCAAGTCCTTCCCAAGGACCTGGAATAGCCAGATGTAGCTGTTTGATGAGATTCAAAGTCTCACCATAAGATTTAAGCTGTTCCAGGTAAAGCTGCCTTTTGCAATTGATTGGTGGTGATTTTGTCAATGTCGATGGTGTTCAAGTGGTTGTTATTGCTAATAATTATTATTTTGTCATTATTGATGAGAAGATATGCTTCTGGAATAACATAATGACAGGGAAAATTCCCATGACATGACCGCCCCCCCCCCATCTTATCTGTAATCACCTGGGCTTAAACTCTCCCAAGCTCAATGAGACTCAGGTGTGCAGGTACCTAAAATGCAGCCATTCCCTTTTGATTCAAAATGTAAATCGCCTTGCAAAGGGGTTTTTTTGGCTGCAGCCAAAAGAAGCAATGTAGCCAAAAAAGAAAAAGAGATACTGAATGCTTCTTGCCCCTCATCTGGGGACATCTTTTCTTTTAGCAGATTTTTTTTTGTTTATCATCTTTTATACGGCAGGGCAAAGGCCATTGGCCCTATGTGTGTGTGTGTAAGTTTGTGCCCTGCAAAACAAGCCTCCTTGATTTGATCAGGCAGAGAATTATCCTCCTGTTCTTTTATTCTGTGCCGCGCTGAAGCAGATTGTGCCTCTGTAAAACCCTCCCACAAGCATCATTTTCATCTAAATGAGCGGACTCTTTTTTTGCAACATTTGTACAAACCCTGAGATCTCCACGTTTTTGGAGATAAATTAGAAAGCTGTGAAGCACAAATCACTGAACATCAGAACCATGTTACAAGGCAGGACAGAATAAACCTTAAAAGGTAAAGTTCCCCTCACACATATCTGTGTTAGTCATTTCTGGCTCTAGGGGCCAGATGCTCATCTCCGTTATAAAGCCGAAGAGCCAGCGCTGTCTGAAGACATCTCCGTGGTCACGTGGCTGGCATGACTAAACATTGAAGGTGCATGGAATGCTGTTACCTTCCCACCAAAGTGGTCCCTATTTTTCTACTTACATTTTTACAGGCTTTCGAACTGCTAGGTTGGCAGAAGCTGAGACAAGTAATGGGAGCTCACTCTGTTACATGGCGCTGGGGATTCGAACCGCCAAACTGCTAACTTTTCTGATCAACAAGCTCAGCGTCTTAGCCACTGAGCCACCGCATCCAGAATAGGAAAAAAAAAAAACAATCCCCATTTCTTAAAATCTAGCAAAACTTTTTCCACTACACCTTGACAAAGGGGGTGCAGTCAGTCCTCTGAGCTAAAAGTACAGGGAAGGTTACACCTTCTTCCAATTTCATCATGTCTTTTTTTCCTCAACTTTAGGATCTCTCAAGGCCAATGGAGAGAATCTTTTCACAAGACCTGGGAATTCTGCCAATGCAAGCACAGTTCTGTTTTCATTCTAATCTAGGCTCTTGTCTGTGAAATTCTCCGGTGGATCAAACATCTGCTAACCGAGAACAGTGACAGCCACCTCGTTCATTTCAACAAGCAGGCATGACAATTTCTCGTCAGCGGCCAGTTCCGCCACTGTGCATACCCAGTCATGGTTAGCAAGCTAAAAACAGTCGCTATGCTTTCCGATTCCCACTCTCCCCCTGTCTGCTTATCTCGTCCCCAAGAGCAATTAGAAAGGCAGGATGATGGTACCCCAGATAGCAGCAAAAGAGTTTTTGCTCTAACAGAACCGGGGCTCTGATGGTGGCATTCTAGATGTATCAAAAGCCTCTTCCTTCCAACAATTCTGCGTGGAAGGAACACATTATAACCTGTGTGTGGGTTGCCTTTGTCAGCCTCAATTTAAGAAATCTGATTGCCCCCTCCAAAAAATGTCAGCTGTCTCCAGGTCTTTCATTGTGTGGTTAAGTGGAAAGGCTCCAAAGGGCTGAGCAATCAGCAAAGAAGAAGCTGGAGAAAAAATGTTGTAATGATGAGGCAGTCGAGTTGTTTGATCATGATCAACTGAATCATGATGAACTTTATTGGAGTCTAGTCTTGTATTTATACACATTTTTAGTTATCCTCCACCACTGGTTAACTTTGGTTACTGCTTAACTTTTGTTACTGTTTAGCAGTAATCCATACAATTAATTATCTCTAGTTAAAGTCTAACATATGTTTACTTCCTCTCTCGAATCCTCCTTTGGATGAGTGACTTTGTTTGCCTGAGTTGTATTTGCTTGTAAACATTCTTTATCTGAGGTTTGCCATCCAAGATAGGAATATTCCTGCAATTACAACTCTACAGAAAAGCACAGGTAGTCCTCAACTTATTATCGCAATGGAGCCCAAAATTTCCATTGCTAAACAAGACACTTGTCAAGTGAGTCTTGCCCCATTTTGCCACCTTTTGTACCACAGGTGCTAAGTGAGTCACTGCACTTGCTTTTAGGAGCATGGCGGTTAAGGGAATCTGGCTTCCCCATTGACTTTGCTTGTCAGAAGGTCACAAAAGGGGATCACTTGAACCCAGGACAATGCAACCATCATAAATAGATTCCCTGATAGACTCCTGTACAGCTCTTAGAACAGAGTCAGCTCTCTCAGCCTCCAAGCCCAGAGAGGATCAGCTAGATACTAAAAAAAAATGGCTACTGTGTTTTCCTGAAAAATATGACCTACCCCAAAAGTAAGCCCTAGCTTGATTTTTAGACACGTGCCCAATATAAGCCCTACCCCAAAATAAGCCCTAATCAAGACCCTGCCCACTCCAGGGTACACAGGTAAAAATTAAGCTAGGGTGGCAATGGTGGAACTGCCCTACTACTTACCTTTGGACAGGTGTAGCCAGCCCTCACACTCCCTGACACCTGCCTTGCTGGCTCGTTTCTTCTGCAGCCAGCAAGGCTTTCCTGAAGGCTTCTGGAGCCGATAACAGAGTTCCAGATCTTTCCTGAGCTCTATTATCGGCTGCAGGAAAGCCTTACTGGCCATAGAAGTTCCTGAAGGCCTCTGACAGCAAAAAGGAAGCCAGGGGTGATGCACTCAGGTAAGGTGATTCAGTGGATGACATCCCCCCTCGAAAATAAGACCTGGTGCCTCTTTTGGTGGGAAAAATTATAAGACAAGGTCTTATTTTCAGGGAAACACAAAATAACATTTGGTTGTATTCAAATGGGTCTTTTAAAAGTGCCATTTTTATCCTATTGGGGATAATCTGTTCAGCTAGCAAGGCCCAAAATAAAGGGGCCATTTTTTAGATTACTTTTATTGTAAGGTTCTAGTAACCAAAATCTTTCAAGCCTGAATATGCTTTCCCTTTCCTTTCCATGATCTTCATGAGAAATATAGGTAGCCCTCGATTTACAACAGTTCATTTAGTGACCATTCAAACGGTCCTGAAAAAAAGTTACCGATGACCATTTTTCACACTTGTGATGGTTGCAGAATCCATGTGGTCACACAATCAAAATTCAGATGCTTGTCAACTGATTTATATTTATGACGGTTCCAGTGTCCCTGGGGGGGGGTGTCACAGGATCCCCTTTTGTGTCCTTATGATAAGCAAAATCAATGGGAAGCCAGATTTATCTAACAACCATAATACTAACTTAACGCCTGCAGTGATTCACTTAACAATTCTAGCCAGAAAAGTCATAAAATGGGGCAAAAATTCACTTGGCAAATGTTTCACAACAATTGTGACAAAAATTTGGGGCTCAATTGTTGTCGTAAGTTGAGGACTACATGTATCCCATTTCCCCAGGGGTGTGTGTGTGAGAGAGAGAGAGAGATTGAGAGAGAGAGAGAGAGAGAGAGAGAGAGAAAGATTATGAAAAAGAGAAAGAGAGAGAGAGAGAGAGAGAGAGAGAGAGGGAGAGAGAGAGAGAGAGAAAGAAAGAAAAAGAAAGTGAGAAAGATGGCTTCTCCATCAGCAGAAGTTTCTATCATTTTTCTCCTCTCTCTCCTGAAACCCCATATCCCAGGGATCCCACAAGATGGGTGCCTCTTGACAAAAATAGATCTTCCTCCTTAGGAATCCCCCTTGGCCCAGAGAAGCAAATTGTGCTTTAAAATTTCCAGCCTTGTCAGCCTTCGACTTCAGCTGTGCATGAGAACAGATGACTCTGCGAGAAGCCAGACGACTCGCAGCTGGACCTTCCAATCCCAGGAAGGCCTTTTCCAGGGCCAGCTGTTTCTACAGCCATCTGCTGCCAGATTTGCCCAAGCAGGGTGGCCCGAAGGGGAGAAGAAAGGCTGAGAATTCTTTTCAAGCTTGAGCTACATGGTGGCCAGGATAGGATGCCCTGCCGGTGGAAGGAATTGGAGCTGGTTCTGCACAGCAGCATCTCTGGAGAGAACAGAAAGTCAGCTTTGAGTGATGGTAGAGAAAAACTCTGAAATATTTTAAAAGGACAGGAGAGAAAGAGAGATAAATAAAAGAGAAATAAGTCTATAACAGCATTGCTGGATCTAACCAAAACCTCATCATGGTCCCTAGTCCTGCATTTATTTGTTTGTCAACAGTGATTCCATAAACCAAAAGGAAGCTTTGGTTGAAGTTGCATGGCAATCCTGGCTACTGGGCATCGCTAACCATACTTCTTGTCTTAAAACCATCCAAAATAAGGGCCATCTCTACATTCTGTGGCAGGAATCCCACCTGTTAACTTCACTTTGGGAGAAGACATTCCTCTTTTGAATAGACTTGAGTCATTCTCCTCCTCCTCCTCAACCCTTGTAATATCACTGGGTGCCTCTTCACTCCAAACCATGTGAGAAGACCAAATATTAACTTCTGGCTGTTCAGTTCAAACTTTGTGGTCCTTGGTGATCTCTGAGCTTTGTTCTTTTCTTTCAGACGTTTCATGAACAAAGTAGATAACATCATCAATGCTAGAAGGGAGTGGGGTTTTCTGGGAGGAGGAGGAGGAGGAGGAAAGAAGGAAGAAAGAAGGAGGAGGAGGAGGAGGAGGAGGAGGAGGAGGAGGAGGAGGAGGAGGAGAAGAAGAAGAAGAAGAAGAAGAAGAAGAAGAAGAAGAAGAAGAAGAAGAAGAAGAAGAAGAAGAAGAAGAACAACAACAACAACAACAACAACAACAACAACAACAACAACTGTGGGGTTTTTGATGCTCTCTGAATTTGGTTATTTTCTTGTAGATGTTTCATTAACCAACTTAGATAACATCATCAATACTAGAAGGGAATGGGATTTATTCTCTGTTTATATGTAAGTGACTTGCCAGTCAATGTTGGTGGGAATATTTTGGTTGGTTCCTTGATCAGGCTGTTGTTTATTGTTTTTCTCTGAATTTCTAATTCCTTGACTGGAATGTTGTTTACTTCTTGTTTGTTGGTCTGTTGTTAACCCTGAGCTACAAATATTCTATTAAGCCAACTTTTTCTGGAATTTTGTTCCCCTGAGTGCCAGTTGAGGTAAGATATGTGTATTTGTGTGTGTGTGTGTATGCTTTTAAGCACTCTCTTGCTTCCATAGACCTCCCAACATCTCCAGTTATTTTGAAAGCTTTCCAAGGAAGGGGATAATTTCCCCATTGTCCTCAGCCCTACCTCCTCATTCCTCCTCCAAAACAAGCACGGGCTTGTGTTGGCTTTTTCCAGCAAATCAATAACACACCAAAATAAATACGATGCAATCTCTTCTTCTTTTTATCCCGTCTTTCTGTTTCTGGAACCGGCTGGCTGGTCACAGCAGCCAGCTCTGTTTGGTTTCCCAACAGCAGCTGCATAATTCATAAACTCCTGACTAATATACAAATCCTGCCTTTCCCCACAGGCCGTCCTAGGAAAGCTGGTGAAGCTGCTGATGCGCCACCACAAAGTTGAGGAAGCACAACAGGAAACATGAAATCTTGTTGGCTGAGCCTTAATTGTGAATTACGCCAAGCCCCCCTCCTCATGCATTAAACAGGAACCCCCGGCCCGTGCCTACATTGATGTCTTTGCTCAGGCATCGGACTTGTTTATATGTTCTGCTCCGGTGAATCTGAACTATAGCTCTCTACTTAATAGTTGCATCCTCATTTTCTTAGGAGCAAAAAAAGAGGAAATATATTCCTAGCTCTGCCAATATATCCTTTGATTTCTCCCCAACAGCCTGCAGAAAAGCTTCACTTCTGTAGGCCTTATTCTCCACGGGAAGAGCCTCACTTGATGGCAGTCATTGCTCTGACTTCAGATGCTGGCATTGGCCTCTGGTTGGACTCTCTGGGGGAGAATTTTAATGATTTGTTACCGATCTCATTTTTTTAAACAAACATGGAGCTGAAAAATGGGGTAGAATCTCCAGGAGGCAAAAAAAAGGTGTGTGTGTATATGTGTGTGTGTATGTATGTATGTATGTGTATATGTATGTATGTGTGTATATATGTGTGTGTGTGTGTTTTCTTAAGTTTTTGCGGGTACTTACATGTATGGCATTCAGCTTTGTTCGGGTATTTTCCCACGTCATAGTAGTGGTGCTTTTAAAGTTGTAGCAATGTTTCGGCAGAATCTCATTTGCCATCATCAGGCTTCTGTATAGTGTTTGTCTGATGATGGCATATGAGATTCTGCTGAAACGTTGCTACAACTTTAAAAGCACCACTACTATGACATGGGAAAATACCCGAACAAAGCTGAATGCCAGACATGTAAGTACCCGCGAAAACTTATATATATATATATATATATATATATATATATATATATATATATATATATATATATATATATGGGTGGGTTTCAAAAATTTTAGCAACAGGTTCTCTGCACAGCTGCTGGGTGGGCGTGGTCATGGTGGTCATGGCCTAGTCAGCCTCCTGCACCATGGTGGGGGGGCTGTTTTTGCCTTCCCCAGGCTCCAGAGGCTTTTCTCAAGCTTCGGGGAAGGCAAAAACGGCCTCCCCAGGCTCAGGAGGCTCTCTGGGAGCCAGAAACAGGCACATTTCCAGCCTTTTTGGACTTCTGGGAGGCCCCTTTTTCACCCTCCATGAGCCTCTGCATGCATCCTGCACTTACCTGCATCCGAAATGGGCCATGTGGGGACCCGTGGGAGGTGTAGGGTGGGATGGGTGATCCCAGCAAGGAGTGGGATTCGGGAGTTCTCCAAATTGTGCAGAATCTTAACTAGGGACTCTTCCAAACCCATGCAAACCCCTAGCAGCCCACCAAGGAGAAATCTAGACTGGTAAGAAGAGAGAAGAATGTTGGGTAACAGCCGTCTTCCATTGCTGTTTATTTTATTGATGTATTTATTTTACATCCCCCTGAGAGTAAATCAAAATGAGAACATTTTCTGAAGGCGTATGGAGAGGGGCACGAGATATACTTAGGACCATCAAAATTTCTCCATCTAAGAAATTCTCCCATGCATCCGTCCTTCTTTTAACTTTCTGTCTCGGGTGTGTTCCATTCCCAACTCTGTGTGCAAATTCAATAAACCAGTCAATCGATTCTTTGTAGGAAAGGGCACTTGAATGACAAAACAATAATCTTTCTCCCCTTATTTTGCCCACCGCATCATCCCCAAAGATTGGGGTTGTTGTTGTTGTTGAAAAGTGGATTTTAGGTATAAAAGTCTAGCTGCAAAATAAGAAATCTTGAGGGAACAAATGTGGTGGGCAGAAAAGGCCTTGTGAGTTTTAAGAGAGATTAGGGCAAATTTAGTTTTGTCTTAAGCTACTAAAGGCTCATGAAAGCTCCACTGAAGACTGGTGAGCCTCCAAAAACCGTGCAGGGCTTAGGGGAGAAAAATCAATTTAAAAGACCAAAGCCTTACTTAAAAAGTTAGCCGTGGGTTTTCTTGCTCAAGTTGAACAGTCACAAAGGACATTTCCTGAACGTAGGAAAAGAGGGAACAAAACTTTGAAAAGCTGTTGGGTAAACATACAGTGTGTTCACCATTAGGGAAAGATATTTTACATCCAGCAGGTGTTCCTTAGCAAGATGAAGCTTGGTGGAACAAAAATGACTTTACCAAAGTAGGAAAATCCATTGGGGTCAGTTCCAAGATGGGAGAAAAGATGCTGGAAGCAACATAGAATAGAATAGAATAGAATAGAATAGAATAGAATAGAATAGAATAGAATAGAATAGAATAGAATAGAATACCTTTATTGTCATTGCATTTCACAAATACAATGAGATTTGAAAGCTACTCCAGCACAGTGCCCCAGACACCACATCACAATCACACTACAGAGTATTTAAAAATTAAAATAATTATAACAATAGTAATAGGACTAAATCACAAACATGGAGGCTGATTGGAAAGAAAGGTTTCTTGATGAAGCAGGACCACCAGGGTTTGTGATTCTGGTGCACCTGATAAAAATGGTGTTGAGAGTGGGTGGGTTTTTATACTTACTTTGGGCTTTGAGCTTCCTGTTCCTGTGCAAGAACATGTCCTTTAATATTCTATTGGCTGCTGTCAGGTGCCTATGGGGGTCATGGCTGGCTCTATAGACAAAGGGGAAATGCAAATTTCCTAGGTACTTGTCTAAGCTAATCTTGTCAACCCTTTTGGCTTGCCTAATTGCTTACTTGGAGTTTCTGCCTGACCCAGTCTTTCTGAATGGATTGCCAAAACTGCATTTCTAAAAGCTGGCCTCCTCACTATTCTGATTTTTTAATATTTCCAAAAGTATTGCATTCTTTTAGGTGGGGGTAGTGATTTCCCACCGTATCATGATTTGAGTTTTGGTTTCTCAGTTATTCTTAACTCAATTTTAGTTCGGTGTTATCAATAAAATGCTGTAGCCCTACATGGAAAGTAATCAGAATTGATATTTCCTGTGTGGTGCTGCTGTTCGATCCTTTTTGTTTTGCTTTGTTCTTCTTCTTGTTTGCATGCTGGTTGTGGACTGCAATAGAGACTGGATTGATTGATATCTGAAATTTTGAGCAAGTTGTTGTTTACCTAATTTAATCTTTAGTGGTAGTTAAGAATTCCCTTCCCACAACAACACAGTGTCTTTAATTTAAAATGGAGAAAGCCTTGTCATGTCAGAATGACAGGGAGGACTAATCAAAGAGAGAAGCAACTAAGGAGAAATTTCCTGACAGTTAGAACAATTAATCAGTGGAACAACTTGACTCCAGAAGTTGTAAATGCTCCAGCAATGGAAGTTTTTAAAAATATGTTGGATAAACGTTTGTCTGAAATGGTATAGGGCTTCCTGCCTAATCAGGGGGGTTGGACTAGAAGACCTCCAAGGTCCCTTCCAACTCTGCTATTCTATTCTATTCTACTCTACTCTACTCTACATTCCAATATCTATTCTATTCTATTCCATTCCATTCCATTCTATTTTTCATTCTATTCTACTCTACTCTATTCTAGTCTATTCTTTTCACTGTTTCCTAGTATGATTTGATTGCTTTTTGTACCCTATGACTATTATTAAGTGTTGTACCTTATGATTTTTGACTCTTAACAAATGTATCTTTTCTTTTATGTACACTGAGAGCATTTGCATCAAAGACAAATTCCTTGTGTGTCCAATCACACTTGGCCAATAAAGAATTCTATTCTATTCTATTCTATTCTATTCTATTCTATTCTATTCTATTCTATTCTATTCTATTCTATTCTATTCCATTCCATTCTACTCTACTCTACTCTACATTCCAATATCTATTCTATTCTATTCTATTCTATTCTATTCTATTCTATTCTATTCTATTCTATTCCATTCCATTCTACTTTACTCTACATTCCAATATCTATTCTATTCTATTCTATTCTATTCTATTCTATTCCATTCCATTCCATTCTATTTTTCATTCTATTCTACTCTACTCTATTCTACTCTATTCTTTTCACTGTTTCCTAGTATGATTTGATTGCTTTTTGTACCCTATGACTATTATTAAGTGTTGTACCTTATGATTTTTGACTCTTAACAAATGTATCTTTTCTTTTATGTACACTGAGAGCATTTGCATCAAAGACAAATTCCTTGTGTGTCGAATCACACTTGGCCAATAAAAAGAAATCTCTTCTCTTCTCTTCTCTTCTCTTCTCTTCTCTTCTCTTCTCTTCTCTTCTCTTCTCTTCTCTTCTCTTCTCTTCTCTTCTCTCCTATTCTTATAGAACTCCAACCAACACAACAATCAGATAAGACAAATCTGAGTTGAAAGCAGAAATGTAATTTGAGAAAGCACCTCCGGATTGGACCCTGACTACAGATAGTACCTGACTTACAACTACAATGGAGCCCAAATTGTCTCATGCTAAGCGAGAAATTTGTTAAATGAATTTTTTCCCGTTTTCCGACCTTTCTTGCCACATTGTTAAGTGACTCACTGCCATGGTTAGGTTAGTAACATGGTTGTTAAGCGAACCTGGCTTCCCCCTTGGCTTTGCTTGTCCAAAGATCACAAATGGGGACACTGCAACCGTCATAAATATGAGTCAGTTGCCAAGCATCTGTATTTTGATCACAAGACCAGGGAAATCCGGCAATGGTCGTAAGTGTGAAAAATTGTCATTAATCACCTTTTTTTACAATGGCACCTTTTTTTTCAGTGCCATTGTAATTTTGAATGGTCACTGAATGAATGCTTATAGGTCGAGAACTACCTATATTTCTGTTCTGACCCAAACTTTGTTCCAAGGAAACAATCAGGAAATGGAAGTAACAGCAAAATCTTTTAATAATTCTTTACGAATTCTGTTCCTTCATGGTTAAAAGGCTGTTTCAAACTACTTGGCTCTGATAAGAATGAACATTGCCAAGGTTGTGCAAGGCTGCCAAGAACTCTAAATAAAGTTACTAAGAAATACCCCAAACACCAACCAAGATATTCCAAATATCCACAAGGCTTGAGTGCAAAAACTTCTTTGCTTGCTGCAAAGAACTCCAGTTTCTCAGCTGGCTTTTATCTCTTAAGGGAGGGGCCATTACCTTGCAGCCTTACTCCCGAGTCACCTGTGCTGCTGCAGCTGTTCTTTCCTTCGAGCAGCCCTGCGTGCACGCGCCCTGGGCACAGGCTCCTTGGGGGCCTCTTCCTCACTGCTGCCAGCCTCCACAATCTCCAAAGGCAGCATTCCACTCCCTGGTGGTCCTGGCCCCATCCCTGCATCACACGCAGGCTCCTCATCTGAGTCCTCGCTCTCTGAGACCTCAGCTGTCCCACCTGCTGCCGGTGAACCATAACAATTTCTCATGAAGATCATGGGAAGGAAAGGGGAAGCATATTCAGACTTGAAAGATTCTGGTTACTCAAACCTTACAATGAAAGTAGTTTCCGCATTCACAGGTGGTTTTTTAGTCTGGCCTCCCTGGAAGGCTGATGGCCACTCACGAGAACCTTTGCTTCAGAGGGGGTATTCAGCAGATTCTGAGAAGTTCTGGAGAACCGGTAGTGGAAATTTTGAGTAGGTCAGAGAACCGGCCAATCCCACCTCTGACTGGCCCTGCCCCATCTCTTCTCTGCCTCCCATTGAGTCCCAGCTGATTAGCTAGGTCTTCTTTAGTTGCCCTGCACAGGAGAATGGAGCTGGAAAGCAGGTTAGTAGGGTGGGGAGGGAATGAGATTTTGCAGTATCCTTCCCCTGCCACGCCCACCGAGCCAGGCCCACCGAGCCACATCCACAGAACCGATAATAAAAAAAAATTGAATCCCACCATTGCTTTGCTTCCTCTCTAGGTTGCTGCTAGCTGCACTTCCTGGGCTGCCTAGGAGGTGCCATCACCATAGACTCCATTTCCCCAAAGGCAGGTCAAGAAGCGCAACTGGCAATAATATCCAGAGGCCATATTGTGCTTCCTGGAATGGGAGAATTTCCTTTAAATATTATCAATAACAAATAGACTGCTATCCTGCAAGGTTTAACAAGTTAAGTGCAATCCCTCCTTAAAGAAAGAAGAAACGCCTCTCTCCAAATTGAGATATTGTTCATGGTTGACATTTTTAATAAGGAGAAGCATTTTTAAGCAAAAGGTGAGGATTTCAGTCCATTTTCATTCCATTCCATTCATTCATTCAATTTTAATTTAGCTCCCTCCCAGCTTAACCAAGTGACTCTGTGTGGATTACAATTCTACAATTATAAAACAATTTAAAACAAACATTTACTATTATTACAGAGTGCTTTGAATCCCATTCCAGAATCCAGTATCATCAATTGACTGTGTCTGTTAGGAATTACATTGCCATTATTCAGTTAAATAGATCTCTAAAAGCTAACAGGACAATGGACCTCAAACTGAAAGCCAACACTTTGCAAAAAAAAAGAAGAAGAAGAAGAATTGCAAGTATTTGTTTTGATAAGGGGAGGAAAAACTCACTTGCTTTAATTCCCTTAGTTTTTGATTGCCTAATGAAGCCTAAATTCGTTCTATTAGTTCATCTCAAGTTTGGTTTATTTCATTAAACTTTGTTATAAAAACCCCTCTTTGCTTTATCAAAGCAAGGGAGAAGCAGCTAATCAAGATTTTTTCAGCTTGCTGAAAGCAGTGTGCTTAGCAAATAAAACCAAGGGTTTCCTTCTGAACAGGAAGGAAGGAAAATATATTGTCTAAGCCTTTTCAGATAGTACAGGAGAAGCAACAGCATCTCAGTTACTAGCATTTTTTTTTTCTGAATGAGCAAATCTATTAGAAACTGAGCAAATTGGCAAGAGATTATGATAGGCAAGCTTTGTTTTTTCCTGGCTGGACATATTTGGCATTTTAATAGACTTATGGATCTGGCTAGAGGAGTCCAAGATAAGCTGTTGTGTATATCATAACATCACTGCCAAGGTGGCATTCAGCAGGTTCTGACCAGTTCTGGAGAACCAGTAGCAGAAATTTTGAGTAGTTCGGAGAACCAGCAAATACCACCTCTGACTGGCCCCGCCCCGTCTATTCTCTGCCTCCCGAGTCCCAGCTGATTGGCTGGGTCTTCTTTGGTTGCCCTGCAGAGGAGAACGGAGCTGGAAAGGAGGTTAGTGGGGTGGGGAGAGAATAGGATTTTGCATTATCCTTCCCCCAGGAGTGAGGAGGGAATGGAAATTTTGCAGTATCCTTCCCCTGCCATGCCCACCAAGCCATGCCCACAGAATCGGTAATAAAAAATGTTGAATCACACCATTGCATCATTGGATGAATTACATGATGATGTCATACTATATTAATAAAGACTCAATTTGGTCTAGTGGTTAAGATCCCAGGCTAGAAAGCAGACAATTGTCAGTTCTAGTCCAAAATTATCCTTCATACCTAGACTTATCTTTGCCTTTTTTCTGAACATGTTCAGAAATGAAAGGAACGGACTTGCATTTGAGTAGGCCAAACAGGAAGAAGACAATAGAACTGCAAAGATTAAATTGAATTACTAATGTAAATTGCAATTTATTTTGAGGATGTTTAATTCATACAGGTTTTTTTTTTTCTAAGAAGAAAACAAATTGTCTCCTGTATGAATTACTATTTTCTTCTTCCTATCTGGCCTGTTCAAGTAGATCTCCATTCCTTTCATTGTATTCTCTCTGTTTGCTCCTGTCTACTAGCGCAATTTAGATTCGCATGTGCTACTCCATGGTGTTCTAAGCCCATAGTGGATTTCATTTGATATACTGGCCAATCAGAATCAATGGTTTCCACTTATTGGGCCAATCCTATTCTTGCTGCTGAGAATCTCAGGGGTGCAATTTAACCGGTTGTTGTGGTTCCCTGTGCAGATGGCAGTGGAATCAGATAGTTGGGAAGAATGAGGACCAGTCTGGAGAGGACTCGGACAAGGGTCCTGCATCTGATTCAGAGGTGAGGCCAGGAACATCTGGGAGTCGTGTGCTGACTCCAGAGCCTCCAGAATCTGACAGCAGCAAGGCAGAGGAGCCAGGGGAGCCCAGTGCGCATGTGCACAGAGCTGCTAGAAGGGAAGAGCAATTGAAACAAAAGGAGTGACTCGAGAGTAAGGCTTGGAGGTGATTGCCCCTCCCATAAGGGATAAAGGAAGTGCAAAGGTAGAGAAAACTTTGCAGGAAGCAAAGTCGTTCACTCTGTTCGAATTAAACCTTGAAGCTCTGTGTGGACTTTGTACTTCAGTTACATTTTTTTTACAGTTAATTTGGCACTTTAGCTGTTGGCAGAAATTCAAAGGAGAGAAAGGTGAGTGCTTCTCTCGAGAGACTGTTTGGGACTCATTACAGGCTGGGAATGAACATAATTCCACCCACTAAAATAAAACAAGAGTTGTTTAGACTAAGTGTGTGCTTAATTACGGTCTCAGGAAGCCTTGGTCAGAACACCAGTATAACAACCGGTTCGCATGCACACCAAAGCCGCACTCTGTGCATGTACTCCGCACACGTCCTCTGCATTTAAAAAAAAGCGAATACTTACCTTCAACTTCAGCTGAAGAAAACAGCTGAGGCATGGCAAACCGTTCTGCCACGCAGATCAGCTATGCTCTAACAAAAAGACATAAAGCACAGGAAAGAACCAGGGCAGGCATGTGGACCCACATGCTCGTCGGATAGAACTGGTTAAGAGTCAGCTGATCATCAGAACAAGGGGTTTGTCCAAACTGGTCTGAAATGGGAGAATACCACCCCTGATTATAACCCATCATGAACCCCCAAAATATGACTTCCTCATCAGCTGTCTTGATTTGACTAAGCTTTGTATGTAGATGCTAGAACAAGTCTCCAAGCTTGTCAACTTTGATGAATTCTTGGAGTTGAAGTCCACAAGTCTTGAAGTTGACAAGTTTACTGAGCTAGAAGAAATTTGGCTAAGTAAAATAAGAAAAGATAGCAGGGTCGGTTCCATGGATGACACCAGAAAGAGAACTTTATATTCATCATGAGGTCAGCTGGTCCAGAAATTTTTCTCTTTCGCTCTCCAGCAACTTTTCCAGATTTTTTGTTCCACCAGGCAGATTGTTCTCAGCAGCTTTTGTTATGATTTTGAATGTTTGCTTTAAAACGGAGCTTGTTGACTATAGATCACAATTATTGAATTTTCTATATTTTATGTGATTTTAAATATTGTTCCGTTCTCATGTAAACAACTTCAAGCTTAAGGAAAGCAGCATACAAGGATCTTAAATAAATCAACACAAATAACATTTTAAAACTCCAAAGCTGGCAAAATATATTGAGTTGCAGGAGAAGAATTGCTGCCTGTCTTCTCTAACTCATGGAAATCTGAAAATGCGGAGAACAGACCTAGTATTTTTCTGCTTGAAGACATGGGTGTTCTACAAAAATGCATTGGTTTGGTGTGACTCCCAGGCAAAAATTGTAACCCATATCACCTTTCTTAAGGCAAAGATTAAGGAAGGGGCTGGATTTGTTGAAATGGCTACTGGAGAAAAAAAATGATTTACTCAGAAGTTGGAGTGCAAGGTAGAACTTAGCAAGAGCTTTGGTGGCACAGTGGTTAGAATGCAGTATTGGAGATTACTTCTGCTGATAACCCGCTTCCAGCAGTTTGGCAGTTTTGATCTCACCAGCTCAAGGTTGACTCAACCTTCCATCCACCCGAGATTGGTAAAATGAGGAGCCAGATGGTTGGGGGCAAGAGGCTGACTCTGTAAACCACTTAGAAAGGGCTGGAAAGCACTGTGAAGCAGTATATAAGTCTGAATGCTATTGCTATTTTCCTTCCTTCCTTCCTTCCTTCCTTCCTTCCTTCCTTCCTTCCTTCCTTCCTTCCTTCCTTTCCTTCCCAGTGGTCAGAATGCAGTATTGCAAACTAACTCTGCCCACAGCAGCAGTTCGATTCTGCTCGGCTCAAGGTTGACTCAGCCTTCCATCCTTCCAAGGTGGGTAAAATGAGGAGCCAGATGATTGGGGGGCAAGAAGCTGACTCTGTAAACCACTTAGAAAGGGCTGGAAAGCACTGTGAAACAGTATATACTGTAAGTCTAAGTGCTACTGCTATTGCTACAATGACACTGATAAAGATGACTTATAACAGTTCCTTGCTCTTACAATAGCTGTGGTGGCATAGTGGTTAGAATGCAGCATTACAGGCTAATTCTGCCGACTGCCAGCAGTTCAATTCTCAGCAGCTCAAGATAGGTTCAGCCTTCCATTCTTCTAAAGTCAGTAAAATGAGTACCCAGATTGTTGGGGACAATATCCTGACTTTGTAAACCATTTACAGAGGGCTGGAAAGCACTGTGAAGCAGTGTATAAGTCTAAGCGCTATTGCTATTGCTATTGGCATATAGCTGTGAATTGTGAAAATGCAGTTCTTGCATTCAGCGATATCCTGGCTTGAATGCTGCTCTAAATTTTATATAAATGCCTCCTGTCATTTATCCATCTATCTGATTCTGTGTAAATCCTATGTAAGACTGAAGGCAGAGTGGGGCCTGTGGATAGATTCTGACTGATTCACACTTTATTTAACGGTTTTTATTTAAAGAATATCACTTTCATTTCAGAATAGGGGGAGGGGAATCATATTTAAAATAAATAAAGTGTTGCTGAGCAGAGATACAAAGGAAAGCCAGCCAAGAGAAAAATGACTTCTAGTCTTTGTTTTCTTGAGATGTCTTCATGAGGCCTAGAAACTCTAAAGAGAGAGTCCTTGAGATGTGACAGGCTGAAATTAGCTTGGAAATTATGAACTGTTGCTTGGCCCTTTCCAACACCTCAAGACATGTTGGATTGTAACATGCACACCGGTGTGTCAGGATGATGAGTGCTAAAACCCCTCATGGGTGGGCGCCAGGTTGGAGATTGCCATGTGAGGGAGGGGGCTTTTATTTCTTGGAAAGTTAATTGCATTCTTCAGTCCTGTTGCCATGCCTACCATCTTGACAGTCCACAAAAAATCTTCTGTTTTTTAACTGGACTTTGATCTTTAAAAGATATGCCCTATCACAGCCATATTTTCCTTCTTTCTCTCTCTCTCTCTTTCTTTCTCTTTCTTTCTTTTTTCTTTCCTTCATTCCTTCCTCCTTCCCTCACTCCCTCACTTCCTTCCTCCCCCTTCCTTCTTTCTTTCTTTCTTTCTTTCTTTCTTTTTCTTTCTTTCTTCCATCTATTTATTCCTTCTTCCCTCTCTTCCTCCCTCCTTTCTTTCTTTCCTTCTTTCTCTCTCTCTTTCTTTCCTTCCTTCTTCCTTCCTTTTTTCCTTTTTCCTTCCCTTCCTCCCTTTCTTCCCCTTCCTTCCTTTCTACATTCATTCATTCTTTCTTTCTTTCTTTCTTTCTTTCTTTCTTTCTTTCTTTCTTTCTTTCTTTCTTTCTTTCTTTCTTTCCTTCCTTCATTCCTTCCTCCTTCCCTCACTCCCTCACTTCCTTCCTCCCCCTTCCTTCTGTCTTTCTTTCTTTCTTTTTCTTTCTTTCTTCCATCTATTTATTCCTTCTTCCCTCTCTTCCTCCCTCCTTTCTTTCTTTCCTTCTTTCTCTCTCTCTTTCTTTCCTTCCTTCTTCCTTCCTTTTTTCCTTTTTCCTTCCCTTCCTCCCTTTCTTCCCCTTCCTTCCTTTCTATATTCCTTCCTTCCTTCCTTCTTCCTCCATTCCTTCCTTCCTTCCTTCCTTCCTTCCTTCCTTCCTTCCTTCCTTCCTTCCTTCCTTCCCTCCTTCCTTCCTTCCTTTCTTTCTTTCTTTCTTTCTTTCTTTCTTTCTTTCTTTCTTTCTTTCTTTCTTTCTTTAAAAAAATCTTCATCTTACCAGCTGGGCAGAATCTTCCTTTTTATCCAAACATCCACTTTCACCCTCACAAAGAACTATACTTGTGTGTAGACCCAGGCAAAGGAGAACAATTACAGAAGAATAAAAATAAATAAAATAAAACCAGCCAAGGAACTTTGCGTGGGTCATGAGGAGGGGGCAATCTGAGAAGTTTGCTGGAACCAAGGAAGAAATTTAATTAAAGATGGCACCGAGCTTGGCAAGGGATGTTGATGGCCATAGAATATAAAACGCAGTTCCTACTCTGAGATCAGAAAGCAATATTAATAAACCGCACAGAGGAGATGCAGAATCAGACTGTGATATTGATAAAATGCAAAGCAAAGACAAAGCACCAAGGAATATTGGATGGCAGTGTTGATAAAAATATAATAGGGGCCATATCAGTAGCAAGCTGATAGCTTCAGCTTTAGGTGTCCTCTCTTATCATTCCAGAGAAAGGCCTCTGCTCCCTAAAATAAGCAGTGAGTGCGTGAACAGAGTTCTAAAAGTTCTCATTATTGCCAGATGTTGGGCATTTAGGGAGCCAGTTTTGTCTAGTGGGGAAGGCATTCAGCTAGAAAGAGGGAGACTGGAAGTTCTAGTCCTGATTTATTAGGCACGGAAGCTAGCTGGAGAGACTTTGGGCCAATCACCAGGAGACAGTGAGTTCTAGTCCCATCTTAAGCATGAAAGTTGTCTGGGTGACTTTCAGCTAATCACCAGGAGATAGTGAGTTCTAGTCCCACTTTAGGCATGGAAGGCAACTGGGTGACTTTGAGCCAATCATCAAGAGACAGTGAGTTCTTGTCCTATCTTAGGTATGAAAGCCAACTGGATGATTTGGGCCAGTTCTTCTCTCTCAGCCCAATTCATTTCATAGAGTTATTGTGTTGGGGGAAATAATTCACCACCTTATTTGTAAAAATAATAAAAGTAGGTAGAATATCAATCAAATAACAACAAAGTAAAGCAAATTTGTCTTCAAAGATTTGTATCCTAGATGGATCTTCATCCCATTCTGCCCCTCTTTATCCTACCTCCCCAAAATAAGCCAATAAATGCACCTACACTTTAAGCCATGATGTGCGTTAATGATGGATTGTTGATTAAACTGCAGTTGGCCAGGTTGGTGAACATGCAAAGCCTTAAATCACAGTTTTCTCATCGCAAATTTGTTTCACCAAACAGGCAGCCCCAAACCAGAAAAGCATATTATGGTTTTGTGCAATGTGTAAATCTAGTTTCATGTTATCATGGGGAACAAAGCACTGAGCCTACCTTGACTTCCTGACTGAAAGGATGGCTCTTATCTTGTCTCCGTGGATATGTCTTTAGCAGCAGCTGGATGTTCAGACAGTCATGAAAAGAAGCAGTCATTTATTCCTATCCTTTATTTGCTGGTTTGTGCAACTTGATTTTGGCTGCCATGATTTCTTTTCAGGTCAGTTGGCAATCCTACCAACTGACGAGAGTTGATGAGAGTTGATGAGAGTTTGATGAAATGGCCGTCCCTGCACCAGGCCCACATTTCAAACTATTCCCCACCAGACTGAAGCAAGAGATTGAAAAAGACCTCCGGTTCTCATTGGAAACAGGCTCAAAATGTGTAAATGCAGCTTCAAATTCTATGTTGCTTTGGTACAGTTTAGAAAATGAAATGTCTGAAGCCAAGCAGGGATATGAAAGCCGCTGCTAAGGCATGGTTTTGTTGCACAAGGAGAGGCAGAAACTCAGCCAAGGGAAGGTTTTGAAAGAAGAGCATATCTGTAGCATTTGGTGCTCTTTGAGTTAGATTGTTTTTTTGCAGACTTTTCATGACCCAATTAGGTAACATTATCAGATCTAGAAAGGAGTGAGGTTTGTGGAAAGGAGGAGGAGGAGGAGGAGGAGGAGGAGGAGGAGGAGGAGGAGGAGGAGGAGGAGGAGGAGGAGGAGGAGGAGGAGGAGGTAGATAAGCACAAACACAAGGATGAGGAGAGCAACAATGACAAGGATCCTTGTTGCTATCTGAGCTTAATTGTTTTCTTATAGACATTTCATGACCCAACTAGGTAACATCATCAATGCTAGAAGAGAATGGGTTTCTGCTCTTTTTATGTACCAATGGCTTGCCCTGTCAATGTTGGTGGGGGTGTTCTTGGTTTGGCTGTTGTTTACTGTTGTTTATTGTTGGCTTGTTTGTCTGAATTGGTAGTTCCTTGATGAGGGTATGGTTTACTTCTTGATTATTCTTCTAGTGTTAATCTTGATGTTAATCTATGCTCACCTGGTTATTAATTGCTGGAGAGGAGGAGAGGATGGAAAGTTGGCGATTAAAGTTCCAGTTAGGTAGACAGTTGCAATGGGTTAGGAAATAAAAGCAGACTGGAGGAATTCTTACCAGACATTTTTGTGAGATGCTCAGCTGGCAAAGAAGCCATTCAGCAATGGCGCCATCTGATGTCACCAACAGGCACTGATCTGAGCTTTAATAAAAGACGAACCTTTTACAAGGGGCGGGGGGGGGGTTAATTTGAAACTTTCCAAAGCACCCATCCCTTTGCTGTAAATGTTTAGTTTGTTTGCCTACAATAACCCTATTTCTTTTCTTCCGAAAGCACCGCAGACAAACCACCCTAATAAAGTTGCCAAGGAACAGAACGCAAGCGAAGCTGTATGGCAACGAAATAGCAACAGCCACAAAGGGCAGCAAGCAACCGTAGACATGTGCCCATAATGAAAGTCCGATGACATTTTCTGATGCCTAGTTTGACATTTTTTAAAGTATATAGAGAGTGGGAAAGAGAGGAATCGTTTTGAGAGAAGAAATACCACGGATAATAAATCCTTTCCAGTTTACCTACTTTCCTGTTCCAAAATCTTTGCAACAATTTTTTTTCCTCATGAAAAGCTACTCTGCTAGCTAGAAAATAGTCTAACTCTATGGCATCTAACAATGTTTTTCTTTGGATGGGCTCACATATTGAGCCAAGAAAGGATTTGTTTAATCAAAGTTTGTAGGATTGTTTTTTGTTTGTTTGTTTCATGTCAGAAACATGGAAGCATCCTTCTGTGGTGAAAGAATTATTTTGGTGACATCACCCTTGCCCAGGGATGCTCAGTTGGGGGTTTCTTTTGTGTCCCAATGAAGTTGCCAATCAAAATCATCATCATCATCTTTTAATGACCCCATAATCCTTTCTGGGGTGGAGTCTGGGCAACTGAATGGAGATAGCAGAGAGTTTAATAGCCAGATGCCCTTCCTGTCACCAATGCAGAGTTTTGTTCAGCGGATATATTCTCTTTATGCCCTGAGAGAGAAATATTTGCCTCTACCTAAGATTGAACTTGTTATGGACTAAGCCAACGCAGCGACACAACCCTAAACAGCTTTATTTTACAGCAGGCTTGTAATCCTGCACCTCTCATTGGCCCACGAATAGCGAGTCGTGATTGGTCATTTCTGGCCAGTCTGATTGGCTGTTAATGGGCCCCTCTGATTGGACGCTTGTGAAAGCGGTAAACTCAAATCATTGGTTGTTTTGACAGCAGCCAGCTCTATAAAAGAGCTGCTGCTGCCCAAGTATTTGCTCTGTTCTTATTTTATAATAAAGAGTTGAAGTCATCGTTCGATGTCTCATCTCCATTCCTTGCGCCCATGCTCAGGACTTAACAGAACTCACAGCTTTCTGATTGTGAGGTGAGAGTTCCACCTCTAGGCCACTGTCCAACTCCTAAATTGCCCATCAAAATGGTACCTATTTATTTACTGCAGTTTCAAACTACTGGGTTGGCAGGAGCTGGGGCGTGTGATGGGAGCTCACCCTGATGCAGCAACAGGTCTTAAACATGGGCTTGCCAATCATCAGCCCAATGTTGGAACATTGTGAGCCACCACACCCCTAACAATTTGTAGAATAAAACACCATTGGCTGGCTTTTGGGATTACACTCAACTGCCATGATGGATTATAAGACACTTATGGGCAGGAATTACATCACGCTACACAAAACTTAAGTAAAAAAAAAAAAAAAGGTCAAATGTTCCAGAATCAACTGTTTCTCCCCCTTCTAATGTTGCATTGTCCAAATGCCAAATAATCAGTCTTGCTGGATTCAGGAGAGAAGTTTTGGCCCTAATTTGATGCTAATTTGAGGATGACTGTCTTCTCCGACATCTTGCACTCTCCAGGATCTTAAGGAGAAGCTGAGAACCTCTACGATGGCAATATGGAGATCACTTGACCTTGGAAGCCTTTCTTTTCTATTACTGTTAGAAATTCATATAACACCACAGATCAAACAAAGAAAACAGTCACCATGTGCTTTACTGCTCAACTGTTTTCACTTTAACAGGAAACTACTTAGAACAAAAGAGGATAGAGTATATACCATAGATCCAAACTTGTAAACACTGCCATCTACTGGCTGAATACTACCGTAGTTGTTGCATAAAAATACATTCCAACAATTACTCTATGGTAAGAGTGGTCACTGTGGAGTGAATTCATCTCAGGCCATAGCCAAAAATTTGAAGGAACATCAAGAAGCTCAGTTGGGCTCTCCACAACCTCTTTTCATAAGGGTTGAAAGACCGAAGAGCCATTTGAAATAAGGTTGCTGTTTTTCCAGGACAGTAGAAGAGATCATTGAATGAAAAAAACCAAGGGCCATTCCAGCCAATCAGGATGCAATGGAGGGGAGAAACACTCTCTGGCCTTAGCAAACAGAGAATAATTCTTCTCATAATCCCGGTTCTGCAACCCTGCCAAACTTTTGAACTTCCACTTCAGTTCGAGTGCACTCTTTCCTTCACCACCACCCTGCCACCACTTCCCTTTGCCTTTAATCCTTGGAGAAAATAGACAATGGAGCCTATTGCCTCTTTCTGATCTCTTCCAGGACTCATTCTGTCTTCTTCCCAGCAGCTCTTGGCTGTTGGTTTTATTTATTAGCTGGCCTCAATTTCCCTGAGAGAATTAACATACAACCCATGGCACTTATGAGAAAGCCCCTCCCCCCCACCCAGCAAAAAAGAGGGTAATTGCTTTAAGTGAGTGTGTGTGTGTCATTTTGTATAATTTGGCATTTTTGGATGCTGCTGCTGTTAATGTATTATTATGGTTATTATAATTATTATTCTTAGAATGGTGGATATACAGACGGCTGTTACATATAAGCTGGGTTGACAAAACCAGAAATGAGGAGGTAATAAGCCACCTGGGAAAGCCAAGGGAAATCATTGTAACCATAAAAAGGTGGAAGTTAGAATATATTGGACACGGGATGCAACACCTGAAAAAATACGCCAAACTTCATTTCATCCTCCAGGGAAAGGTTGAAGGCAAATGAGGTCCAAGCAGAAGAAGAACATTGTGGCTTCAAAATCTAAGGGACTGGTTTGGACAAAACTCAACAGCACTTTTTTGTGCAGATGTTGATCAAAATAAGATCGCCAACATGATCGCCAGTGTCTGATGAAGGATATGGCAGAAGAAGAAGAAAGAAAAGGAGGAGGAGGAGGAGAAGGAAGAGGAGAAGGAAGAGGAGGAGGAAGAGGAGGAGATGAAGATGAAGGATGGTGCTATTGTATGGTGGGTGCCATTTTTCTCTTTCAAGAGCAGTGCATCAGAATCCATTTTAATGTGTGCCATTGTGACCAGGTAGCCCTCGAGTTATGACCACAATTGAGCCCAAAATTTCTGTTCACTAAGCAAGACATTTGTTAAGTGGCTTTTGCCCCATTTTTTGACCTTTCTTAGCTCCATCGTTCAGTGAGTCACTGCAGTAACACGGTTGTTCCGTGAATATGGTGTCCCCATTGACTTGGCTTGTCAGAAAGTCATAAAAGGGGATTCACATGAAATATGTACCTAATCGATACACGATTGAAATGGAATGGATTTATTTTATGTTAAAAATTAAAAAAAAAATGAAAAAGAAAAAAGAAAAAGAAAGAATCTGAGCTCCTTTTGCAAGAAGGAAGTCCATGTGAATTCTGGATTTTTATTCCCAGCCAAGGCAAATCCCGACTTTCCCGACAGGAACTTTGGTCAGTATTCCACAGAGGTGGTTAGCAGCCATGCAGAACCTTTGACTCTCCCCCCCCTCCCCCCCCACAAAATATCTTGATTAGTGTTTCTTTTCAGCCCCATTTACCTACGCAAATGCTTGCATTAATTCAGGAAAATTCGATATGCCCAGTATGGCTTGCCATGTCACTTTCTCCATAATGGTGCAGGGAACAAAGCTCCTATTGAACCAGTTAATGACTTTGCTTCTTGTTTTCCTGGCTGCCTCAAATAGGATTCTGCAATAACCAAGAACATGCCATCAAGCGATGTGCCAGCAAGACAGTTTGTGTGTGTGTGTGTGTGTGTGTGTGTGTGTGTGTGTGTGAGAGAGAGAGAGAGAGAGAGAGAGAGAGAGAGAGGTGGTATTCAGCCAGCTCTGACAGGTTGTGGAGAACCGGTAGCAGAAATTTTGAGTAGTTCAGAGAACCGGAAAATACCACCTCTGACTGGTCCCGCTCCCATCTCTTCTCTGCCTCCTGACTCCCAGCTGATTTGCTGGATCTTCTTTGGTTGCCCTGCATAGGAGAACGGAGCTGGAAAGCAGGTTAGTGGAGTGGGAGGGAGTGGAGATTTTGCAGTATCCTTCCCCTACCATGCCCATCAAGCCAGGCCCACCAAGCCAAGCCACACCATGCCCATCAAGCCACACCATGGGCACCAAGCCACGCCCACAGAACCGGTAGTAAAAAAAAAAGTGAATCCCACCACTAGTAGGTATATATGTGTTGTCACGACCCCTGCCTCTCTGCTCAGTGATCCAACACTAGCAAGGAAGCATAATCCCTCTCTTTCTCTATGCCACTGGAAGATCTTCCTGCAAATTTCTGCTAATCAAGCTGCACTTAACCATTTTTATTCTTGCCTAATAGCAACCCTAGAGGCTCAGCTAACTAAAAGAATATATAAAAACAAGTGTGATGATGTGGCTTCACACAACATTGCCCCAGATGATGAGGGAGATCACACATGATATTAAGAAGGCGAGGGGGAACGAATCATTTAGTGACAAGAAAGCTGAAGGTGGCAAATGAATAATATGTTTCCAGGCCTTGGAGTTTTTGAAGAAAAAAGTCCTCTAGTTGTGTCAATGTTGCGTGTAGTAGTTAAATTTTACAGATACTGATTAACAGAGTTGGAAGGGACCTTGTAGGTCATTTAGTCGAACCTCTGGCTCAAACAGAAGACACCACACTATTTCTGACAGATGGCAGTCCAGTCTCTTCTTGAAAGCTTCCAGGGATGAAGCTCCCACAACTTCCGAAGGCAACTTCTGTTTCATGAGTTGATTGTTCTCACAGTCCAAAAAATGTCTTTCTTATTTCCAGGTTGAATCTCTCTCCTTGTTCAGTTTCCACCAATTATTCCTTCTCTGGCCTTCAGGTGCTTTGGAAAATAGCTTGACCCCCTCCTCTCTGTGGCAGCCCCTCAAATATGCTTTGGGGTGTCCTGTTTCAGGCTCTAAAGCCAGCAATAAAACATTGACAAGGTACTGTTTGATGAGGATTACAACACCCAGAGTTTCATCTGACAAACGCAAGAAGAGGGCTGTTTCTAAGGTGAACGTTCAAAAGCCAGAATAGCAGAGCAAATCTCCATCATCAAATTAATGACATCCTTCAAGCAGCCCCTGAGTTACAATGGTTTGTTTATGAGCATTTGAAGTTACAACTGCGCTGCAAAAAGTGATCGATGATATTTCTCACATTTATGACCACTGCAGTATCCCCTTGGCAACTGACTCATACTGCTGCAGTGTCTAAATAGAATAATTTATTTTATTCTAAATTCTATTTTATTCTATTCTAAATAGAATAATAGAATAGAATAATTTTGTCTTTTTTTTTTTTAAATGCCAGCAGGGTCGGGGTAATGCCATGGTTTAGTATTGAGAATTAGGAAGTTCTGGAAGAGAAACCCAGAGATATTCTATAATGCAAGGCACTTCTTAAGACCAACTCCATCTCCACTGTTATCCCTTATCTGTTGGGGTTTTTTTTTATGAGCATAGACCTCCCTCTGGTGGAATTTTCATGAAAGACCTGCTAGATATCTGAAGAATACAAGGCATCGATGCTAACCTCAAACACCCATAAAACATAGGATTATAGGACTGGAAGTAACTTTGGAAATCGTCTACTCATTGGTGGGATGCTGCCAGTTTAACAACCGGTTTGGTGAGTTTGCAAGTGCCTAAGGCGCTTGCATGCAGCACTGAAAATGGAGCATTTAGAAGCTCAGCTACTTACCTCCTAAATCAGCAATAGTAAGTAGAACAGCAAAGGGAGGGAATCAGCTGTGCGATGAGATTGAGATGAGCTACAAAGCAGAAAATAAAGGACATGATAGGGTGGAGGCAGGTGGGTTGTAACTGCCAGTTCACTCAAACCAGTCCAAACCAGCAGCATCCTACCATGGCTTCTACTCCAATCCCTTGTTCAAGGCAGGAGACCTTCTACCATCCCAGTCCAACAGTTGACCTGTCTAGTTTTGAACACCTCCAGTGAAAACCCATTTGAATTAATTGTTGTATCTTTAAAAGAAAAAGAGACATTTGGGAAAGCACTTTTAACATTAGGACTTTTTATTCATAGTTAATTAAAATGTGAAAACCCCCAAGAACCAAGGCAACATAAATTAAACTAAGATTGTCCCAGGATTCATGTTGTCCGGGTAGCAATTTCAAGAAATCTCAATTTGTTGCAGATGAAGAAGAACAGCTGGGTAAATGAAAGGATGAAACAGCAATGGACCTCTTTGCCTTCAGGCACCACAACATCAAAGGAGCAGTTTGGAATAAAAAAAAAAAAATTGGGAGATGGTCAATAAGAAAGAACCCCACATCTACACATGAAAGCATCAGGGCAGCCAAGGGAAAAGAATGCAGATGGATGAGCGTCCTACCTTGTGGTCTGGTCTAAGTCGTGGATATTGAAACATGGAGATCACTATCAGATGGGCTATATTCAGTATCTGAACATGCCTGGAACATCACTCTGGAGACACTGAAAGATAAAGAAGTACAGATCGTATGGAACCTCTTCCATCCCAAGGAGCTGGCCCATAGATTTCCAGTGCCCTCTTCTTCTCTGCCTTCTGCGTATCCATGCATCAAGCACTGGGCCCTACTGTTCCTCCTCTTCCTCATCAGCCACCTCCAGACCTGGGGGCTATTGACTCTCCATCTGAGGACTGACGGATGGCCCAAGCTCCGCCTCTGTCTCTCATTCTCTCTCTCTGCCAGCTCCATTTCCTCTTTCCCCTTGGAGCTCTCAGGTTGCCCTGATGCTGACCCTGATTCCCACACTTCCTCCTCCTCTGATTCGGCTGCTGGGGGGGCCGGCGGCCGACAGGCCACACAACACTATTCCTCAAATTTCACTATTCCACTATTCCTGAGGGCAGGACACGAAGTAACAGGTGGAAACTAATCAAGGAGAGATCCAACCTTGAATTAAGCAGAAATTTCCTATCAATGAGAAGGACTAATTGGTGGAACAGCTGACCTCCAAAAGTTGTGGGTGCTCCATCACAAGAGGTTTTTAAGAAGTGATTGAACAGTCATTTGCCCTGAATGATTTACAGGGTCTTCTGCAGGGGGTTGAAGACCTCCAGGTTCTTTTCCAACTCTGTTATTCTGTATTCTGATCCTAATCCAAACATTTCATTCCAATTAAGTCTTACCTGTTCCTCACTTTATCCACCCTCTCCTGCATGGCGTCCTTTCTCATGTCATTTGTAACAGAATATACTTGAGTATTGCTAGAAAACATTAAGTATACTGAAATAAGTTTTAGTATTTGTATAAGAGAAGAGCCACCAAAGTCCAAAATTCACCTTCTAAAAAAAAATTAAAGTATCTTCAGAGTCCTAATCTGAATAACATAGTTTTTTTCAGAAATGCATTTATTCTTATTCAGTTATATAAAAAAGATGTGAAAAATATTGGCCAGTGGAATGCCATTTATATTTTGTTCACTTCGTTCTATTGACTTTTGATTTATTTTTTTTTGCAGAAGAATCTTTTTCACTTGTCATTGCGATAGGCATTAGGTTTTACCTCCAGCGCATAAACTGAATTCTCATTCGGTCCTCCAGAAACTCCTGGCTAGAACTGCAGGAAAGTTTGATGTCAGACATACTTGAAAAGTCCTACAAAGTTCAAAGAGAGGGGGTGGGGAGGAGGGAGGGAGGGAGAGAGAGAATAAATATATAAATAAGTACATAAATAAATAAATAAATAAATAAAAATAAATAAATTGGTTATTGGTGTCAGATCTGCATCAGCTTGAACCTCTAACAACAATCCTTAACTCCATTTATTTATTTATTTATTTATTTTTACATCAAGTTTTTTAATTTTATAACATAAAAATTCAATTTTCAATTAAACAGTGCATTGTCTGGGCACAAATAGTTTTAGGAGATAGTAATCAAAATATTTACAACAGTGTTCATTACTTTAGTATTGATTCAATAATAATAATAATAATAATAATAATAATAATAATAATAATAATAATAATGTTTACTAATCCATTTTAACATACCTTTCTTTTATCAATGATCCTTTCTTTATATTTCCCTGTTTCTCACTCCTGTTTTTATCAACTAACCATTGATAAAATAATTTCCAAGTCAAAAAGTATTCAGTTTCTTTCTTTTCCTTAATTGTAAATGTTAGCCTGTTCATTTCTGCACATTCTAGTATTTATTAACTCCATTTATTGTGAAAGGTATCATTTAGTAGAAGTCAAGTGAATTACAGTAACCAATACGGCTCTCAGCTGAATAAACAGAGGGATAGAATCAAAATCGCATGAAGTCTTAATATCGCTTTTTAATGCCTTTGTAAGGCCACACTTGGAATTCAGCTTCCAGTTTTGGTTGCCACAATGTAAAAGAGATGTTGAGACTCTAGAAAGAGTACAGAGAAGAGCAACAAGGATGATTAGGAGACAGGAGACTAAAACATATGAAGAACGGTTGCAGGAATTGGGTACGTCTAGTCTGATGAAAAGAAGGACTGGGGTGACGTGATAGCGGGTGTTCCAATATCTCAGGGGATGCCCCAAAGAAGAGGGAGTCAAGCTATTCTCCAGAGCCCCTAAGGGCAGAACAAGAAGCAATGGGTGAAAACTAATCAAGGAGAGAAGCAACCTAGAACTAAGGAGAAATTCCTGACAGTTAGAACAATTAATCAGTGGAACAACTTGCCTCCAGAAGTTGTAAATGCTCCAATTCTGGATGTTTTAAAGAAGAGATTGGATAACCATTTGTCTGGAATGCTGTAGGGTTTCCTGCCTAAGCAAGGGGTTGGACTATAAGACCTCCAAGATCCCTTCCAACTCTGTTATTCTAAATTCTAAACAGTAAAGCTAGTAAGCAATACCTTTCTCAATAAATGGAGTTGATTGTTCCTACTTAGAGGCAAAAGCTGAGGCAGATCCAACAATTGGTTTACTCTCACTCTGGTCATCCCATAGAGAGCAAAAGGAATTATGTTGCTGCAGATATACAGATACAGGTTGACAAAAAATAATCTCCCTTTTTCTATTTTATAATATCCCCCCTAAAGTGGGTTGGGTTGAGATATAAACTTGCAGCCTGAATATGGATGTATACTTGACTGTCTCCAACACAGCAGTGTTTTTCTAAAATACTAACTCTAGTATACCAGTTATCTAATTATACTGTAGATGTGAATATATAGTGTCAATGTACAAGCTTCCTACCTATGTTTATGTGGGTGTGTATATTTGAATGCACAGCATTCCAATTTTGCAAACAAGCTCCACATTTATTTTTTGGGGAAAATGAATTAAGCGTGAGCCATATTTCACAGATTGTCAAATGTATATCCAAACAAACCCTGCTCTGTGTTAAACAGAAGGCTTCCAGGTGAGAATTCAGCCTATGTATGCCTATCTTCGACCAAAATTGAAAACGGCAATGACAATCACTCTCTTGACCTCAGAACGAACCCTGGACCAAAGGAACTGAGGCAAAAACATTGTCACCTCAAATTTCTAGACAGGTAGTCCTCAACTTATGATCACAACAGGCAACAGAATTTCCACTGCTAAGCAAGGCGATTGTTAGATTGCATTGTTGCACCCAATTTTGCAACTTTTTCACCCCGATTGTTAAGTGAATCACTGCCATTGTTATGTCAATCACATGGGCATTAAGTGAATCCAGTTTCTCCCATTGACTTTGTTTGTTGGATGTCAACTAGGAAGGTCACAAATGATGATTGTGTGACACACAGCCTCCCTCCCCAGGATGCTATAACTGTTGTAAATACATGTCGGTTGCCAAGTGCTCAAATTTGGGTGACATGCTGGGACAGTCTCACAAAGGTAAGATTGAGTGATAGGTCACTAGATAATTAGATAATATCATCAGTGCTACCATAGAAGGGAGTAGAATTTGTTCAGGGATGGGATTCAAAAATCCCAGCAACCGGTTCACTGCCCAGTTGCTGGTTGGGTGTGGCCATGGTGGGTGTGGCCTACTAGAACTTCCGGGAGAGCCATTTTTCACCTTCCCAGAGGTCCAGAGGCTTCCCTGGCACCTCTGGGAAGGCAAGGTGGGCAGGGCCAGCTGGTCACTTCAAATACTGGTTGGATGAACCAGATGCAAATTTAACATCCTATTTGCCCGAACCGGTACAAACCAGTAGAATCCCACCCCTGGGTTTGCTGCTTTCTAGCACTGATGATATTATCTCAATGAGTAATGAAACGTCTGTAAGAAAGGAACCAAGCTCAGAGAGTGCTCAGGACCTTACAGTTCAATCCTGAGCTATAAATATTGTCACAGCATTTGCAGTGTGACTACCATTATGAGACAACCCAGGAGCAAAACCCAGCCCACACTGACCCAGACATTTAACAGTGGTTTATATATAACAATTATATACAGACATATAGGTGGTAGGCAAGATACCTTACAAGTAAGCAAACTTCATCTTAATTCTACACACGGAGAACTCTGCAATGAATATTGGACACAAGGAGAGAGAATACTCCCTCTATAATGGCTGCCTTACATAAATACCTCTTAAAGAGATAGAACCCATCCCAAGTCTTAAAGGGAAATTCTGATGCTAGGTGATTCATTCTTATTGCATCAGCCACATCTGGTCAGTTTCACTGGTGATCGGCTCTTAAATCCAAAGACCTTAACAAATATTCCCTTCTACTGTGATCAGCAAGTGTTTGAAGAGAAGTTTGAAGCACTGCGATGCTCTAGCATTTTTTAAAATGACAAATGAGATTGTAGCAAAGATCTGGGACATCATCCCGACCCCAGAGTTCTTGCAAGTTGCAGACCAGCTATACCTTTTCTTTAAAAAATATTGTATTGATATTCCAAAGTTTAAAAATATAAAATAAAACTATATGCATTATTATCAACATCAAGACATCTCTTACATTTCCTTACATTTTTCAATATATGATTACTTATTCCATTACCATTACATCTTACTCTTGTTCCAAATCAATATATTTCATCTTACACTTCAATCTGTTCTATAACATATATATACATATTTACATACTTCCTCATTCTTTTCCTAATTGCCATTTTATTTTCTTTTTATTTCTAAACCACTCATACCAGGCACACCAGGCCCTATAATATATTGAATCTTCTTTGTCTTTTAATTTTAACATTAGCCTGTCCATTTCTATATAATCTATTATTTTCTTTATAACCATGCCCTCTGATGGTATCCTTTTGTCCTTCCAAAGTTGTGCATACGAAATCCTTGCAGCTGTTAGTATATGTAATATAATGTACCTATCTTTTTTACTACATTTTATGTTATTATACCTAATAAAAAAAATTCTGGATCAAATTCAATTTTCTGATTTATAATTTCCTATAGCCATTGCCTGATTGTATTCCAATATTTCTTTACTTCTGGGCATGTCCACCAGAATGTGAAAATAAGTGCCTTTTTGTTTCCCGCACTTCCAACAATTAGGGTTTAAATTAAACATTTTTGTCAATCTAATGGGGGTAGGTGCCACCTGTAGAACATTTTGTACAGGTTTTCCCTATATGCTGTGGATATGGTTAATTTGTAATTTAGTCCCCACATTTTTCCCCAATTTTCCAAATCTATATTGTGGCCAACATATCGATGACATTCTTCCCTTTGATCACCTCACACTTTTCTCTGATGACAAATTGGAGGCAAGTTGCTTACTAGGAGGAAGCAATGTGCAGTTTGCTCTTTTGAGCGCCATCCATCCAATGACCTACCATAGGTCTAATCTTGGATGGCCTCCTGTCTTCGAACTTCTCCCAAGTTTCCGGTTTGGAGCGTGCTGCTGCTACATCTAGGCCGACTGAAGGAAATATGCGGACATCAGATCTGCTTTCATTCTTAAAGCCTGTTCGGTTTTCTGATTTCTGCCTAAAGATCTTTACAGCTTCATCTTCAACCTACAAAGAAAGACCGACACAGATAAATCCTCAACTTATGACAGGTTGCAATCAGCCAGTGGAACAGCTTGCCTTCAGAAATTGTGGGTGCTCCAACACAGGAGGCTTTCCAAGAAGAAACTGGAGAGCTGTTTGTCCAGAATGATGTAGGGTCTCCTTCTTGAGCAGGGGGTTGGATTGGAAGACCTCTAAAGTTCCTTCCAATTCTGTTATTCTGTTATTCTGCCTTAGTGATTTTTGAAAGATGACATATTAGGGAAAAGGAACTTATGATACACACACACACACATACACACACACATGGTGTCACCTGATCACTTAGCAACAAGCCTGCATATATGACTGTTTACAGCATCTTTGCAAATCACATGACCGCAATTTATAATTTTCTTTTTCCAGAAATCAGCCTTTACTTCCAGCAAAATGTTCTATAGCAAACAATGAGTTTGCTCAACAAGTGTGGCATTTGCTTAATGACCACTATGCAAAGATTGTAAACTTGAAAGTAGTCTCATGATGACGACCAAAATTGCGGCCTCCATTAGAGTCATAAGTTGATATATATATATATTGATAGGGGAAGAAACCCATAAGCCAGTGGTTTTTCAGAACAAGGCACCCCTTACTATAAAACAAAACAAAATGCCTCAAGAGAAAGCATTAAGGATGGACTGAGCATCACGGTAATCCAGAAACTTGTATTTGGGGTGCATGAACATACATTTATCTTTCATATATCTCTTTCTGTTGGCTGGAGAACATTCACTCCAAAAACTATTTAGCACCCTCTATTTCAGATTTAGTGGAACGCCTTGCCTCCAGAAATTGTAGGTGCTGCAACCCTGGAGATTTTTAAGAAGAGATTGGACAACAATTTGTCTGAAGTAAGATAAGTTGTCCTGCCTGAGCAGGGGGTTGGATTAGAAGACCTCTAAGGCCCCTTCCAACTCTGTTATTCTGTTATTCTAAGCCTTCAAGTAGATCAACACTCAATACCCATGAATTATGTAGGACCAGGATAGTCTGCGTCAAACAAATTTTACCCAGTGCTGCCAAGTAGACCCAGAATTTTTTTAATAAGAAGACTATGGTGTCAATGCAACCACTTTCTTATTGCTGCCCAGAAAACAACCTGGGTATAGAATATAATAGAATTACAGAGTTGGAAAGGGACCTTGGAGGTCTTCTAATCCAACCCCCTGCTTAAGTAGGAAACCCTACACCACTTCAGACAGATGTTTATCCACTCTCTTCTTAAAAACTTCCAATATTGGAAGCATTTACAACTTCTGGAGGTAAGTTCTTCCAAGATAGGTATGTCCTTGCAGGCATCAAAACTCAAGCTTCTTGATCAGCTTCTTATTCCAGATCAAAGAAAGCCTTCTCCTCTCCCACCCACATCCTTGTTCTGGATGGGAATCTCTTCCATACTGGTTACCTACAGTTTCAGCATCACTCACTTTACCTTTCTGAGCCAATGCTCCAGTACAGTCACAATCTCTGGTTCAACGACAGCATCATCCTTAAAGGAGAGGAAAGGGGGAGAGGAGAGAATTCAACAGAGGATCTTGTGAATCATCTTAGTGTCAACTCTCGAAAGGACTCTAGTGCCAGGGTTCCGACAATTGCCCTAATTAAATCATGAGCCTCGACCCATATGAAGCCAACTCTGAGACGCATAATTTACTATCATCTATGACCCTGTTTCTCCCCACCTCCCTGAGTGTGTCACAGATCACTCTCCAATGAAACACACATTCACAGGCTGGGTGTCATCAATCACACTCTCCAATGAAGGATTTTCATGAGCAGAAGATCCAGTAGCCTAGGCTACAATCTCCACAAGATCAGAATGGAATGTGCTTCTGGACTTCATCTGCCACACTGCTCCCTCAGGCCTCCCCACCGCCTTCTTAGTGTCAACTCAAAAACAGGCATAGGAATGATTTACGAGTTGACATTAGCTGAAGTCATACTTCACTTTGCATCGTTTCTAGGCTGCCATGCATATAGGAAGAGGGGAGGGGGATGCAAGGAATTTAGAATGATTTCCTCTACATGGCCAGGCATAACAGTGAGGACCAAGGTCATCTGAACATGCCCTAGCAATGGCAGGAGAGAGTGATGAGAAGTTCATTGCCCGCTTGGTTGGTTAACTTGACCTTTGTCACAAGGGGGGTGGACAATATCTATTCTTTAATTTTACCAAACCACGGGAATCATTCAGAGTTGGCTTCACATTTGAACATGCTGATATGATGTACCCAATAAACAGGATCTTTGAGAAAAGCCACAGTCTCAGAGCCTTGAATTGACTGGGAGCATTACTCGGATGCTTAGTTTCTTTTCTTGGTTCAACAGGATCAGCCACCAACTGATGTCCTTACCATATTTTTCCCAGCTGGTAAAGGCCGTCTAGAAGCTATGCGGGAAAAGATGAATGCTGTCCATGTAGTAATTATCATCCCAACTCACACTTAGAGTACTGGGGAAGCCAAATCCCCGTAGCCACAATTTTAGCTTTGTATAAAGAACTTCTGGATCTTTCAAGTGAGAGTGATGATTTTGTTGACCAAATCCACCCTATGCCAGCAAAGGATATTGCCTGGGAAACTGTGATGTCATAATAGAATAGAGAAGTGTGTATCTCCATTGGCTGTGTTTCTCCAAGCAGAGAGGATAGCTTTTTCTTTTGAATATCTTTTTCCAGGAAGAGAGGCATGGAGATAATACAAGCAATACCAAACAGACATTTAGGTCTTTTCATGACCTGGTCAAATGTTTCATGGAAAACATAGTACAGAATAAAGCTGGATGGATTTTAAATGACAGGAAAGAAGAATCCAATTGAATATAAAATAAGAAAACAAAGCTATTTTGTAATGATCAGATCAATTTTCTAATGTTATAAAGGGAGAAAATGGATCATAAGTTGTCGTTCATGCTTTTATCTGGATTTCCTTCCTGAGGAAGAGGTTGGATGGAGGATCTATGTGGACCTTCCTAACATCAGGTTCCAATTATTTTTATGAAAGAAGAAAGAAAAACAAGATTTATATAGCATATGAAACTGCCGTTATTAAGTTTAAAATAGAAAAAGCTTTCCTTCCTTTCTTCCTTTCCTTTCCTTCCTTCTTTCTTTCCTTCCTTCCCCTTCCTTCCTTTCTTCTTCTTTCCTTCCTTCAAATTGTTGTGTGTTGGAGGCAAAAGTATTTTTATTGAGAGACTTTGGGTATCAAAGCTAACTTGCTGCTGAAGTAGATTTGAATCCGACAGCCCTGTAAATATCTCATTTGGACATTTGTTTTATTTTTAATTGTGTTTTTAGTGGATGATCTTATGTGCATTTCATGCTTTTAGTTCATTTATGAAATTAGAAGGCTGGCATTGGATCTGCTTTCATGCATCACATTCAGTTATAAAATTATAAGAGTAATTGGATCTGCTTTCAATCGTTACACCATTGCGTGAACATTTGAAATGTGGTTATTTCAATTCAATTATACAAATACTATATCAAGTTGCAGCCATGGGTAAGTAGGAGGTAGAGCCTAGAAGATGGAGCTTCCCTCTCTCCAATCCCATCTCCAAATGTCCTTGTGGCTTTTTTCTCAATTGATCCATGTTAAGCTTTTTTTTTTCTTTTTAAATAATAAAGTCTTCTTTAAAAAAAAGAAAAGAAAAGAAATATTAAGTTTCCACAAGAAATAAAAGAAAAATGCCTGGAAGAGCATTCAAACAAACAATGTTCTCATGTGTTGCCTTTCTATCACAATAGACTCACCTTGGACTTTGGAAATACAATCACCACCATGATTTCTGAAGAATATTATCAGCTACAAGGATCCAGAACAACTCCACAAATAGGTCAAATCAGTTTCTTTATTGTTGATCACTTGTTTTACAAAACTCTTCCCATACTTTTCTTAAGAACCAGTAGATGAAGGCTTGAATGGGAGAGCCTTTGCCATTTTCTCCCATGGATGTCTATGGAGATTCTCAGCTCATCCAGCTCATAGTCATCCCAAAGGTTCTTTTTTCAAAGGCAATTGGACTTTGAAAAGCACCTTTGGGACTTCCTCCTATGGACTGACTTCATGCTGGAACACCTTTTTATTTGCTCCTCTTCTGTTGGTGATTCCAGGTGAACACAGAGCTTAAAAACCCGATGCCTGAGAACAGTTGCAAAACAAGTTGTCTGCAGCTGGATCTGAGCAATGTCCAATTAATGGTTATTGGGGCAGCATATAATGCTTAGTAATCAGTCAGTGTCCTGTCCACTCTTTCTTCCATAACTATTTATGTATTTAATTCACAGCACTTATAGACCAAATCTGGCCAAGCACAAGAAATCAGGAATTTAAATGAATATAGGTTTATTGTAGGCTAATGCCCTCTACAAGAATCTTAACTACTAATGATCAAAGAAAATTGGCAGTAGATAAGAGACAACAAAATTCAGGATGGCCTGGACTAAGATCCCTTGTGAGCAAGAAGGCACTCAAGACTGATAATGTGTTTGACTCCTTCCTCAGGCTCAGCCTGGTCATCTCCTAAAAATCCAAGGGAAGTACATGAGCAAAGATGTAACAAGTATCTTAATATTTATATGTTTTCAATTGTAAATAAACACTGGAACCCCACTGGGGAAAGTCCATCCTTGAGAAATATTCAGATGGATGGATTATAATTTTGCAGGAAGAAATGTTTGATTGGAAAGTTTATGCACCATTCATTCTCTTCTGGCTTGCAAGAGGTTTTTTATTTTTTATTTTTTTTTAACAAAAGCCAGCATGATGTTTGTGTGTAATTTCAGAGTGTAAATTTGCATTGATGTTTCTTCAGTTCAAGTCCTCCATGCTCACCATATCATACTGGATAAGAGCAACAACCACAATCCCATACAAATGCAAAATTGGACACACTAGAGAGTGTTTTTTTTTTTTTGCAAATGTTTATTTATATCAAAATACAAAACACTTCTGAAGCAGAGTAATGTTACATGTGGAGCAATTAAATGATTTTTTTTTCTTGTACTCAATTCCAAAGCCCATCATTCTCCTACAGAATGGCAGGTTTAACATAACATAGCAACACTGCCATAATTTCCTTTACAGGGTACACATCTCTTTTTTTCCCAAAAATCAATAAAATAATAAAATAAAAAGAAAGGGGGTAAAAGTAAATTCATGACCATGCAATGTTACTGAAGGTGGATTTGCTGAGTAGGCTTATAAAATACCAGCAGGTGGAAGTGGTTCAAGGCAGGCCATCCACTTTTAAGGCAGGGGACCATGCATTTTAATTCACTGGCAACATTCTAGTTGTCCACAGGGAATAACATCAGCAGCAGAGAAAGTGGTTTTATTGCTTAGAAGAATCTTCCATACTGTATGTGGCCATTTAAAGCCAAGTGTGCTAAGTTTGAGGAAGGACCAAAAGATCCACTCCAGATAAACTGAGGAACCTGGCAGAAAGCATGATCTACATTTGCTTTGACCACATGAGGGACCTCCTGTAACTTGGTCACACTGGAAGATAGGAGACCAAGGGATCAAACTGAACCCACATTCCTGGATATCATTACATCTCTTCTGGTTTTGTCACTCTCAGAACCATTCCTTAGTGTTAGGATTATTTCTCTGTAAGGTCCTGGAGGAGTAGCTAATGAACTCAATGCCACTGAATCTCTAAACAGGTTCAAAAATTCCATGGCAGTCCTATTACATGCTAAGTTCTGGTTTATCTGACCATGATTTACTGAACAAACCACATCGACTGGGTTGGCATATGTCTACAAACCACAACAGTTAGAATCAATGGTTTCAATCGATCTTGGTGGGACACAGATAGTTATCCTTTAGCAGCTGTATCAATCTTCCCCAACTTTGTGGCATTAGATATATGGGCCTTTATATTCCTGTAGGGTACTCATGGTTGACAAGTCAAAATGCTACAAGAATATGTTTTCCAGGATATAAAGGTTGCATATTAAAGCTGCCACCAAACAATTTCCACAACTGCAGTGTGTCAATGGTGGGTTCTCTTTATACTACAATCATCCTTCACGTTTCCTGCATTGTTTTTGCAATCTGTTCCACATAAATGCCTAGAAATTTCCCTTCTGAGTGTCTACCTGCTGCTTGTTTGAGTAATGGACCAACCTTCTATCTCTGTGTTTCTCAGCCTTGGCAAATTGAAGATATATGGAATTCAATTCCCAGAATTCCTCAGCCAGCCATGCTGGTTGGGGAATTCTGGGAGTTGAAGTCCACGCACCTTCAATTTAGCAAGGTTGGGAAACATTGTTCTACCTGGTTGTTTCTTTTTGACTGTGTGAGATCTAATCAGAACCTGAGCATTCTCTCCAGCATGCTAATTAGGAATTTTGACTTGTCAATTCAAATCATCTAGGATGCACAACGTTGGGGAAAGTTGACTTTGCTGTAAGCCACCACTAATGTACTGATTTGTATTTGTGGAGTGCAGATACAGCACTCTTTCTGCTTTTTAGCTTCTTAAAGACTGTTGGGGTGGGGGAAGCATGACAGATGCAACTAAAAACGTTGGCTCTTGTGACGTTACCTTCACCTGCCTATTCTCTCCTCCAAGCAAAAATTAATTAGCACCAAGTCATGGAGGAAATTCCTTGTACATCACCCACTTAAAATACAGGGCAAGGAAGCGGAAATCGGAGACATGGAACCAAGCCAAACTGTATGTTGGGTGTCTAGTTTGCAGTTTTGAATTTAAGAAGAAGCCTTTTGAGAATTTCCATAGATGCTCATCATGGTGGGCAAGCTCAATTTCGTTTCTGCTGGCATTCTTCCTTGTTCTTTTTGAGCAGCTCAAGAAAAAAAAGTTCTTGGATTGCTCAAAAGGAACAAGGAAGAATGCCAGCAGGCACGAAATTGAGGTAATTGAGCATCTATGGAGATTCTCAAGCATCCATGGTCGTGGTTGTTCCAAAGGTGCTTTTCAAAAAGCAACTGGATTTGCTTGGTGTTTCCCCTCCCCTTGAAAACATTTTTGCTTCTCATCCAAGAAGCTTCTCCAGTTCTCTAAACTTGAACTGAAATTCTCTAAACAGAACCGAAGAAGCTTCTTGGATGAGAAGCGAAACGTTTTCAAGGGAGAAATAAACCCATGGAAGTCCAGATGCCTTTCAAAAAAAAAAAAATACCTCTGGGACTACTGTGAAGAGCTATTTGAGACAAGAGGGAAAGTAGGTGTGCAAATAAGGGGATTAGATGTGCACCACCTTGTTGAAGGATAGCAAATGAGCCTCTCCACTTGGAAGTGCAAGGAGAGGAAGCAACAATAACTTGCACATCCAATCTCTAGCCTTCTGCTGAAATTTGGAAGTGCCTCCTTTTTCTCTAAAGAAGACAGGCTAGCAAGCCCAAAAGTCCAGCTCTTGATTCCAACTTCTTTCTTTGCTGGTATTTTACTGACCTTTACACAATGGAAGCAGAGAAAAACAATGCACATAGAGAGAGATTATACCTCTTTCAGATTAAATCTCATATAAGGCTCTGGTACAGCACCATTGTATCTTAAGATTGGTTTTTATTTATTTTTGGGAAACTTTGCAGGAAAAGAAAAACATACTGGAAAATAATTTGTGTGTGTGTGTGTGTTTTTTTTTTAACGGCTTTCATTTCAGTTATCCGAAGTTTCAATTAACGCTCCATAGGCCTATTCTGAACTCTATTCGCCTGTGCAATTTTTAAAAACCCGAATAAAAATCAACCATTACATTTTTTTTAGACGTTCATTGGACCGTTAAGGATGGAAGAGTTGAATGGGTACCAACTGTGAATCAGCACACATTCCCACTATTTTTTTCTCCCCCCAAAACCCCCCAAAGAATAAAATCATAAGGGAAATAGTTGTGGAGGGTTAAGTTTCCACTTTATTGTTTTTATGGATTTGTCAAGTCGTCCCTTCCCCCACCCCATCCTTCCCCCTCCCCCACCCATGGCTGCTGTTGGAACAGCATCAAAAAGCACCTTAATATGAGTTATACATAGTAATACTCAACATTCAAGACATGGAATTGAGGTTGCATGGCCGTCAAAGTCAGTTAAATTCAATAGGCAAGACTTAAAAAACACGTTTGAATGGTTCAACGAAAATCTTTTAAGAACATAAAAAATAGCACCGTATGGAAAGTTCAGTGGTTCGGACACACGAGAAAACCAAGAGGGTTCTTAAAGAACATTTGAGATATGTAGAGACGAAACGTCCCACTGCATGATATAAAGACAGTGAGAAAAAAATGTTGATTGTAGCTTTCTCTCTATAAGAATATAGTTTGTCTCTTCTGTTGCTGTACCTGAATGCAGATTACTTACAGAAAACATCTCCTACTTATTAATACATTTCTACAGATTTTTCCACCGACAGGAAAGACCAAAATGATGCGCCACTCTGAGTCTTCAATCAAGAATGCTCACAACAACGCTTTCTGAAAAACAAACTCTAACCTAAAGACAAGTCTTTGTTTGACCGATGATTTGGTGGGACTCAGGAATAAGGAAGTCCTCACCAGAACCATCAGGTTCTCTTTGCAGGAAGAAGGAAGTTTTTGAACTGACAATGTATTGGATGAAATATAAGAGAATGAATTCATCAAGCACTTGGAAGGGACAACCCATAGATTTGGTTGAATCTTCAGACAACACGAGCGAGGCTTTGTATAAACAGTGTTATCAGTTCTGCAAGGCCCCACCTGGATATTTCCGTGTCATCTCCATCTCTGCTATGGTGTTCCCATTCATTCTTTTTTAAAGTTATCCTTTCATTGCGTGGGAAGGGAAAGAGATTGCCGACACAACATTTCTACAGATGTGAACATCTAGGTGACAAATAGCAAACCGGAAAGGCTGAGAAAATGAGGCCGCTTTGAAGTCATCCTCCCAAATGCTGTCAGGACGTGGCGGTAAACAAATGCAGGATATTTTGTATTTGGCATTTAAACAGTTTGTCATTATTACTGCTAAAAGTATGCTTGGTAAAGGCCCATGATATTTATTTCCTTTCCTGTGATTACAGAGCAGGCCACGAGAATAAATCCTGTACGAATGGAAGATTCCCACGCTCCCGTACCTCAGATAATGGGGGTGGCATGAAGCACCTTTCCACTGTCATATAGAAGCCAAACTATTCCGGCAAGCAGAGAGTCCTGCCATGCCTGCAGCAAAAGCCCCCCATTGCATGCCATATTTTTAACTGGTCCTTGACTTACGATCACAATTGGGAGCAGAGTTTCCATTGCTAAGCCAGGGAGGTTGTTAAATGAGTCACTCCTGATTTTACAACCATTTTTCATTCAGCAAATCCCTACCGCCATTAAGGAAAATCATGCAGGTCGTTCAGTGAATGCAGCTTCCTCCTTTGACTTTGTGTGTTAGAAACCAGTTTTGCGGGAAAGTCGCAAAAGGTGATCCCATGCTCCTGGAATGCTCTAACTGTCATAAATACAGGCCAGTTACTAAGCACCAGAATTTGGACCATGGGGCACTGCCACAATTGTCAGTACAAGAACCAGTTGTATTTTTTTTTTTTAGTGCCGTTGTAATTTTGAACGGGTTGCTAAACAAATGGTTGTAAGTCAAGGGCTTCCTGTGCTGATGGATGCATTATGTTGGGGAGGAAGGGGAAGAGAAAAGGGATGGACAGTGAAAGTTCAAAGCTGAAGGGAAGGACCCTGTTCCACTCTTGACAAACTAGACATAGAATTTGTACCACTGTATTCTCCTCCTGTCAAGTCACATTCTACTAGTGGCTTCTCTCTGACTTTGGCCCATGGGGATAGGAATTGTTTTTGCAGGACTACCAAGCCAACAAGGGTTTCAGCTTCTCCTGCAAGGGTTGCTACTCATGCTTGGTTCACCCTCCATACTAAGGCATTGTTTGCTTCAGTATGGTATCTTGCATAAGCCGTCATGCACGTGTGGGCTTAAATAATGTACTGCATGTTCTACATCATGGCTTAGTACAATTGTAAACCAAGATGAGAGTCTCCTAAAGATGTGCACCATGATATGCATGGATAGATGTAGTGATTGTAGAGAAGAGCCTTGCAGAACAAGGATAAGAACCACAGCATGGCTCTTTCTTCTGCCTCCCAAGGCCCTCCTCTATACACAATCCAAGTGATGTCTTCAAGTATACAGAGACAACATCCTAAGACTAGCCATTCAGCAGTGCAGGAAACTATGCTACCTGCACTTATCTAACACTCTAGACAAACTGCTTACTGAATGGGTGAAAGCCCCAACAGCCCCTCCCCCATAAATGCAAAGAGCAAATCCAGAATGGAACTTGATAAGCTCCCACCCAAAGGTAGCTCTAAAACTTTTGTTTAAATTAAACTTGCATTCAGTCCCATAATTACACCTTTATCCTTAAAAGTGGTGGGTATTCTGGGGTAACCCATGTTGAGCTCTCTAATACTATTCCAAGTGCACCTTCTAACCTTAAACTACTTCACTGCATTGACACCATTAGGAAGAATTTACGTATTCATTGTATGCTGCTAACTACACGGAGACTCATAGAATTCAAGATATTGCCATGAAGAACACGTTCTTCCCAGTCCAGTAAGATTCTCCTGGATGGTTATTTCCAAAGGTTATGAATTGAAAATAGGTTGCACGCTCTCCCCATTCCCCTGAAACAAGACAGAAGAAGAAAGCCTTACAATATCTAGAAGTCCCGCAATATTTTTCAGAGCGAGGCAGAGTTAAATTCTCACTTGGAAGCATCCTTCAAAAACGAAAAAAAAAAAAAAAAAAGCAACGAGGTTTGGAAAGGATATCAAAAAATTTTCAGACCCTGTTAAGGGTGGAGATCAGCTCATTCTAAAACACTTTGCTTATTTCATTCCTGTTCCTAACTGCAGTGGAACATGAGAATTTCACTCTCCGCCAGGAACGCTGTCACTTTCCCTTCCTAAATCGATGCCTTTGGGGAAGTTTGGAAGAAAATTCAACAGAATATGATCCTTCCCTGAACTGGGAAAAACCATCCTAGAGCTACTGGGTAAGAAGTGAAGATCCATCTATATCAGGGGTGTCAAACTGGCAGAGAGATGCCTCATGCGCAAGCCACATGCACCCTAGCTCCACAAAGGGAAAAAGAACATTGCGATATGTCACATGACGGCAATGTGACACCGCAAGTGTCACACCTGTGATCTATACAGTGGAAGCTTCCTTGCAACACCTCACACAATTAGGAACACAATGCAGCCCTGGGTTATAATACTGAAAGAAAACTGCCCACACTCATCCAAGTTACAAAAGTCAGGCGATGGTGGATGGCATCCCCTACATTGTTATTCCTATCATCCCTTAGCAACAACTTTCCCAATTCCCTCCCCTCCCCATTGAAGTTTCTCTAAACTACCCACGATAAGAATAATTATCATATAAAACCCTTTTCTTAAGTTGCACTATTGACAGGGCTGTGTGGTTGCACCAGCCAAACGCAACCCTTTTACCGGGCAAAGTCAGGATTCTTTCCAAATAGCCAATCCCAAGAGTAGAAAGTAAGTTTGGTCCTCCACATTACACCTCCTCTTCACTATCCATTGTCCCCTCTCCCTCTTGATGTAGCCAATAACTGTTCACTGCACAGGTGAGGGCCAATGCTAACAGAGTTAAGGAGAACACTAGTAAGAACTTCTAGAAGATGAAATGGGGAATTGCTAGAAGGCAGGGGAGATGCCTTCACCAATACACAACCATCTGCCTTGTGGTTCTACCAGAAAATGCCCCAAAATTATTTTTGTAGCATTTCTTCTGGAGCTGCCATTCTTGGACCTTAAAGAGTTGCTGGCTCAGTTTTTTTTTTTTTTTAAGTCAATGGAAACACCCCACTCAGCACAGTGTGACACCGGAGTGCAATACTGAACTTGGATCCATTATCGTTTTTGTGTTCAGAAAGGGATGGTGTTTACTGTACAGCAATTCCCCTGGTTGGGAGCATCATTCGGTATTTCAGAGGAATTGCACAATCTACCTTAACTATGCCAATTAAACCTACCTGGTTTTCTGGGATGCCTTCTTTGGGAAAGTCAAGAACAGTTACAAGATATTGGTGCCCTGCTCTCTGATCACTGGAAACCTTGAAGGCCAGGATTTCACCACTTATTCCTTACACACTTGGTAGTTGACCTTTGAACTCTTAATGTGTGCAACTATTTTAAACGCCACCGCACCAACTATCCTTTCAAAAAGAGTTCACACAGAGCATTCGAAGTGCTTTTTACAAAGAGCTCTTAATGATGTATTTCGTAGTCCTGATCTGCTTCAATGTCTACAGAAAGACACCCTTTTCTCCATATTCAAAACTCATCCTAAAATGTAAAATGATGTAATGACTTTCAGAATTAGTCCAACCCAGATACTAAAATAAAAGAAAATAGTAAAATTACCTGGAAAGTGGAAGTGTTAAGTGCCAACATATTTTTCAAAATTAAAAAAAAATGCCTAGCTTATTTTTTTTTCATCATTAATAACTTTGCTGAACTCTTAAACATCTATTTATTTGCTATCTTTTTAAATAGTCTTTTTCATCCTCTATTCCCATTCCCCCACCTTACATGTAAAATAGAAATCAAATTTATCTTTATATACTTTTATATACAACACAGTTCTGGAATACCTGAAGAGCAAATATTCCAAAGTCTGAACAAAAAACGAGATTCCTCTAAATAGTTCATCTAGGACAGGGGTATGCAACCTTGGCAAATTTAAGACTTGTGGACTTAAACTCTCAGAATTCTGGGAGTTATTAAGGTTGGACACTCCTGCTCTGAGGTGTTATTTCTGTCACTCAAGGATATCTATATATATAAGGGCCAAAGGACTAACAAAGGACTTCCTTTGACCAAGTGAAAGTCTACAGTCACTGCTGAATTTCTACATCAGCTTTAAGTTTCTAAAACAATCAGGACTTGCCCCCAAAGAATCCTGGGAACTGTAGTTCTGGTAAAAGTCTTCCCCTTCCTCTCAAAATTCCACTCTTTGGCCCAACCTGGAGAGGCGAAGTATCTATTAAAGTGGAATTGAAAGCTGGGGAAGAATCATGCCTCCAAAGCAAGTAGAAATTGCTGGGCAAGATGGAACAAGAGACAGATGAAATTAAAATAACTTCCTATAGGAAAAAGACAAAAGGATGTGTTTTTAATTTCTGTTGATCTAGAAGAAGTTTTGTTGATACAGAGTTCACACTTGCTCTATTTCCACCCAACCCTAATTTACAGTCAAAATATTTGGCCAAGTGACGTTATCTCTTGACGTTACTCATATAATATGTGCATGGAACTCTCCACCATGTGGCAATTTAAAATCTATTTTAAAGTGGTGCCTTCCATTTGGGAATATCCAGACACCCTATCCTTCAATTGATCAATTCTTTGTTAAATGCTCCATGCTCACAATATCAGATTCCCTAACCCTTGGCTCAAAATTGTTTTCTCCCTGCCATTATTTGGGCTCCTGTTTCACCTCGTTGGCCACAACTCTTCTACATCATGCATGCACAAAACTGCCGAGTCCTCTGGATTTGATTATGAAAAATGTCTCTCCTAGAGACATCTAGAAATAACCTAGAACATCTGCCAGTGTTAACTGCAGGTGACCAAATGTCAGGTGAAATAAATAAGAAACAGAAAATTCTTGGAAAGTCTGAAATTTCAGAGATGATAAAGGCAAGGATGATAGAGCAGCATGGTGGCCTACTGGTAAAGATCGTCACCTCCCAGGAGGAAGGTTGAGAGTCCAAACCTAAGTAGCGGCAGTTTTCTCTCCTAGGGCACAAAGAAAATATATCTGCTGTGAACTCCACATAGGCATCAGGAAGGGAATCCAGCCAGTAAATGCTCTACTTCATCCAGTTGCCCCTACTCTACCCAAAATTAAGGGATTTCAGGGTTGTAAAAAGAGAGACCAAGGTAAGGATGATATGACCGAAATCATACTGGAGGCAGCAGCTAATGTTTTCAGTCTTCTCTGTTTGTGGATTTTATTGACCTCTAATTCAACCATTTGATAAGTTTCCTCCAAAAAGCACTACTATTTTTAAAGTGATCCTTTCATATCAAAATATCTCCATGCAAATAAACTTAGAATCAATTCAGTCTAATTAAAGTTGCTAGCCGTGTTTTTGATTCATTTTTGATTTGTTTTGTTTAATTTATTACCTTCAATGCACATTCCTGCATGCCCAACTGTATTAGTTTCTTCTGCAGGAATTGCTTTTCACAGATGAGTTTTTTTCATTGAGCCAATTTCTAAGAAGGTACAGTGCAAACTTGGAGCTGCCTGAAAACTACCAATTTCAAAGATTCCCCCTGAGAACAGCCAACCTCTAAAGTTAATATTTTTCAAAACAATTCTCAAAAGTAGTACAGGCAAGCACAGTAAAAGTGATCTTCTCATTGCAAATAGAGTTCATAGCCAACAATCCAAGGAGTTCCTACATGTACAACTTCTTAGTTGAAATGAAATGAGAAAACCACTTTCCCTGAGGATCAAAAGAATTGTAGATTTTGTATGCTTCAGAAAGGAAGGATTTATTAATAGTTTATTACCCAACTGATTGTGGGAAGAACACTTTAATTCAGTGGTTTGCATCCTTTCCTTCACTATGGATCCCTTTTAAATACAGTGGAACCTCACATCACGTCCACAATCCGTTCTGTCAGAATAGTCATGAACTGGCAGAAACATGGTTAACAAGGTCAGCCAATGGGGGCTGAAACTTAAAGAAAGAGTCTCGGCCTGGTTTATCTCTGTTCTATGCTCAGCTCTAAAGTGAAACTAACTTGCTTGCCTGCTGAACTAAAGTGAAATTATTTTTCTTCTCTGCTTGTGTTCTGCTTGTAACTTTTCCACATTGGAAGAATCTACTGCTGGTACTGTAAACTTTACTTAATATATTATTATGTATATAAAGAAGTTAATGACTCCTGCTGAATCAGTCATCTGTGTGTTTTCTGAATTTGAATTTCTGTTGCAAATTCTGACACATTCCAGGACTTCAGTCGCAACCTGATTTGGTCACGAACAGAAGCGAGACTGACTGTGCATGCACCTACAATTCTGAACATGCACAGAAGGGGAAATTACTGCGGCAGGAAAAATCGCCATGGCTGTATTTGATCAGTACCCAAGGATATGTTCATAACCAGAAGTAAAAATTGCCCAAAATTTTTGGTTGTCACCCAATTCGGTCGCAAACAGAAGCTTTCGCAACCTGAGGTTCCACTGTACCTTTTGTGGCCATGCATCATGGCCATGGACTTCCAAGATTTAACTCAAGATTTCTTCAAGCCTTCATGCCCCACCCCCTGTGACAACATCGTGCCCCACCACAGGTCTGTGAACTACAGGTTGAGAACCACTGCTTTAATTGATAAAGAGAAACCTGGGTCCAGTAAGCTGCTATGTGTTTGGGTTGGTGTTATAGACACTCAAGCCACATTTTCCATTTTCCATGTCAAGAAAGTCTAGTTTACCATGTCATCAGTGAGAATCTCTTGCCATTCTATAAAACGTCCAAGGCACAATGTGAGTGGATATAGTTTGGGCCAATAAATTCCTCCCGTAAGAGTAGGGATCCTAAGGTATAGTGAATATTCTTAATAACCACAAGGAAAAAGCTGTCCTGGAGACAACTTTAATTGTATTTCATCTTTGAGGCAGAGCTATCCTCAAGTAAAATGAGAAGTAAAACTATCAAGGAGAACCCCCTTCGTCAAAAGAATCTGAAAAGAACTAAAGACATTGCCACAATCTGTGGCAATAATGAAGTTATGAATTCTGCAAGATGAACACAGTCACTTCCCAACTCCATGCACTCAGATCTGAAAGCTACTTTCAGGAAAACTGGATCTCTGCAGACACTGCAGTTATTTTTCTTATCTCCTTCAGCTCGCTGACAACTCCATTTTGCCTGTCTGATGTTCACAGCTCGATGGGTTTAAAACTTCGCTGAACCAGCCCATTGGTCACAATAATCTTCTGCAGATTGTAGCAGTAAATCACAATGAACTTCAAGGACAGACTAACACAGAAGGTCCAGTTCACACCTCCGAGAGGGTTGTGTGTGTTTTTTCAAAAAAGGTGAATTCCTTTCTCCTGATCCCTTGCACGTCAATGTTTTCTGCAAAGACATCTAACTTCTTCTCTTGTCTTTTTCTTTGTATATAGCTATATAGTTCTTATACACATTCCTTAAATAAAAACAACCCCTTTTTGAACTATCACTCACTCATTTGCACGTACTCCCGTTCAGGCTTACATATAAAAAAATCAAGAACTGCCATGCTCAAGGCTGAAGCCTAGCAAATAAAAGCATTTACACTAGCTTGATTTGGAATTGCAAGCTTTGATCAAAGGGGATGCAAGCCTCAAGACTTTTAACATACGGGCAAAAAGATGCAATTGGTTTAGCTGTGCAGGGCTTCTGAAAATATACACATTTGGCTGACTAGTGAATAAAAGCATTTCCCTTGGAGGCGGGTGTTATTTATTTAGGCAAAATCTTTATTGTTTCTGCGGATCTATAAAAATTTGTATTAACAAAGCACTGAAATGGCAGCAAAGCAAAAAACCAAAACCAAACCCTGAAATATTCCACTTTCTTCCCTTGCATTTCCTCATTTAATTCAAAGGATGCTAAAGTCAAATGCAATTCTGTTCCAACAGCAAAATTAGCACGAGAGCAAAATTCCCCTTCACTTTAGCGCAATTTGAATGTGTCCAGTGCACTTCAAAGGAATAGAAGCAGCTGTCAGCTTTCTTGTGACATTTGTTAATACACAGCTGACACCCAAAATCTTGGAAGTCTTATGAACATAAAACACTTAGCACCTTAAAAATAAAAAATCCTCCTGGGTTTAAGGGAAGTTGTAGCTCCTTAATGCACATTTGAAACGAACGAAAATGTGTCCAGGGATGACGGCCTCTGCAGTTTTGAGAATGGCAGTTAAAAATAAAAATAGGGATAAAAGTTGGCCAAATCCTTATAACAGCGACGCTACTAACAGCTGGGCAAAAAAAATCTTTACTTTGGGATTTTAGCATTCTGCAAAGCTATTTCATCAGTCACAATCACAAGAGCTTTCCATTATACTGTGACCTCATGCACATCCAAGCAAAAGTTATCAGACATCCAAAAACATGAATCAGGATCACACATGCAAACATTCAGCCTCACAATCCTAACTTAGTGATTCTGAGATTGGTTGGAAGTCCGGCGGCCCCTCAGTAACATCAGGTTAAGCATCTCTGAAAGCTGCCTTCTACTCCCTTTCAAGAAAATGACATGTTCTTGAGGGATAGGATGATGAGGAATCTCAATGGACTTGCCTCAACTGCCCTCTGCTCTTCACCAATTGCAAAGATTCTCAAAGATTCCAGGGTTTTTCAGCCAGCGATGAGAAGCAATAGCTGATAAAAGAGAGAACAGTGGAGAGAAGCATAAAACTGACTTGAGTCCACCCATGTGCCATGACGTGGTCGCATAGAATCCATCTGCATCCCTTGGAACAGGTATTTCTTTGCCATCCTGGTGCCCTTCAGATGTGATGGGAGTTTACCTCTGTCATCTCTCAATCAGCAGGGCCAAAGTTACTCTGACTATATCTCATCACCTGTTCAAATGTGCAGAACTCCATGTATGTTCACTGAAGTTCAAAATGATTGAAAGCTCCTTTCTCTGACCTACCTTTTTCCATATACAGATTCTTTTGAATTTTAAATAAGCATTTTATTTTTTAAAAATAAACCTCAGTGATTTTAATTCAGTAGAAACACACCCTGTGTACATCTGCAGTAAAACACAGAGTTGTTGTAACTACTTGCCTCAGAAAATTGACTGCACTGATCATCTTACTATAATGTCTAATGGTGCTCTAAACACACCATGCGAAGATAGGATTCACATTCAGCTGACTACAATATGCCATAAAGACCTAGTTAATACATGATGCTAAGGAATAAAACATGGTTTACAAACTATATTGGCCAGCATTACAGGACATTCTATTCCTAGACCAATGAACTACATCATGGCTTTACACAGGGTATCAACCCAACTCTGGAAAGACTTATAATCATTTCAAGAAATCTGTGTGCCTTTTTCAAAGCCTGCACAGTTTGTAACTTAACTAACTCAACTTGTTCAATGCATCGTGAGAGATTAAAAAATGGAATCCTTGGCATTCTCTGAGTTTGGTGGTTTGTTTGCAGATGTTTCCTCACCCAACTAGGTAATATCTTGTGGGGGTGGGGGGTTTGCTTCCTGTTTGTATGCAGGAGTTTGCCCTGCCCATTTTGGTGAGGGTATAGTTTTTTCCTTGGTCCAAAGAGGTCTTCCTCCAAGGAGAAAAACATACTCCCACCAAAACAGGCAGGGGAAGCTACTACTTATGAACAAGGATCAAATTCCCACACCCTCCTAGCACTGATGATGTTCCCTGGTTGGGTAATGAAATATCTGCAAACAAATTACCAAGCTCAGAGATGTCCAAGAACTCCACAGTTCAATCCTGACAAAAATATTCCCTTCTGTTGGAAGTTTGAAAGATGCTCAGCACACTTTATTGCATTTTGCACTCCAAGTCAACAGGGGAGAAAGAAAAACATGAGGATTTGTGGGGCCATGGTACATCATCAGTGGATTATACTTGGCTTGACAAATATCGATAATCCATTGATACTAAGGGCATAGAATAATAATTCAATTACATCACCCTTTCTATTCTCAACCAATGAGAGGAGAAATCTTGCTTAGAGACTAGAGTTAAACACATTCTAGCTGCCGGTGATTTGTATTTTTTTTTTTTCATTTTATTTTCCTTGTTGGGTTTCTATCCTAGGAGTTTAATCCTGACATCCCCACCTCAAATTTGTTATCACCACCACAATCCCTGTGAGGTAGGTTGGGCTAAAATATCACTCTGTGAACTTCCATGACAAGGGCAGGATTTGAACCCACAATGTCTTGCTTCTAGGTCCAACTTCATTATTGGTGCACTATGCTGGCATTTTTTTTTAGCCTTTAAAAAAAAAATTAAAGTAAAAAAAGGCATACTGATACTACTCCTGATCGTTCTTTGGACTACACAAAATGGGCCCATCCAAAGCTCTCTCTCTCCCCAAAATAAATAAATAAAAACAACAATATAAACTATCTCTAGTATCATTACGGAGAAAACAAAAGTGGAAAACAAATAAATATTCAATATAGCTTGGAAAGCTAAAAAACAGAAGAAAAAAATCCCCCACCCATGTTCCACAGAAGGATTGTGGGGGGAAAAGATGTGGAGCAAACCCAATCTGAATTATTACTGGGGAGACTGGGATTTCTGAATCCCTACAATTCAGAAAGTTCTGCGGAATGGATTCAGAGGCCACAAATTCTGAATTTCCTCTTTGATCTAAACTGATCACTTCACTCCAAAACCAAAAATGTAAAGTATTGGTGATCAAATAATTACAACAGGGCTGGGCATCTATGACCTCTTTATGATCTGTGGACTTAAATTCCCAGAATTCCTGCTGGCTGAGGAATTCTGGGAGAATTCAACTCCCAGAATTCCTCAGCCAAAGACTGAGGAAAGGACAAGACTTAAAAGTTGTCAAAATTGGACATCCTTGCTTTAAAATGTCAACGCACATGCTAAAGATACCCAAAATAATATTGAAATCCTGATATTTGTAATAGCTGATTTACCATTAGAATGATTAGTGGAATAGCCTCCAATGTGTTCCATTGAACAAGACCAAGTCCCTCCTAGAAGGTCCATGCTGCCACTTGGCAAGTTACAAATGACTGAGACCACATATGCTGCTAAGGCATTGTTCCCTCAACCATGGTTTATTGAATAAAACATCACCAACTGGGTTCCAGGACTCATTCTCTTCTGCCTCTCCTTCCACATCACCACAGAAGACTCACACAAGCAGAACATGAATGGCTGACAAAGAGAGCTGCCATGTTATAGCACTGGGCAGCCAGCCAACTGAGAGTAATACAATGTTTTGAGTAAACATATGCAGGAAGTCGTATTATTATAAAGCAGAGTCCTAGTTGAACAAAGAAAGCTTGAGTAATTGAACTCTTGGTCCAAGAATCCAAAACTTAACTCATTGGAAGAGAATGCCACCAAAGTAAGCAATAATTTTGTGAGCAAAACTCACAAAGGACTCAATATAAAATACCCCACCAGATGAAACTGAATTGCTACATGAGAATCAGTGTGGTACCATACTCAAAATCTGAAGTAGGAGTGAGTACAGCCATATTCTAATCCTCCTATAGAGGTGGAAGACAGCTGGATGACTTAACAGAATAACAGAGTTGGAAGGGACCTTAGAGGTCTTCTAGTCTGACTCTCTGCTCAAGCAGGAAACTCCTATACCAATCTCTTCTTGAAAACCTCCAGTGTTGGATCACCCACAACTTCTGGAGTCAAGTTGTTCCATTGGTTAATTGTTCTAGCTGTCAGTAATTTTCTCCTTCGTTCTAGGTTGGATCTCTCCTTGATTGGTTTCTATCCATTGCTTCTTGTCCTGCCTTCAGGTACTTTGAGGAATAAGTTGACCCTCTTTTCTTTAGGGTAGCCCCTTAGATATTGGAATACTACAAACATGTCACCCCTAGTCCTTCTTTTCGTTAAACTAGACATATTCAATTTCTGTAGCTAGTCCCCTAATCATCCTTGTTCTTCTTCTCTGTATTCTTTCTAGAGTCTCAACATCTTTTTTATATCATGGTGACCAAAACTGAATGCAGTATTTCATATAACTTTTGGCTAGTCTCTTGCTCTCTGTCCTAGATTAAGAAGTTAAAAAAAAAGCACCTCTATTTATCAACCTTCACTTGGCCAGCATGGTAGATCACAGTCCACAACCTTGATCAACCCTTCATCCTGCAGTGGATTGACTTGAGTTGATGGTAACAATTGTCTAATGATAGCCATTAATAGTCCAAATTGCCAATGTTCAGAAATGCTTTCATTATGGATGGAAATGCTGAGACCTAAGCTGGTTATATGTTAAGTAGGCCTGGTGATGCATTAAGTAATACCAAGAAAGAGAGTCTATTCGTTTCGACCACCTTACACCATCACATTCAAATCTATACCAGCCTGCCCTATTTTTTAATGGAAGCTTGTGCAGGTGGCAAACTTGATGGCATCAAGTTGAAGAACACGCTCCAATAAGGAAATCAAAATGCTTGCTTCAACTCAGCCCCCAATGTATTGCTTTGGATCAGAGGTGTTATTCAGCAGATTCTGACCAGTTCTGGAGAACCGGTAGCGGAAATTTTGAGTAGTTCAGAGAACTGACAAATACTGGCCCTGCCCCCATCTATTCTCTGCCCCCCAAGTCCCAGCTGATTGACTGGGTCTTCTTTTGTTGCCTTGCCCAGGAGAATGGAGCTGGAAAACAGGTTAATGGGGTGGGGAGGGAATGGGATTGCAGTAACATTCCCCAGGAGTAGGGAAGGAATTGAGATTTTGTGGTATCCTTCCCCTGCCACACCCACCAAGCCATACCCAGCAAGCCATGCCAATAGAACCAGTAGTAAAAAAAAATTGAATCCCACCACTGCTTTGGATAGCTTAAGAAAAACCATGATTTCTGTCTCATCTCCTGGCAATGTCAATCTATCTGTTCATGTTACTATCCATCCCTCTCAGTAAGACTGCATTAGAAAGGAAGAAGATCTTGCCAATGACTTCAGTGAAAGACTCAAAGATATATCAGCCTTCTACGGATTTCATGCCAGCTCCATTGCCACAATCCTCCTTGCAATTGGTTGAAGTCAACTGATACTGTAGTCCTTCAGGGCAGTAGGCGCTATTGCCATTAGCCTATGGTAGAGATCTTCTCTAAGAGAAGCCATCTTCTATAGAAGATCATATTAGAGGCTACCCTAAATAAACAGCATCTGTCATTAAATCTGCGCTCAGAAATGACTCCTCAGGCCTTGTTTCTGGAATTATGCAGACTGTTAAGTCCTCTCTAGTCAAACATCAATGATCTTGAAAAGCTAAGCAGGAGTCAGACCTACTTGATGATATTAGGACATTCCAGGTAGTCGGCTAGAGTGGGAATTTTAAAAAATTCTAGAATGCAACCCAAAATTCTTTCTGTATATTTTTATCAAGAAAACTAGATGGATGTGACTAGACTAGACTAGACTAGACTAGAACTTGGCTCTACTTGAAGGAACTTTATTATTTACTCCAGAGGTCTCCAAAGTTGGCAACCTTAAGACTTGTGGACTTCAACTCCCAGAATTCTCCAACCAGCATGCTGGAGAATGCTGGGAGTTGAAGTCCACAAGTCTTAAAGTTGCCAAGTTTGGAGACCCCGATTTACTCCAAGCTGCCCAAGAAGCAAATCTAAATATTACATACAAGGAACACTTCAAAATAAATTTAATAAAAAGCTAGAAGATCTGGTTAGGTATGTTCAAAGCTATAGAAACAATCTATGCACTCTTATACTATATTTATATAATCATCTTGTTAGATGGCCCCAAGCAACAATATGTAATCTACAAAACCAAGCACAGTTCTCCTTGCCCCATATGCTGAGTTTATCATGGTTAAGAAGCAAATATGGGGATTTATTTCTGGGGTTCACTATGTGTTGCTCCTGACAGTTTTCAAAGAAATTGACAGTAATATTTCTAATCCTCCTCTCCATCCATCACTTAATTCTCTGAATAATCCTACCTGATAAACCTAACTAAACTAGTTTGGTATCAATGTAGGGAAATATCTTAAGATGTTTGCAAAATTCAATTTTTCACCATCGTAGTCTCTAAATATTTACTTCTAGAATAACATTAATAAAAGGAAGCATAATAAAGACCTGCCTTAAGGCCATGATGAGGAAGGAGAGAAACACAACCAAAATCAATCTCAGAAGGAAGAGGCATAGCAGCAGAAAGATATAGGGAATTTGGTTTTACTAGCTGCTACTTGAAAGAATTTCTGTATTCAATCTTGGAAAATTAGATTATTTTCCAAACTCTCTTTTTCTGCTGCATTTTTGCTCATCTTTTTTTTTTTTTTTCCATTTTGCTCAAGTCTATACTCACAGCAAGTCATCTGGTAACATCTGAAGGTTACAGGATGTAGTTCTTTTAGACTGCAAATAGGAATCCTTTCAATTTTTTAAAAAAGCAGAAATCCTTTGCAAGTTTTAAAAGTAGTTCTAACTTCCCTCTCCGTTGAGCTAATTCTCTGCAGACAATTTACGTCAAGAAAGATGTCTAAATATTGTCCTCTAATTTTCTAGCCCTCTCTGCTAACCTGGGCTCAGCCTCCTCATTCTATTGTTCTTGTAGATGAATATATTACGTGTATTTTATTATGTGGTCAGGAAAAAAAAAGACTGAAATGGGAGAAATCCTTGCTTAAACATAGTCAGAAGAGTTTTAAAACCTCCGTATTTCAGCAGAGCTAATGCAATGATGCTTTATAGTGAAAATCTAGCTTTTTTGTTTAAAAAAAAAGTGTACTACAGTACAGATACAAGCATAGCAAAATTAGCATCTTAAAAGAACCCCATCTAAACCTAAATTTTGCCAGAAAGTACAATTTGGGTTGTCAATTTTTCTGGCCATTGAGACAAACAAACAAACAAACTGCCATTTTCCTATTTAGTCTGTTATAAAATAAAATGTCCTACACATTTTGTCCCCCCCCTCCCAGTGTAAATTAAGAAAGTCTCCATAAACAGTTGAACTGTGCAAAATACAAGGCATACTCTCAGCCTAGGTCTTCACCCAACAGATAAGAAAGTCAACAATATGTTGTATTTTCACTTAGAATATTCGGACATCAAAGAGGTATGACAGTTGAAACAAGCAGAACATTTTTGTTTTCCCCTTGGTGTGTTTGCATAATTTCTAATAACACACTAGTAAATAAAAATTAACAGGTCATAACCCTTATATATCCCAGCTCAAAATCTCGGTAGTTTTGCCAACCAACTTGCTCAGCTAATACCATGTTTTCTTTCTCTAGTGAATTCTAAATTAACACTACGTAAATGCACACCATCTCTTGCTTCTATGGTTTCTTTTTCATATATACGAAAACAGAAATGTCTCATATATATGAATAAATAATATTGGGAGAACCAGGTTTGTACAATTCGATCAATCGTATTCCCCTTCCAGAGAGTATACAAGCTGAAGCTACAGCAGAGAGCAGGTGGCTGCCCAGTTCTTATCAAAGAGCTTCTAGCTCTTCATTGCCCATCTCTGAGAGAGATCCAGAGAAAGTTTGAAAAGAGGATGAGGAGGGTTAAACTGAAATATTTGCTTTTTGCCTTTCCACCCTTTACATAGGATACCTCCTCTCCTCATGGATTACATTATAGTAGAAGACTATGCAGCAGATGTAACTTGCTCCTCACAAAGGTCAAAGAACTTCACCCTGGATTTTATCTTCTCACAGATCATCACATCCCGTGTCGCTGATCAGTGGATCCTGAAGGCCTAAGCCACACCAACCTGTGTTTCAATTTCTCCTTCGACGCATTTGACCACAGAAAAATCTACAACTTTTCTTCTCCTTATTTCCCTCTCTTCCCCCTGGCTGGTGTTATTCTAAAGTAAGGTGGCATGCCCACTAGAATCGTCATGGTCCACGTTGTTCAGAATGGCTGTCTGGTCTTCAGGAACCTGCCGGTGACAGAGGTCATCCTTCAGGGCAGAAAGGCGGGCAAAGGGATCCTGGCGAGAGTGTCTCTTCTTTTTCCGTAGACAGACCGCTTCGTCAGGCCACAGTACCTGAGAGTTAGGATGTTGTTGAACCTGGGAGGCAGAACCATCTGGAGAAGAAAGCAAAGAGGAAGGAGTTGGTTAATCTCCGGGACCAGTATTACGAGAGGACATTTAAGTCTTTGAAGTCCTCTCTTTAAGCCAACAAAAAGCAGGCCATCATCACCATAAATCAACACACACACACACACAAAACCTAAGGTATCACCAAGGTGCAGGTATGAAAAGCTTGAGCTGTAGGAACGTCAACCAGGAAGGTATGGAGGTGATCTTGGTGAAGGTGAGTATGATTTTTCACACTCATACCAACACAGTGGGGGGGGGGGGAGCAGCTCTAGCAATTGCAGCAAGATGGATAAGCCTTAAAGACATTATCAAGTAACAAAGAAATAATAATTTAAAAGAGGAGGAACCAGGAAAAGTTATTGAGGAGCAGGGGGTCAAAGGGAAGATGGACTATGAGAAGTGTGCATGAGAGGGTGGTTTTAAAGACAGAAAGCCCCCCACCCTGGGAAATACTGGCTGTAGGGACTGAGGTTAGGAGATCTAGAAGCTAGTTTTGGTTTAAGGCAGTTTTCCCCAGCCAACAATCGCTGGACAGATGGACCACCTCATCAAATGCTCCAGCCAGCAGGGCTATTTTGCTAAGAGATCTGGGCCCTGAGGTCTACGCATCTACAAGGCACCCAGGATGCAGAAGGGTAGCCAAAGGAATGAGGCAAAACTCAAAGGAGATTGTTTCAGTTCTGAAGAACCAAGCTAGAGGGTCACCCAACAATCTCTATTCTGGGTTTGAACCCAAAACCACGTAGCCACGTTCAGGCCCCATCGAGCGACCGAAGCAATTCCCATTACAAGTCATTGACTTCAATGAGCATTGTGCCAGGTGGGGAAGGGGCAGCGGGAGAGGCAGGGGGAGCGAATCTGGTGTTCCTCGCACTCACTGCTTTGTTTTTTGGATTTCGACTTTTTTGGCTTCTTAATCCGTTGGTATTTCAGAGCTTCAAGCCTCTCAGGTGCGGCCGCGTTCCGGGTTGGTGATGGACGTCTTCTAGAAAGACAAAGCAGAAAGCGCCATCAGTGGCCCCCTGCCCTATTCTCTCTTGAGGGAGGGTCTCTCTGATGGCAAAGAGGGCATTTCAACCTCCACCTGGTCTGCCACAGGGAAGGAAAAGATGGTGACAATCATAGCAGGGTGGATGCCAAATCCACCCTATCACGTTCTCTGCCGGAGGTCAATGTAGCATCTTACCTCCTGGGCTGTTTTTATTAGTTTCCTCCCCTGCATCATCAGCCCTGCATTCCAAGACAACCCCCATCCAACGCAGCCCTTCCTTTAAGCTGGCAATCTTCAATTTTCCTGTTCTTATCCTCAGAACGACTTAGATCAAGCCAGGCAAAAGGTTATGGAAAGGGCACTTGGGTCTATCGTTTGTGGGAACAGAGTCAACCTCTTGAAAAAATGGCTGAATTGTGGTTAAAACAAAAGGAAGGAAACAAAAGCCACATTCAGGCTGAGGGTCTGGGCCTGAACCAACTGCAGTGTTAAATAGAGGAAGAGGAGGAAGAAGAAGAAGAAGAAGAAGAAGAAGAAGAAGAAGAAGAAGAAGAAGAAGAAGAAGAAGAAGAAGAAGAAGAAGAAGAAGAAGAAGAAGAAGAAGAAGAAGAAGAAGAAGAAGAAGAAGAAGAAGAAGAAGAAGAAGAAAAGGGAGGTTAAAGTGGTAGTTTCTAGGCTGCTTTAAGGCACTTTTTTGTGTTTTTGCTAGTTGCAAGAGTGAAAATCTTTCAGAAAAATCCACGTAGGGGTTGCAAGAGGTTTTTAGAAGTCCACCAAGAACAGATGCATTCACAATAACACATAGTTGCCTTTAAAGATTAAGTTGCAAACAGTAGATCCTCCAGGCAAGCGTAGCTTATGCAGTAAAGTGTGCCTACAAACAACTGCATTTTCTCACACTTCAATCCCATTTATGGGCAACCACAACTTAAGGCCCAGCTGATGGGTTTGCCATAGGACAACAGCACTGGATCAATGTAACTACAACACAATTTATCTGGAAACTGCAGCAGCAGCAGCCCTGTCCATCTGCAGCTGTGGAATTCAACCAGTTTTCTTCTGCATTACAAAACAAGATGTATGTTTCTTCAGTTTCTCAATTTGAGCACAATCTATTATTTACATAAGCCCATGTTCCTCAGCCATAGTGTGGTTGCTGTTTTACCCAGCTTTTAGGCCAGGGTTTGATGAGCTGAAAAAAGGTGGAGAAAGTTGGTCCAAAACCAAGAATGACACTAACAATTATGGTTTGTTGTAATTCTTCCAAGCTGAGTTCTTTATTGTTTCACACCTATAGACAAAATCTTGCCAGACTGAGGACTCTATTATTTGTGTCTACAATATACCCTGGGAACTATTAGGGAGAGGTTGTCTTCACCCTCTTTCTCTCACACTAATATCTGGTCTGAGTTGTCTCTTACTCCTTTGAAATACACCCTCTTTCTCTTGGGGATCCACCTCCTCACTACATTCCATCACAAAGATGGAATAAATGTACTTCCAATTGCAATAAAACCAGAGTTAGCCAAAGAAGAAATTTATCCAATGCATTTTTCCCAACATCGTTCCCCGGGTTCAGGAAAAGAGAGTAGATCTTATGTATAAACATGTGGAGGTGGTATTGCCAGGTTCCCATGCAATTTTAAATCTCTGAGATTTCCTGGAGGATAGCTGATGTCCCAAAATATCGGAGGAGAGCATGTGATTTTCCAGAGTGGCAGTGGTGCAGTGGTGAGACTGCAGTACTGCAACTAATTCTGCTGACCGCGGGCTGACAGCAGTTTGGCAGTTTGAGTCTCAACCGGCTTGAGGTTGACTCAGCCTTTCATCTTTCCAAGGTCAGGTAAAATGTGGATCCAGATTGTTGGGGGTAATATGCTGACTTTGTAAACCACTTAGCTGTAAAGCACTGTGAAGTGGTATAAAAGTCTAAGTGCTATTGCTATCTTCAAAAAGGGAACGGAGGAGAAGATCGGAAATTTCAGATCTGTTATCTTAATGTCTACATGGAGTGAGATCTTTGATCAGATTACAAGCGGTAAGTACAGTGGTACTTCAGTACTCAATTGATTTTGGGAGGTGTGATGTGCCAAAAACGATGAGAATGAAACAATTTTTTCCCACAAGAAATAATGTGGTAAGTTGCAAGGCAGCTAACACTGCTCAATGCTTATGCATTGAGTCCCAAACAAACAATGAGTCAAAATGCATTGAGTACCAAATTCAATAAATTTCAAAGCAGTTGTACTTGCATGTCAACCTACCACTGTACTGTGGTTGAACAGGCATGCTGCGATCAACTTGAATACTTGTTCATTAATTGTCCAAACAAACCTTCTAATTGTCCAAACTAATTTTCTTTCCTTTTTTAAAATCTTTTAATGACCCCGTAATCCCTTGCATCAGGGTGGAGTCAGGGCAGTTGAATGGAGCTGAATGTTTACTGGCTGGATGCCCTTCCTGTCACCAATGCAGAGTGCACAACAGATATATATTCATTGTGCCCAGAGAGAGAAATAACTGCCGCTACCTAGGATTGAACTCACAGCCTCCTGATTGTGAGGCAAAAATTCTACCTGTAGGCCACTGCTCAATTTTCTTTTCTATTATGCCATTTACTAATTTAATAGATCGGGGGGTGCCATTGACACACTAAAACTGGGCCTTAGCAGAATTCCTCAGGATGTTTTTTAAATGATAAATATATGCTAAATGATATTACTATTAGATGAACTCATAGTTGGCTGAATGACTACCCTCAAAAACTGCTCAGTTGTGGCTACAGATCAACTTAAAGCAGAGATGTGAAACTTTGGCAGCTTTTAAGCTTGTGGACTTTAATTTCCCCAGCATGGCTGGCTGGGGAATTCTGGGAGTTGAAATCCATAGGTCTTTAAATTGCCAAGATTGGACACCCCTGGTTTACAGACAAATATCAAATGAAACACCAGAAGATTCTGCCCTGGGTCCAGTGCTGTCCAACATTTTTATCAACAACTAGAACGAAGGTGGGAAGTTAGGAAGTTTTTAAGAAGTCAGAAAATTATTTGCAAATGAGACAAAGCACCTCTCGATGAAAAACAGAAGATTCAAAAAGTTAGGCTTGAGCAGCAGACTGAAATGAATAGGATGGAAGACAAGTAAAATTCTGCATTTAAGTTGAAAAAAAAAAAAAAGCCCTGAGCTACTTGAATAATACTACATCAAGATCAACAGGAGAGAGAGATTAACAACTGACATTTTCTAAGAGATGGCATAAGAGAGCCAGCTATCAAGAGTGAGATGAGAGCAGAAAAGAGATTTAATTCAATTTTGTAGCTCTCTTGATTCTGCAAAGATGTTTGAAAAATTCAAGGATGTCTTCCTGTTCACTGTGAAACAATCAATCAAACAATCAAGAAAACTGCTTTTGCCCAGGAGATGACAAAAGGAACTGAAAGCGGATGCACTACCTGCCCTTTCTTAACATCAGCCAAGCCATTAATTAAAAAGGCTTCAAAAAGGTACTATCTTTTTCAGATTTGAATGCCTCATATTTTAGAGGAAAGAATGAGTACTCGAAATAAAAGGAATTAAATAAGAGTGCCTATCAGATATCTCTTTTGCACAGGGCACCATGTCCAATCAAATAGCATCACCCTGAAACCTATCGACTTAAAGTCTATCTTCCACTGGAAATTCAAATACAAATGAGTTTTGCAATATGTTCAGGCTATTGCTGTATAGTTCCCAAATAAAATAAAACCATGGGTCAGAATTTGCGTGCAGTTTTGGTTTGCCACGATATTAAATAAAAAATAAAAAATGTTGAGACTCTAGAAAGAGTGAAGAGAAGCACAACGAAGATGGTTATGGGATGGGAGGCTAAAATATACGAAGAATGGTTGCAGGAATTGGGTATGTTTTACTTAATGAAAAGAAGGACCAGGAGTGATATGATAGCTTACAAAGAAGAGGGGGTCAGGCTATTCTCCCAAAGCACCTCAAGGCAAAACAAGAAGCAATGGATGGAAACTCATCAAGGAGAGAAGCAACCTGGAATTAAGGAGGAATTTCCTGAGAGTTAGAACGATTAATCCGTGGAACAACTTGCCTCCAGAAGTTGTGAATGCTCCAACACTGGAAGTTTTTAAGAAGAGATTAGATAACCATTTGCCTGAAGTGGTATCAGGTCTCTCGCTTTAGCAAGGAGTTGGATTAGAAGACTTCCAAGGTCTCTCCAACTCTGTTATCTGTTAACTATATAAAAAACATTTCAGAATAAAAACAGTGAATCTTCCATTTAACAGATATCTCTGTGAGTGGACCTTATATGCAATGAATGTACTCCTGAATTATGCATACATACAGCACATAAATCACATGAGTAAAATCCTATTTGGAGGAAAAATAGATTTGGGTTTAAAGCAGCCCTCCCCTTCATTAATACAGTTAATTGATTAATCTATGCCTTGGATGAGGGAATGCAAAGCTTTTTCCATCATTACAATTAACACAATTGCTTCTCTGGAAAAGAAAAGAAAGAAAGAAACTGTACATCAAGATATTTATCCCACCAATAAGTAAATTATTTTTGCAGGACACTGATTTCCCAACAGATCAATCATACTTTACAAAAGGCAAAATTTTCTTACCCATTTCACAATGGGTAAGTGGTTCTTGTGTTATAGTGACTATAAATTTTGTTTGAAGTTGCTTTCTGAAATACATACCAAAAAGATATACTATATATCTCCAAGAAAATGTCCTGAGCAATGAAAATATAAAAGGCATCACAATGTTGAAACGCTCTCAAAAATCCGCTGAAATTAAACATGTTTGTCAAGAGAAGAGGGGGGGAAAAGGGAAGCTGAATCACCATGATGCAATTAAAATTGAGACTGGACACATGTAAGAAATGTCTTTCTGGGGGAAATTTAAAAAAATAAAAGCTTTGCAGTACACAATTTCTGTTTCCAACATCTTCTATCAAATGCTATTAAAAAATCACAAGAGAACTTGGAGGCGACAGTAATTTCTGTGGATCTCTAACAGTTGAGGTTAGACAGGAAATTAGACACAGAAGTTCTGTTTATAGAGTTTAAGATTTCTGTCCTTTATATAAAATATCGCACCAACTTGTCTAGTATAACATTAGCAAGGAAATGTTACCCACACACCAACTGTCATGTCTACACCCTAAAGTCATTATTTATAGAGATTCTCAATCATCCAGGTCATGGTTGTCCTAAAAATGCTTTCCCAAAAGGCAGTTGGACTTTCTTGGTGTTTTTTTGTCTTGAAAGTGTTTCTCTTCTTATCCAACAAGCTTGAACTGAAGAAGCAAACCATTTTCAAGGGGAAAAAAAAATGCTAATTGCTGTTTAGAAAAACACCTTTGGGACCTACACTCATTAGCTTTGATTTCTTAGTGGATGATGGTACTCTGGTTGCAAAAATTTGCAAGAACTGTACCATGTGTTGTAACGTCTTAAAGAATGACCAATTCTTCCTGGGAAACACTTTGATGGACCTGGCTGTTACTCATCACCTGAGATTTAAAATATGCAGTCCAGAATCATCCAGAGTTAGGATTACATTCATGGTTTTTCACCCTTAGCTAAACTGGCAGGACTTTTAGAAATGATACTTGGAAACATCTGGAAGAGTTGTATAGGACAATGGTGTCAAACTCGATTTCATTGAGGGGCTGCATCAGGGTTGTGTTCATGGGTGGGCTTCAAAAAATTTAGCAACCGTTTCTCTGTTTGGTTGGTGGACAGGCATGGCCATGGTGGGCGTGGCTTAGTCAGCCTCCTGCACCATGCCCGGGGGGGGCATTTTCACCCTCCCCGGGCTCCAGAGGTTTTCCTCAAGCTTCTGGGAGGGCGAAAATTGCTCTCTGGAGTTTCTGGAGCCTCTGGGAGACACGTTTTTTGCCCTCCCCGAGCCTCTGCGTGGGCTCTGCACTTACCTGGGATCAAAATGGGCCACGTGGAGACTCCTGGGAGATGGGTAGGGAGGGTAAGGCCAGCCAGTTGTTGCAAGTATCAGTTCAATGAACCAGATGTAAAATTAACATCCAATTCACCTGAACTGGTGCAAACCGGTAGCAGCCCACCTCTGGTTGTGTTTAACCTTGGGGGCCATGGTGGGCATGGCCAGTTTGATATCACTTGTGTCAGGGGCATGTGTGATGGCCCGAGTGCTTTGCCAGCAGAAAGGGGCTCCCGATCTCCATTTTTGGCTACAATGGCCTCCTGCAGCCCCCTGCCATTGAAAACAGAGCTTGGGTGGGCCATGTGTGCCCCCCTGGGTCCCATTTTTGGGCATGACAACCTCCTGCAGCCCTCTGCCAGTGAAAAAGGAGCCCCAAGCTCCATTTTCACTGCCAGAGGCACCGTAGGCCGGTCCTTCTCTGTTTCTAGAGCAGCCCCATGGGCCAGATCTAAGCACCCCACAGGCCAGATCCCCAGGCCTGAAGTTTGACACCCCTAGTACAGGATCTCCTGTTTATGCAGGGTGGTTGAGCTAGAAGACCTCCAAGGACCCTTCCAACTGTTACTCTGTTAAAGCTATTTTCTGCTATGTACCCCTCACCCCATTTCTGTGACTCTTCGCCAGCAAAGCTTGCGCACAGGGGATGAAAAACACACACACACACACCCAGAAAAGGAAGTATGACTAGCTTCTTCTTCTTCTTCTTTCTGGCACAGTGGTCTTGAACCATGCTGAAATAAAAGATTCTGCTCATTTGCAAAAGAGATAACGACTATATAAATCCAAACACTGAACCCAATATAGCAACAACAATTGGACTAAGCTTGGTTAGTTCTTCCGAGATGTAGCCTTGTTCAGAAATCCTGCTATTCCATTCGTCCGTTGTGCACAATATTTGTGCCGATCCCCCTCCCCAAATTGGAAAAAAAAAAAAACCCTCCATTACTAGATTAAACCTATTGTTGAGACCAGACATTATTATTATTATTATTTTTGTAGGAACCAGCCATGTATTTTCTTTTCAAGCCAGAAGAAGCTGGAAGGAATAGCGAGAAGCTGCACACTCTTTGACCTCCAAAGAGAGTTTCAGTTGCGGAAGGAAAACCTGTGTGGCATTAACTTTGATAAGGACAACTTTTCCAACATTACTGCCTCAAATAGTTGAACTCCATGGAAAATGCACAGAGACACCTTCCCCCCCCCCCTTAGAAAGGTCTGCCAGCCACCTCAATCGCCAGGAAGCAGCAATAATCGGTTGCATAGCAATGGGCAAGCTGGACTAATGAGAGTTGCTAAAGGAAAGAATGAGGGGGAACCTGCTCCACCCCAGACATACACACACACACACACACACACACACCACAAAGCTCCACCACAACTAGCACCAGCAGGGCAATGAGAGAAGGATAAGCCAAAGGAAGAGCAGAGCATGTCCCTTTGCCCGACTTTGCGGCATCAGCAGAACCTGGCCTATCAGATGGATTTTCACCATGCTGGCAGAAGAGAGAGATGGAGAGGTGGAAGAAGAAGAGAGGAGGGAGAGGAGAAAGAAAGACTCACCATGGCAGGAGAAAAAAAGAGAGAGAGAGAGAGGAAGGAGAAACAGAACGAGGGCAAAATGGAATAAAGGAAGGGGAATCACAAATAAAGTATATGTATATGTATATGTATATGTATATATATATATATATATATATATATATATATATATATATATACATATACATATACATATACATATACATATACATATACATATACATATACATATATATATACACACATACATATATATATACATATACATATACATATACATATACATATACATATACATATACATATACATATATATATATATATATATATATATATATATATATATATATTAAAGTATATATATATAAAGAGAGAGAAAAAATAACGAAGCACTCAGACGAGAAAACTGACAATTTTTCCAAGCCAGAGCAAGGGTGAAAGGCATGCAGAGGCCTGATAACAGAGACAGCCTTTAAAGGGGAAAACTGGTTACTTCCAAAAACAAAAGAGACAGAAAGAAAGACAGACAAAGATCCTTATACTCCAAAGAAATACACCGGAGTGACAAGGGATCAGGGCACATACAAGGTCTTAACAGCACCATTTTGGATGCTTTTCGGCTAGGAGTTGAAGGGCCATCCTGGTTCAGAGACAAATATGCAGGAAGAGAGAGAGAGAGAGAGCAGAGGGTGAGCAATCCAGGGATATCCACCAACTTCCTTTGTGGCTTCGGGGTTTTGATGCGCGGGCAGCAGAGAAGCCCAGCTTTGGTTTAGTGCATGCTGGCAGCAAGGGGATATTTTTTTGGGGGGGAGGGGGGGGAAGCTTTGCAAAAACAAAACAAAACATGGAACTGACACCCCACCCATCCCAAATTCTGCTTTCTGAGAAGTGTGGCTGAAACCTTTAAGACAAAGGTGCAGAGGTGGGCTTCAAAAATCTTTTTAGCAAAGGCTTATCTGCCTGGCTGCTGGGTAGGCGTGGCCTAGTTGGCCTCCTGTACCATGGCAGGGAGGGGGGCATTTTCACCCTCCCCGGGCTCTGGAGGCTTTTCTTGAGCCTCTGGGAGGGCAAAAACAGCCTCTCTGGGCTCCAGAGGTTCTCTGGAAGCCGGAAACGGGCACATTTCTGGCCTTCCTGATTTTCACCCATCCTGAGCCTCTGTGCACGCACCCTGCACTTACCTACATCTAATCCAGTCCGCGTGGGGACTCCTGGGAGGGGAGGGCAGGGATGGGCGGGGCCAGCCAGGAATGGGATTTGGGGGTTCTCCAAACTGCACAGAATCTTAGCTAGGGGGCTCTCCCTGCAAACCGCCAGCAGCCCAGCCCTGCAGGAGTGCCAAACTTGATTTTATTGAGGGCTACATCAGGGTTGTCTTTCACCAGGGTGGGTTTGGCCCGCTTGACGTCACTCATTTCATGCTCTGCCACCGAAAAAGGGCTGGCGAGCTCCGTTTTTCAGCTGGGACGGCCTCCTGCAACCCTCTGCACGCAACTCTCCCGAGCTCCGTTTTCGCAGGCAGAAGCACCATGGGCTGGTCCTTCGCTTTCCAGGGTAGCCCCATGTGCCAGATCTAAGCACCCCACAGGATGGATCTGGGCCCCGGGCCTTGAGTTTGACACCCCCGCTTGAAGAAATGACAACTTTCTGGCCATAGGGATGCTTGCCAAAATATTGACTTTTTTTGAAAGTGCCTGGGCAGTTTTAGCCAAGTTCCTTGTCAGACTGAGAGGCGGGCAAGTGCAGTTAGTCCTTGGCTTACAGCAGTTTATTTAGTGTCTGTTCAAAGTTACATCGGTTCTGAAAAAAGTGACTTCAGCCATTTTTCACCCTTAACGACTTTGGTAGCATCCCCGTGATCACATGATCAAAATGTTTTGGGGGGAAAGGCGGCTTTTTTTAAAAAAAATCCTAAATAGAGACATCCAGAAATCCAGGCTGCTCAACTTGCTTTATATCCCATACGGCCAAAAAAGAAAGAAAGAAAAGATTTCTTTGTGTCCCTCTCTGGCAGAGGAATTGAAGCTTTGACATAAATTGTATAAGCTCTCTTGTGCTTCCTGGTTTTATGGCGGCATAAAACAAGGGCCAAGGAAAGGAAGACTAAAAAAAAATTTTATTTTTTTTTTTTTTTTACTAGCCTGGTTATAAACCATCCACAATGCTTGCAGCCCTTGACAACTTTACCGAGCCCCCTCATAAAAGAACAATTTAGTCTGAGGGGTGGCTGTGTGCTTTAATGGGACCTCTTAAAACAAACCATAATGGATAAAGAATGAAACACAAACTACTTTTCGTCCCTTGTTTAAAAGCACGGATCAATGTTATAAAGTACTCTGTGTTTTACTGCTTGCAATATTTCAGTCTTGGGCAGAAGAACTGGGCAGTCAAAACATCGCTGGAGATTTTCAAGAAGAGACTGGACAGCCACCTGGAATGGTATAGGCTCTCCCGCCATAGTCAGGGACTAGAACACCTCCAAGGTCCCTCCCAACCCTATTATTCTATGTTAAGGGAATAACAAAGTTGGAAGGGACCTTGGAGATCATCTAATCCAAACCTTCCTCCCCCCAACAGGAGACCCTACTCCATTTCGGACAGATGGCAGTCCAGTGTCTTCTTGAAAGCTTCCAGCGATGAAGCTCCCACAACTTCTGAAGGCAACTTCTGTTCCATGGATTGATTGTTCTCACTGTCAGAAAGTTTCTCCTTATTTCAAGGTTGAATCTCTCCTTGATGAGTTTCCATCCATTATTCCTTGTTTGGCCTTTGGGTGCCTTGGAAAACAGCTTGACCCCTTCCTCTTTGTGGCAGTCCCTCAAATATTGGAATACTGCTATTATGTCTCCCCTATTATGTCCTTCTCTTCACTAAACTAGTCATGCCCAGTTTCTGCAACCGTTCGTCATATGTTTTAGCCTCCTTTCACGTTCTATCATGAAAGGCTGATGGTGTAAGATTTCATCCAAGGCCGACTAAAATATTTTTCAGTGCTTCACGAATGGATGGTTTTCATTGGCCATTTTGGGACTCTAAACAGAAAAAACAAAAATAGGGTCTTCCCAAAAGGTGTTTTTTCCCAAAAAGGCAACAGGACTTTCTTGGTTTGTCGGTTTGTTTTCTTGAAAAACGTTTTGCTTCTCATCCAAAAAGCTTCAGTTCAGACTGAAGTAGAGTCCTGTTTCATTTTTTTGAAAGCCAAAGCAAGAAGTGTTGACTTTAAAAGTCCCTGCGTGGTCCTCATAGATTCAAGTTTCTATTTACCTCAAAAGAAGTGGTCACCCCTGCTCTGCCAATTGGCTTGAACCAAAGAGAAGGAGGGACATCCTGCAGAACGGGGAAAACCCCAAAGCCACAAAGGATTGTGAGTGCGATAGTTTGTCCTAGTTTTTGAAATGCCTTATTCCCCTTTAAAGGAAAAGAAAAGGATTTAAAAATAATAATAACCAAATAAATAAATAAATAAATGTTATTGGGGAGGGGGAGCCCCTCTCACGTCCCATCCCAGACCCCTCACCCCAACAAAATCCCCAAAACCCATCACCATTCTTCCAGACATTAATCACCCTTACCTATTGAGCTGAGGAGTGGCTTGTCTCGACAACACTGCCCAGATAGCTGAGATTAATCAAAAACAAAGCAGTTATCAACATCCGCACGGAGCCAAACTCCACAAGACATCAGCAAGTCAAAAGGGGAGGGGGCAAAAAAAAATCAAAGGAAAAGCGAGGGAGGAAAAAAAATAAACCAAGAGACAAACGAACAAATATTGCTGGAGAAAGTAAGGGAGAGGAAGAAAGGAGAACTAAAAGTGTAGAGAGCTTCATCATCAATGCAACAGGGGAAACTAGTACGAAGGACTTCTCAATGCTACGGATTGGGTCCCTCACTGCCAAGTTCCCTCTGGTCAGTTCCAAATCTTCTTCCCAAAGGATCCTGGGAATTGTAGTTCCATCAGGAGAAAAATGGCTGACATCATGAAAGAGGATCTGAGGCCATCATTGAAGATGGCAAATTGCCCTCCGCCCTCTAAGGAAAGCCCATTTGAAACTTCCTTTGTGAAGCCACCAGTGTGGAGTCCCTGTCTAGTTCAGAGCTTCCAAAAATTTAACTACAATTCCCATGATTCCCTGGGGGGAGCCATCATCACTAAAGGGACCTGAAAACAAATATATTGTTCATGGTGCAGACAAGGGGCAAGGAAACTCTATGTCAAGGGTCTTCAAACTTGGCAAGTTTAAGACTTGTGGACTTCAACTCCCAGAATTCCTGAGCTAACATGACTAGAGGAGGAATTGTGAGACTTGAAGACCACAAGTCTTAAAGCTGTCAAGTTTCAAGAACCCTGCTCTATCCTTCAGATATCATTGGACAATAGTACCCTTTCTTCCTGACTAGTGAGACTGGGACTAATAAGAGGCCAAAACCCAACAAGATCTAGAAGGTCTTTATTCTCCACCCTTGCATTAGGAAAGACTTCCATGCCTTGGGTGCTGATGTGTGGACTTCAGCCTCCAGAACCTCCTCACCTAAGATGGCTTTGCAGAGAATCCTGAAATTCATCAATCTGGAGGTAGACAGTATCAGAAAGTGATATTTTCCTGGTAACGGACTTTGGTGTAACCTTGGATCCATGAGGTCCATTTTTCCCAATCAGAGATGTAGCTTTCACTGCTTTTTCTCTGGTTGCTTTCAAATACCAAGAGACTGCTCTGTCCTTTTTGTGTACGTACATCTCTCTTCTCCTATAGTCTAAATCTCCTGAAAGCATCACTCCATAATTGTGCTGATTAGATTCATTAATGAATTAGGAGCTTCCAGGCAGTACAAATAAAATGGCAGAACAGGAAGCGTGGCAAGGAGAATGAAAGTCAATCTCACCCTGCTACGCTCAGACCATTGTAGCTTATGCTCCTGCCAACTTAGCAGTGGCAATCACTGCGTGTTCCCATCACAAGCAGACCACACCTCCCATCCTTTAATTTCCCTTTCTCTTGCCCCCTCCCCATCCAGATGGCACAATGCCCCACTCATTTCCAGAAAGTCCCCGGGATTTAAAGGGAAGAGCAGGGGGATACAACTCCACCACATCAAGAATCAAAACAAAAAGCTGCATCAACAAAGAACAACCAAGATGGGAAACACTGCCATCAGACAGAGGAGCAAAGGAGAGAAGGAAGAGACAGAAAGAGAGAAAACTTTGCCTGAGTAACCAGCTGCTGGAGAGAAGATCAGCTCCAGTCACCTTTCATCGTCAGGATCCAAGAATGTTGACTTCACTGTGGTTGGGTTGGGTTGGGGTTCTAAGTTGATGTTGGGTTTTTGGGTTCCCCTTCTCCTGGCAATTTGTTCAGGGGCTAAAGCCCTGGACAAACCAGGGGGCAAAGCTTGTAGCACCCTTTTTAGAGATAAGGAAGGTAAGGTGGCTTGGGTAACCTAGTTGGAATCAGGGAGGAAGATCAATCCTATTGGGAGGGGGAAAGGAAGGCAAAAACTAGGGTTTCATGTTCTGGGAAAGTCAACAGCCAGGAATGAGAAAAGCAAAATGTCAGTAATTTCTAGAGTTCATTCACCCCGATCCCCACAGAACCCCAACCGTCCTCTCTCCAAAGACTCCTGAATCTGAAATGTTGTTAACTTTGTTCATCTGAGGCGTCAGTCCCCAAGCCAGAAGCAACCTCTGAATGAGATTCCCCATGGAACGATGGAGGGTGGAGAGAAGTGGGAGTTTCAAAGAACAAACAGGGAAAATCCACAGCTAACTCAGCATTCTATTGATCTAGCCTGTCGAGCTGAGCAACCACCACAGGCACCAATATTGCCCCAACAGTACAAAGTGAACTTTGGGTGTCTAGATCAACTCTAAGGATTCCATTGATGGTGTTTGGGGAAGGACTTTGGGGGAAGGATGGGAGCGGGTGAGGTAGGAGGGAAAGAAGGGCTGGTAAAAAAAGGAAGGCAAGCAAATTCCACTTGTGCGTGCATACCCTTACCCTGAACTGGTTGTCGGTGTCAGCTCTGGCCTATGGGTTTCCTCCCCAGTCCTCCTTGGCGAGGAGATCTGTCCAAAGACATCCATGGATTCCATGGGCATGGAGGGGCAATGAGAGGGAGGAAAGCCGGTGGCCAAAGAGGTGAAGGCCATCGTTGGTCGGAAGCTGGGACTTCCTCCACGACTGCTCTGGGCAGGAGAACCGGTGGAGGGCGTTGACTTGCGTGAGAAGCTGACTGCAGCCGGGGGCTGCAAGGTGATCTCCGATATCTCTGCCTGCTGGATGAGGCCGGGTCGTGGTCTGGCACGGGCCGTCAGCTCTGGGGAGCTGGTGTGGGAACTGAGGGGGCTTTGAGTCAGGGGTGAAAGCCTTGACGGTTGCAACACCACCTGATGTAAACTGGGTTCCACCCTCCTGGCTTGCCGAGGGCTTGGCCGAGGTCTTGGTTGTGGGTCATACCACCTTGTGTCTAGGCCAAATGTGCTTGTGCTGCTGTGGCTGACTGGCTCGGACGGCCCGTGGTAAGGCAACACCGGTATTCCCATGCCTTGACTGGTATGTCTTAGCTGCCCTTGGCTCACCATTGGTTGCATAGGTTTGTCCTGCCATTTGGGGGTGATGGGCATCATGGAAGGTTGGCTCCTGCTGGGTGACTTGCCAGCCCAACTCTTGGGTGCCTCCAGGGCCAGAATGCCAGGGTAGGATGCAGGAACCTGGAGGGAGGAAGGCGGAGGTCCCCTTGGAAGACTGGCCTGGGGCTGCATGCTCTCAGACATTTCACACGGATGGAGCTGGTGAGGAAAGAGGATGGGTGAAGACTCCAGGCCACTGAAAGGGAACTCGGCCCTGCCCCACAGTTCAGGGGACCGGCCTCCCGTTGGAGTCTGAGTCAGGGGCAGTGTGCTGTTTGAAGCATTTTCTCCATTCTCTTCAGGGATGGTAGGGTGGCCAAAAGGTCCTTCTGGATGCAGGGGAGGGGAGGACATGACGGAGCTGAGAGGGCTCACCTCTGGCATGTAGAATGGTGGTGGGTCCATCTCTCCAGGGCTGCTGCTACTGAGGTAACCATAATATAGGCCATGGTGGAATGGCCGGGGGCCTGGGGGCCGGGCCTGACCAGTGGCTTGAAGGGCCCCTGTTCCCTCCAGACCCCGATGGAACCTAGGACTGTATGCTGGTGGCTGCAGATAAGACTCTTGGCTGGAAGAAAGAGGCGTCAACTGGGACTTGAGGGCCACAACAGAAGGAGGCATCACAAGGTCATCATTTTCTTCATCAGACTGGCGGAACTCGGGGTACATGTCTGTTTCCTCCACAAAAGGGAAGCCTTCGATCCGACGGGACTTGAGTGAGGGCTCCATCTCTGAAGGATCCATGACGAACCGGCCATCTGGTCCACGGCTGATGAGCTCGATGGGGGTGGTGGCCTCAGCTTCAGCTTCAGCTTTGGAAACACTGTACTTCTTGCTGCTGATAGCCCGTTTGGTCCTCTTATAAAGAGACAGCTCCTTCTCCTTGCTAGGGCTGAGCATGCGCTTGCCAGATGGACCTTGGTCATCGGACGACTCAGAAGGGGGCCGTAGAGTACGGATGCTCTCAGGACTCACCTTGCCAGAAGACAGCCTAGGAAGGAGGAATGTAAGAAAGAAGGAAAGCTCTTGGAGGAGTTTACAGCACCACCTGAAAAAATACCTCAACAAACTCTAGGACGTGAGAATAAGGCTGTAGAAATCCTTCAGAGAGGAACTCCAGGCAAGGATTTTATCAAGGTTATATATGACTTTAGGGCACCCTTTCCCAACCTTGTCAACTTTAAGATGGGTGGACTTCAATTCCCAGATTTCCACAGCCAGCCAGTAGTTTTCTCAGGGTTTGACTCAGCACTTTTGAGGTGGGCTTTCCCAGGTCATTTGTATATAACCTGTCCACAACAATGCAGACACACACATATACTTTTCTGAAGGGAACCGATGCTAGCAATTTTTCTCCACTTTGTTATGGAAGGCAACAAAACCACAGGCTATTTTTTTTCTCCAAGCAGTAATGGCCGCATTAAAATATACTTCTGAGAGTTTTACAAAGTTAAGGAACAATTGGATATAAAGATATTTTGCCAAATTATAAGCATGAATGTCAGACTTTGAAGGCAAGCTCATTTAAAGCACCACCGACTTCAACAATGAGCACAATAACAAGATCCAACTAACATCTAATTTCTCTTGAAGGCCTTAAGACAATAGGGCCAACAGTTCCTCTTTGTAACTGTTTTCTCTGTGCAACTGTTTTCTCTGAGCCGTGGGGGCGCAGTAGTTAGAATGCAGGACTGCAGGTTACTTCTGCTGACTGCCAGCTGCCTGCAATTTGGCAGTTCGAATATCACTAGGCTCAAGGTTGACTCAGCCTTCCATCCTTCCAAGGTGGGTAAAATGAGGAGCTAGATTGTTGGGGGAAAGAGGCTGACTCTGTAAACTGCTTAGAGAGGGCTGTAAAGCACTGTAAAGCGGTATATAAATCTAAATATATAAATGGCTATGTGCAATGAGGTGCTTGAGATGAAACACTGAAACATCTTGCATCCCTACCATTTCCAAGCAGGAGAAGCAATTCCCGATTTTGCAGTAGTTGTAGCTCTGAAACGCTCAACTAAAGCCGACCATCTCCTGTTTCTTTGACCTCCCCAGGCTTACAGATTCTGTATGACTGTCTAGAAGACCTGCATGTGGGACCTCAAGGCGTTAGGAGAACATCAACCTGGAGAAGATTGATGTCAGCAGTGCCCCTTTTAGCTTACCATCCATCGAACTATAACTTCTGTGCTCACGATGCAAAATACTTACGGAGACTCTAGACTCTTCCTGCAGTGGGTTATAGAAAGAGGAGGGTCTGCAAAGCAATAAAAAGAAGGAGGTGGGAAAGAGACCATTACAGATCCATGAATGAGAAACTATGTTCCTTAAATAAGTCAACTCTGGACTTTGTGCTTGAGGTAGGGGGACAAGTGGAACTTTGATTTTGGACGTTACCAGTTAGATAGATTTGTTGTGATAGAAACGGCTAATTTACGTTATTATGTCGAAGTCAAAAGTTGAGGTTTGATGTTATTCTCTTATTCTACTGCACCAAAGGGAGTTGGAAGTCAACTCGTTTGCTTACTTTTTCCCTACTTTTCTGCACATTTCCCTTCCCTTCTCTGTCCGACCCACTTGGGTTGCTTTTATTTTGAAGGCAATTTCTTTTTTCTTTTTTTAATTTACATATGTTGTGCATGCATGCCTACACACACCTTCACGGGCTTATAAGTTCGGCCTTCCACAACTTTCCCAGTTTCTAATTGCCCAACCCTGACATAGCTCCTTAAAAGTTGGAGATGCATTGCTTAACAATTAGGATCAGGTGGACTTTGGAAACGGTGATGCATCAGACCACAGGCATCTTAACAACTGGACTGAACTTATATTCTCTTCCCTGAAAGAGAAATTGTGGGATATTCTGGGATGCCTTCCTTTCCCCTTTTCCAACCCTGCCTTACCTTCGCCTGAGTAGGATCACCAACAAGATCAATCAGGACCAACAAGTCCTCACCTTTTTTGCGTTTGAGCTTCCGTTTGCGTTGCTTGTTGACAAAGCATGCCGCCAATGTGCTGAAAAGAATGGCGGCGGCGAGGAAACAAATCGTAGCAACAATGCCCGCCAACACCGGACGCGCCAATCCTTCATCAGTCAGCTCTGGCTGCGGAAATATGTCTGAGTAGAAAAGAAGATAGAAGGTACGGGTAGCATTAAGGTTTGGAGATGCCTACAGAAATATCTAACAGCTCTAGATGGGGCAGTCTGGGAAATCAAACTCTATAGCAAGGGTCTTTAAACTTGGCAAGTTTAAGACTTGTGGGCTTCAACTCCCAGAATTCCTGAGCTAACATGACTGGAGGAGGAATTCTGGGAGTTGAAGTCCACATGTCTTAAAGCTGTCAAGTTTGAAGACCCCTGCTCTATAGGATGGCTAAAGTGATTTTTATTGAGATTGGTTTATAATAACAGAATCTTATTAATTTGATTGTGCTTCTTATTTCCTCCCACCCCATTATACTCTAATGAATGAGGGGAGTATCTGACTTTTCCAAATGTTATCTCTTTTCTCCAGACGTAAAAAAAAAAAAAAGAATGTTACTATTTTCATTAAAATTTTAATTATGACACTTTTCTCCTCATGACAAGCATCTAAAGAGTTTGTCACAGGATATTGATTTATTGACCTATTAAATGTGTTTGTCACCTCTCTCATTGTCCCCTTTCGCTGGGTGACTTACAATGTGAGGAAATGATAGTGTACAAGATTAAAAGAGTAGAACAATAACTAGATTAAAATGAACAAGAAACAGCTGTGATCATGGGGGATACATCATAGAATGGAGGTGAGATCTTCCATTCAATTAATCCAGTAACCACCTGCAGGAGAATGCAATTGGCAATGCCGGATTTAATAATATAATATAATTGAAGATGTTACCTAGTTTGGTAATGAAATGTCTGAAAGAAAGTAACCAAGCTCAGGGACCATCAATGACCCCACAAGTTTTTCATGAATTTCTGGGAATTCTATGAGTTGATATCCACCTCTCTTAAAGTGACCAAGGGTGAGAAACACTGCTCTAGACTGGAGAATGCTTTTAATTATTTTATTTTTTTTGGGGGGGGGGGAATCATCACAAAGGACTCCTTGTTCCTAGAGCTGATTGAGATGATCTCAGAACTGGGCATGTAAAAAGCCAAGGCAAGTAAAATCATTGCTTACCTGTGCTGGAGACTCCAGCAATATTGCTGGGTTCGCTAATTAGACCTTGCATGACAGCCAAAATTCGGAACTCGTACCACGTGTCCTACAACATGAAACATGCAAGGGTCAATCATCTCAATAATGTCGATGGAAACCAATGTCATCTTTATTCAAGGTAACAAACCATTCCCAAGGGAAGGGAGGGAGATGGCAAAAATATTCCTTACAACCAGACTTGAGTTCAGCTACCTGCATTAAGTAGAACTAGCTCTTATTCAACTGGCCACCATTTGAATGTGTTGGCACTGCAAAGCTTCTCCAACAGTACAACCCAAGACAATCCTTTGGATAATTCCAAGATGGATAGAAGAGAGTATCTGCAGGTCAAGATTGAAATGTGGGGTCCTTGGTACTCTCTGAGCTTGGTTGTTTTCTTGAAGACATTTCATTGCCAGACTAGGTGACACCATCAGTGTCACCTTGTTGGATAACATCACTGATGATGTCCCCTGGTTTGGTAATGAATCATCTGCAACAAACCACCCAACTTAGAGAGAACCAAGGTCCCCACAATTCCGATTCCAAGGAACAAATGCAGCTATTAATTTTGTAGCAAAACCAGAGCAACCCATTTTTCAACACTGGGACCTCTGATAATCTGGCAAGCATAGCATGAATCTTACTACAGTTTAGCTGCACTCTTCTATGTTCCTATATGAAAAACAAGTCCTACTAACTTAATAAATTTACTTCTGGACAGGGTTGCAGCAAAGGTTTTTCCCCATAGATCCATTCAAGCAGGCATTTGTGCAAGTTGATTATTTATGAATCCACATTCTGATTTACTTTTAAATGGGATTTATATCCTGATGTTCTGCCTTGAAGAGTGCTATAAAATAGCTTCTATCATTAAATATAGATGATGTACCATCAGCACCATAATCATAAAAGATAATAGCAATCCAGATAAATTCAACAAAAGCACATGTCAAATCCAGGTAGAACCAAGAGGACTTAATATCAAGGACCTCACAAGATTAAATAAAATTTAAAACAGGGGAGCAGGAACAACAAAAGAAAAATAAGAGGAGGCTGCTCTATGGATTTCTTTTCCTTACAGATAACAATTTTTTATTCCAAGTTTTTCTTTTTCTTTTCTTTTTACTTTTTCCTAGTCGTATTAAATCTCACCTTTTGAATTCTCACTTCCAACCTTACCTCAGTGTGAAACTTATGCAACACCAGCAATAGGATTTTTTTTTTTTTTAAATCAATTTACATGGATTTGGAGATTATATTCCTATGCAATTAATGTGTGTGTGTGCGTGTGTGTATTCTTTCCCTTTCCCCTTTTTTTCTGTTTTGTTTTTTATCTGTTGCTTTTTACTGAACTAATCATAATGGAAAATATGGGGGGAAAATATATTATTCAAGCCAAATAGTTTAATTGCTTTGGAACTTTTAATCCCAGCAATTTGGAATATGAGATATAGCAATAACACTTAAGATTTATCTGATCAAGGACCTTATCCAATATAGACATTGAGATTACAGGTCTGGAATTCTTGATCTTTCCTGATTCTTTCCTTTTTGAAAATAGCAATGGCACTTAGACTTATATACTGCTTCACAGTGCTTTACAGCCCTCTCTAGGCAGTTTACAAGTAACCATATTGCCTCCAACAATCTGAGTCCCCATTTTACTGACCTCAGAAAGATGAAAGGCTGAGTCAACTTTGAGCAGGTCAAGATTGAATTCCAGGCTATAGGCAGAGTTAGCCTGCAATGCTGCATTCTAACCATAGCACTACCATGGCGCCACAGACATCACATCAAGCAATTATGTTTGTCCTGTTCCATCAAATCATACAACATTGCTTTGACAATAGGGCTAGTGTCCTAAGGATGGAGAAAAGTCACTCACCATTTTCCCAGAGTTTCCACTCACCTGAGTCAAATCCTTGGCAAAAAAATCACTGTCGCTCCCTAAGATGGCATCATCCAAAATCTCCCATCTTTCTCCAACCCGAAATTCCATGATATATCGGTCAATCGGAAAACTGTGATTGGCTGGAGGGAGCCATGACAGCAGAACACCTTGCTGTGTCCGGTTAGCTGTTAGGCACCTTGGTGGAGTAACCAGCACCAGAGGTTCTGGTGTTGTGACAGGGAATGCTAAAGATATTGTTTTCAATAAATAAATAAATAAAAAGAGAAGAGGGAAAAAAGTAAATAATCGGGATAGGAAAGGACTGCATTGTTAGCACGAATGTCTAGTTCTAGAGGACATTTGCAGACCTAGTTGGCTGATATTATTGAGATGGATCCTTCTCTTTGGCTTCATGTAAAATTGAACAACTTCTGAGCCACAATGTCTATGCAGATTCTCAGTCATCCAAGTCATGGTGGTCCCAAAGGTATTTTTTCAAGAGGCAACTGGACTTTCTTGTTTTTCTTTGAAGACATTTTGCTTCTCATCCAAGAAGCTTCTTCATTTCTGACTTCAGAACTGAAGAAGCTTCTTTAATGAAAAGCAAAACATCTTCAAGGAAAAACAAAGGAAGTCCAGTTGCTTCTTGAAAAAGGACCTTTCTGAGGCAAAAGTCCTTCTTGTTAGTTTATCAGGCCAATAAAGAACAGAATCACACATTTTTTAGTATTTTAAGGTAGGGATCACTATAAAATTATAGTGATTCTACAATTAAATATTTAAAAGATTTTTTAAAAATTGAAGCCTTCTCCAATTCTCCTTCTCTCCAATGTCCAAAAAGAAATAAAAATAGATCCAGCACATTTCATACCGTTGTTTCCCAGTGGCTTCTGATGTGTCTGTGGTATCCAGCCCCTACAATGTTGCCCCTCTTCTAAATAGCCTTCTCTAGAATTTCTGTCTCTCCTTCCTCCTTCCATAACACTCTTTGGAACAAGTTAGATCAAGAACTGCTAAGGACCCTACTCTGAACTTCTGAAGATGACCTTGAACCTGCATCTCTGGTACTAATCCAGCACTTTAATCAATTAATCACACCAGCGTTTTGTTCCCCACTGTTCTAAAACTCCCTTTCTAACCCGTATCTATGGCTTAAACAAACTAACCCCAATGATAAATTTGATTCACTTAAGATTATTTTATCAATGGTACAACGTGTGAATAATAATTCCAAACTGGCAATAAGGGAGAAGGAAACAGATTCACTGGAAAGAAGAACAGAAGTATTTGTACAACCTACCACAATGGAAGTTCCACTCATCTTCTGAATCATACCTATCCAGCCCTATCAGGAGTGGTCCAGATGCTTTCCAGAAATTAATTGTTCATTCCAAAAGAACGCAATGTTTGGAACATCATGTGAAGCCTCCAATTTTGGAATACTAGTTTCTGGAAAACTCCTGGAGTTTCTGTAGCCCAGAATTCTGAAAATAGAACAGTAGACTTTGTACATAGTCTATCTAGAACTTTGCTGAATGGGTACAAGAAAAGAAGGATGGTGGGAAGCATTAATCTCCAGGGCTCACCTAAAGTATTTACGGTGACCACCTCACTGAAGGAGCTTGTGCCCAGCTTATTTTGGGCCAAGACACTGAACTGGTAGGCTGTCTCTGGTTCTAGGTTATCCACAAGCAACCAACTGGGACCAGCCGGTACTGGAAGGGAAAGCCAATCATGAGGTCCGAACTGTGCCCTCTTCATCCTAGAGAGAGAGAGAGAAGAAAAGACCATCCAAGGAGCAGGTTCTTCAGAAAGAAAGAACCTCAAAGGAAAAACAGAAAGAAGGATAAAGCAGCAGAGAGATGGAGAAGGGACCAAGAAGGGAAAGCAGAAACAATTTCTTAACTACCAATGGCCTTGTTTGGGGATTGATCCTGATGCCAGGATTCTATTTAATCTCTCTCCCTCTCCCTCCCTCCTCTCTCTCTCCTCTCTCCCTCCTCTCCCTCTCCTCTCTCTCTTTTCTCTCTCTTCTCTCTCCCCCCTATCCTCTCTCTCTATCCTCTCTCTCCTCCCACCCTAATTCTCTCTCTCCACTCTCTCCCCCGTTCCTCCCTCCCTCACTCTCCCTCTCTCTCTCTCTCTCTCTCTCACACACACACACACACACACACACTTTAAGAAATTGCACCAGTCATCTAAATTCCATGTGGAGAAAAAGCTGAATTTGGTGATCTAAATCAACTTGGCAACTTTAAGACATGTGGACTTCAACTCCCAGAATCCCCCAGCCAGCCAGCATGCAAAGAATATATCCTACTGGCATGTTGATTTCAGTCTGCATCACTTGATTACAAGGAGTAAGTGGAAAAGGACAAAGAAAGACAATCTCCATCCATTGACATCATATCTCTTTTGGCTGCTGCCATTTAAACATGTGCTACCCCATTCCATCAAGTGTTGTTGTTGTTTTTAAATCTGAATTAGATAACTTGGTTGTTGTTGTTTTTTAAATGGCATCTCAAGAGGGTTCAAAGGTCTGGCATGAAGCTCTTCTACTTCCCCCTCTATAAAAACTTGGATATCTCAAGGTTTACATTCTACATTTATGCAAGCTGTTGAATGACAATTGTTGCAAACGGGTCGGGTAATCAACCCAGTTTCTGCTTGTTCTCGGATACCTGAGCACATATTTTGCTTTTCAAATGGCATGACTGATGAACTCATGAGAGCCACAAGCAGTGCGCTAACGATGAGAAAGTTTATGTATGCGCATCAGCCATCCTGCTGCCTGTTGGCATCTTACCATAAATGCCTGGTTATTTAATCAGGCAGATGTAAACATTCATTAAGGGTGACTCTCTTCACAGCGTCAAACCAACTTGAATGGCAGACACATACATGGAGACTAAGATGACTCAGATGTCCTTAGCACAACAGCCAAATGACCCTCTGTGCTGCATGTTGCTTTCAGCTGTGCTCACCTGTGATGTCATTTCAGCAATGGTGAAGTGCAAACTATAATCTCATCCCTTCTGGCCCCAATCCAGGCCAAAACCACTGAAGATAAAACACTGAAACAACCAAACTGGGATTGCCAATTTATTTTGGAGGCTTTTTTTGGCACTCTGAATGCTATGCTGATTTTTCTCCAAGATGAGCCATCCCTAACCTATTCCTTCAAGTCTTCCAATAGTGCACTGTTCCTGAATCCATCCACCCCACCTAAATTTTCTTCCCTCTTTCCAAATATCAGAACAGTTCTTTATTATTGGACTTGTGCATCTAATATTTAAGTTACCAGTAGACTTCCCTGGTCAAATGGGATGAAGAGAGGACACAGAGGCAGAAAGAAGAAAGGAGGATAGGAAGAAAATAGGCAACCTAATACAGAAAGCAATGGGTATTATCCTTATTTAGCCAAATTGGGATAATGCCAATCGATTTAAAGGAAAGGAGGTTTGTTGCAGTGATAAGGATTGGCAATGGCAATGAAAGTCCAATGTCTTGTCTAAATTGTCCACTGCTTTCAAACCAAACTACCAGCAATGTTCTAAGTCAGGGGTGTCCAACCTTGGCAACTTTAAGACTTGTGGACTTCAACTCCTAGAATTCCTCAGCCAGCTGGCTGAGGAATTCTGGGAGTTGAAGTCCACAAGTCTTACAGTTGTCAAGATTGGACACCCCTGTTCTAAGTTCTCATGCTGGTGAATTGTTTGCTTTCACCTTGCTACTACTTAAATACCGGAAATATGCTCCCCCCACCTCCCCACCCCCAAAAACTCTATAGGAATCTATAGGACCTGACCTTAGGGATTTTTTTCAACAGAAGCTGATTGTTTGCACATACATCATCAATCAACACCAAAAGGACTTGTGAACTGACTCAAGGAGTGAAATTTAAAGAAAGGTGAATGGACTTCCCATCCCAGGAAACAATCTATGTAGATTCTGGCTTTAATTTGTTTTTGTTTTTTTTCAGAAGAACCTCAACGAAATGCCTTCAGACCTACAACTGAATAGCAATTTCGACGGGACTCCAGAGGCAGGGATAACTTTATTGGGGAGAAGAACTTTGCAGCTTATTGGAACACCCTATATTTTCTTCTGTAAAATCTGAACAACTCTTTTGGAATGCTGAAAAATATTGCATAAGTGGTCCAGATACCTTTCTGGCATGATAGCTTTTTCACACTTCCCTGTCACTCTTCGAAACTGCAGGTGGGAAGTGAAGTGTGAGCTAACTTTCAATTTTCTACTGACATGTGATTTCTAAAATTAAATTAAGCCCCTACAAAGAAAAAACCTGGACAAAGTAAATTATTAGGAGGCGAAAGTTTTCAATTCAAAATGGATATTGGCACCTGAGAGCCATCTGGACTTATTTAGACCTAGATGTAGGAAAGAATGTAAATTGTCTGAAGCTCAATTCTGCTATGTCATATTTTAGAGGTATAATAGATGGTACACACTGATGAATATACGACCATTAAATTCCAGTGACTTTTAGCAAATCTTGATATTGGTAGCCTTGGAAGACAGCTTTTAAATAACAATTTCATCCAATTTACAAGAAGGCAAATGTGAATAGTTATATCACTACATAAAATTTGATACATCAGTTTTTTCCAGCTGGTGCTTTTTAGATATGTTGAGGGTGTGTTTTGTTGAAGAAGGATAGATTACATAATACATAGGATGTACAGCATACTAACCAATTGGAGGATTATACAACACTAGATTAAGCTAAATCTGATGTTTGGTTAAACACGTAGTGGAAATCCAACTGTGTTCTCAGCTTTTGTGTGAAACAAGCCATCAAAAGATGCCAATGTATAGTTTATTTGGGCCCAACACATCACATGAATATAGCACTATTATGTCAGATTTAGAAATCAGCACCTTGGGTAAACTCAATTATTATGCTCAAAGGTTTATCAGGTCTTGTTTGCTTGAGACCACAGGTCTGAAGATGGACCACAGATATATTGCTGGTTGGGTGCCAACTATGGAACTATGAAAAGCTTTTATTTTTGTTTTGTTTTGTTCTGTTTTGTGTTTTGTTTTGTTTTCTTTCTTTCTTTCAGAGGAAGAATGGATCAGGACTAGACCTCTATCCAAATGGAATTGGGTGGGGGAAAGATCATATTTAAGATTTTAGCTTCCCACCAATCCCTTTGCGACTGCTGTTTCCCCAAGAATGCAAGCTACTGTTTCAACACACAGATTAGGATAACCACAGGCATCAATCTAAACCCTTTATTTTTCATGATACAGATCCTGATTTGGAGATTCCTGCTGGATTCTATTTAACTAAAAATAAAACATACGAGGTCCAAGAAAGCGTTTGATGTGATAGAATGGTCAATGTAAATTCCATGAAGAATACTTTGGGTTCCATCAGAGGAAAGAAGCAAGGTTTATATATCACAGATCATCTCTTCACGATGGGAAAAATCACCTCAATAAGGGATAGACAAAGCCCCATTCCTCTATGCCACAAAAGTCAAGATCAGGGATTGCAAAACTCTCATTGCTCAAATGGGAAACCTGCATATTGTCACTACACAATCGACATTCAAGGGAACTCAGTTTAAGAAGGACAAGGTCTCAAGTCTACTGTTCACACTGGCCAACTGGGAAAGAAAAGAAGCAGAGAGCAAAGCATGCTGGGATGACTCACAGAGGGCCGTACCAAACTGAGAATGTCTGTTCATATCCACCATCATAGCCAGATTCCCAGGAAACGTTGGCCGAGGTCATGGAAACAGCAACACGCACATTACTTGGGGCATGGGGACTTGTACCTGAAAACGAGAGAGGGAAATTAGGACCATCAAGATTAATGCAACAGAGTTTAAACTAGGATGAAAGAAAGGAAACACCCAATGGACTTCCCTTTCAAAAACAGATCATTGGAGAACTCTAACATTCTCGTGTTTATCTGTCTATATAAAAGTGAAATACCCCTCACACATCATCACAAAATCTCCAGAACCGTAAAGCCTACAAACTTGAAATTTGGTGCCTATGTTCCTCTTGGCTTCTAGGTGCTCACTAAGAAAGGATTTTTCAAAATGACCATCAGAGCATTAGTATTTCCTATATTATTATTATTAACACGCTCTGATACTAAGGAGTTCTACTCCCCCTCCCCACCTGAAAAGAAATCTTTTCCAAATGCAAAACACAAGCAGAGGAGTTTCAGTTTCAGAGCACCAAGCAGCTTTAGTACAGAACAGTTAAGCTAAGCCATGCCCAGGCTCCTTGCTGTCTCCTTTCTCACACAGCAAATACTGTTTCAGTTTCCAAACAGCCCTCAGCCTCTCTCACACACTGACAGGATGCTATCCAGATGAATATCGATGGATGCTGGTAGGCAGAGGCAGAATTTTTTCCCCCTTATTTTTCTCCCCAAAAACTAAGCCCGACCACATAGTTTCACAGCAAAATATGGGTATCGAGCTGGTTATCTGATAAACTAAAAGGCATCAAGGAACCTGCGCAAAGGAATACATAGACCCCACGTGGAATGCAACCCAGGATGTCATTCAGTTGAGATGAACTTTCACTTAAAAGAAGGAAACAATCCACTTAGAAACAAAATCAAATATAATATCATTATATTTAAATGGAAGTTCTCTAGGCAGCTTCTCCTAATAGATAGCAGAATGATCCGGGCTTCTCAGGAGAGAAGCAGAATCATTAGCAAGAAAGAACTGGGGAGATTTAATTGAAAGTGAGAAACAAGGTCCTGGAAAATGCTCACAAAATTGTTTCTGTGTACTGTCCAGCTTTTTTTTCCCACCAATTAGTTAATGCACCTGCTCTGCAGAACAGCCTCCCCACAGAGGTTTGCTGGCCCCAATTCTGTTAGCCTTCAAGAAGGATTTCAGCCTTCAAGATCTTTTCTACTTTTCTACTGCTTTGCATCTTTCGGCTGCCATGAGTAACGGGGGGGGGGGGGAGGAGGGGTTGCATCCGGGAAGAGAGCTGGAGGTGTTACATTCTTGTGTTGTTCAAATGAGGAGTGGGGGGGAGTATAAATTCCTGCTCTTAAGTTTCTATTTCCTTGCTTAGCTTTCTTTCCTTTGCGCAACTGTGAATCTTTATCAAAATATGTCAAGGTCAACGGACAGAGGCCTCATCACCACCTGAAGATGCCCACATGATCATATTCAGAACTTTTAATTGGAAGAATCTTTTGAACTTTGGGGGGGTGGGAACAATTCCATCCCTTTGTATATGTGATCTGCGCTCCTAATTCCTTAGATTCAGAATTCTACCTGTAGCTTCCACTTCGAATTTCAGTAAAAGATATCTTTCCTCTAATCTATGGAGTCTAAGTATTTCTTTCTTGGATTTTGAATGGAGCACAGACTGACACCTCAGGCCTTGATCAGGATTGAAGAGAGCATGTCCTGGGAGGTGGAATACCTTATATATTTGATTTATATCCTACATTATTATTATTATTATTATTATTATTATTATTATTATTATTATTATTATTATTATTATTATTGCAAATCAAGTTGGCGAACATATCTAATACTCTTTCCTTCTCCTATTTTGCCCACAATAACCACCTTGGGAAGTGGGCTGGGCTAAGGGAGAGTGACTGGCCCAGTTGCCTTTCATCTCTAAGGCAGGACTAGAGCTCACCATCCCCTGCTCATTCGCCCAAAGTTGGCCAGCCACTTTTCAAGCCTAAGGTAGAACTAGAACTCACAATCTCCTGGCAATTGGCCCAAGGTCAGCAAGCCAGTTTTCATGTCTAAGGTGGGACTAGAACTCAAAGTCTCCTGGTGATTGGCCCAAAGTTGGCAAAGACTCATTTCTAGTGGAGTTTGGGGGAATGAAAGACTTCTGCTCTTTCTGCTGCTTTCCTTGCACGAAGCCAAAAGTCTCTCCCCCCCCCACCCCCCCCACCCCCTAGGAACGGAGCTGCGATTCCAAATAAAGAACGATCCGTAGGTAGGAAAACAGAGTGGGGAATTTTCCTGCAGACTATTTTTGGAGATTTTCCCAGGGTCTCTGGTCCGCGGGATTTAGATTGATGAGTTCCAGCTCATATTTTTTGTGTATTGAGCAGTCATGTAAAATTTTAAATTAAAAAAAAAAAAAAAAAACTGGAGCAGAAATATCACAAGTGTCCATTGATCACCTCCCCCCCCCCCCGATGATCAACCAGTTGGTCCTATCAACAATGCTTCCCAACCTCATACCTACCAATGACAGTCAGATGTGTGCTTGCTGTGATGCTTGTGACGATGTTGGTGGCAATGCATTCCCATTCTCCGTGGTCATCCTTACTGAGAGATCGGAACTGGAGGCTTCCACTGGGAAGGGTGGTATGCCTACTTCTACTAGGTTTCCCTACCTTGGTCAAATAAGAGAGAAGGCCCAGGGAAGGAAGGAGAGAGAGGGACAGGGAGGAACACACACAGAGAGACAACTCAGAGATATGTTGCAAATATCTGGACATAGGTTGCTACTGTCTGCTAAGTAGTAGGAGGGGATTTTGGACAGAGAAACTCCATGTTCTGACCCAGCCTTAGCAAGTAACGATAAGCTGCTTACTCACGAGTACAAATAACATCTTTTTTTCATGTAGATAAACAAAAAGAAAACATTATTTGTCCCAACAGATCTGGCCAAGAAATCCAAATTTCTTGCTGTAATGTGTGTAATCTTGCTGTCTGTGACAATCGGCCATTCCCAAACCCCTACTATTTGTTTCCCAGTCAGGGAGGGGCTGGCTAGCATCTATGACTTATTTTCTTTGAGATCCGGCTTATTGCACTCCGTTGCAGTCCTCTCCTCTCTATGCATACATATATCTGGGATGGGCCCCATCTGTTCCTCCTCCCTCCCTCAGGTCAGGCCCAGAAGACAGCTGAGTCTCCACCTGGGGGAGGACGGAAGTCCCCAGCTCTTACTTTGTCTCTGCTTCTGCTTCTTCATCAGAACCTTCCAAAGACTCCAAAGGTGGCCCAGGCTCTCCCTCCGTCTCCTCCTCATCTGACTCTGCAGCTAGCTCTGCTGACAGCCGATGGGCCACAACACCCCAAAGCCAGAGAACGGGGTGAGATTATGGGCCAAAGAGGCAGCAGAAGACAGGCTCCTTCCAAGTGGTTAAGGAAGGACAGGGATGGCAAGAGTGGCATCAAGCAGGAACCTCTGCAGATGGCTTGCAAAGAAGGGAATGGGCTAATGTTGGGCAAGGAATCTATTGCTCTGATCAGGGTGGACAAACTGTGGTTCCCCAATGCACCCATTCCTTGTTTGTGTGTGTGGGTCCCCTCAACCTTCCAGAATTGGTAGATTCCAAATTGCAGGTCATTTTTGGACTGGAAAGAGTAAGTGAAGATCAAAGCAAAGAAGTCCTACAGAAGCTGATTATCTTTTTTTAAAAAAAGCTTGCCAATGATGGAGCGTAACCACATCTGTCATATCTCCTGCAGCTCCCAGATAGAGCCACATATGTTCTCTAACCTCCAGAAGTAAGGGGGGGGAGGGAAGGATGCTCGTTTTATAGTTGACTCAGCTATACCATAAACTTAAATTGCACCAAGTTCTAATTCCCAGGGAATTAGCCACCCCATGAAATGAAATTGGATCACGTTCCATGAAATGTCTAAGGTTTCCGATTCCAGGAACGCTCAACATGTTAACCTGAGAAAGGAGATCTTGGCTTCTCTCACAGAAATCCTCTTATTCACCTTTTTTTTTTTTTTTTGAATTGGTGGTCATGCTAGGAAGCCAAGAGGCTTAGATGCCTGATCAATTAAGCTGTGGAAGCTTCCAAATTGATTCTGAAGAAGGGTTTTGGATCATGAGAAATCATGTAATTTCTCAGCTGTTTGTAAAAGCAGCCTGTTTGGTTCTTTCCCGTAATTTCTTCTGAATGATTCCTCAAGCATGCAGTTACAGTAAATATGCAGGCCTGCTTCACTGCTGTAGAACAGAAGAGGGAGCTAAAGACCCATTCATTTTCCTTCCCTTTAATAAATTAATACCAGTTTACTGATGAAGTCACAAGGGTACTTGGCAGCTTCTTTCCTGTTGGAGGACTGCTAGAGGATGCTAATTAGGTTTGCACTTTTCCTGGGACAATGATAGCAATAGCAATTAGACTTATATACCGCTTTACAGTGCCTTTACAGCCCTCTCTAAGCAGTTTACAGAGTCAGCCTCTTGTCCCCAACAATCTGGGTCCTCATTTTACCCATCTTGGAAGGATGGAAGGCTGAGTCAACCTTGAGCCTGGTGGGATTTGAACTGCCGAATTGCAGGCAGCCGGCAGTCAGCAGAAGTAAGTCTGCAGTTCTGCACTCTAACCACTGTGCCACCATGTGTCAGCCTTCAAGATCTTCTACTATTGCTTTGCATCTTTTGGCTGCCATAAGTAATGGGGGGAGGAAGGGGTAAAGTCTGGGAAGCAAGCTGGAGGTGTTACATTCTAGTGTTGTGTAAAATGAGGAGGGGTGGAGTATAAATTCTTGCTTAGGTTTCCATTTCTCGCTTTGCTTTCTTTTCTCTGCGCAGCTGCAAACCTTTATCAAAATATGCCAAGGTCAACGGACAGAGGCCTCATCACCACCTGAAGATGTCCACATGATCATATTCAGAACTTTTAATTGGAAGAATCATTTGAACTATTGGGGGTGGGAACAATTCCATCCCTTTGTATATGTGGTTTGCGCGCCTAATTTCTCAGATTCAGAATTCTACTGTTGCTACCATTTCATATTCAGTAAAAGATATCTTTTCTCTAATCTAAGGAGTTTAAGTATTTCTTTCTTGAATTTTGAATGGAGCACTACCTGACATTGAAGGAGATGGAAGGAGAGGTCCTTCTCCTTTCACTGATGATTCTGTGCTCAGGTTCACTCGCTGCTGAAGCCATTTCAATCCAGATTTTAGCACTCCATCATGGTCAAGTTTACCCACCATAATGAGCCTTCAATGAAACAAACACACTGGCTGGATTCAGAGAAGATGCTCAACTCAGAGAAAGTGGAGTCAGTTAGTGTGTGGTTTGGCATCTTGCCCAAGGCCAGCCTTTAAAACTTAGGATGAAGTGAGAACCAGGAGTGCTCTGGCTCCCATTTAGTGATAGCGAAAAGGCCAGAAATTGGTGGAAAGTAATGGATGGAGACCACGTGAAGCAAAGGGACCCAAAACTTTAAGAGCACGAGAACCTCAATGGGGCCCAGGATGGAACTACAAGAGTAAGGGGAAAGTTTTTTAAAAAGCCGCTCAAAGTCTGCATACCAGAGTCTACAGAAGAGAGAAGCCAACAAAGGCCACAAAATCAAAGTTGAAACATTGAAATTCCAAACTCTGATTGTGTCTCATGTTAGTTTTCCCCCAAGTTGGCTCCCTTCGCATCAATATGGTCTCATTGGTTAATTCCACCATGTTTGGTCCATCTAACTTATGCCTGACTTCAGCTCCCCTCATCATTACCAACCCTAGGAGCAGAAGACCCAAGGCAAGCTGAGATAGACCTTACAGGGAGGTATAAGAAGTGGAACTCAACATCTCTTCTTGATGTCAAGATCTCCTTCCCTCTTCAGTTCCCAGACGATGCCCTAATGTGCTGCAATGCACCTCAAACCAAGCTCACAGTGTGGGAGGATGGCCCAACTCTGGACTACTCAGAGAAAGATTCTGAAGGTGAAGGAGAGACTAAGGATGCTATGGGGTTTCTTCAAGGTTTCTGCCAGGGACGGGCTGCTGAGGGTTCGCAGGAGTTCAGGAGAGCCCCTAGCTAAGTTTCTGTGCAGTTTGAAGAACCTCCAAATCCCTCTTCTGGCTGGCCCCACCTACCCCATCCCGCCCCTCCCACTACACGGCCCATTTTGGATGCAGGTAAGCATAGGGCATGCACGGAAGCTCGAGGAAGGTGAAAAATGGGCCTCCCAGAAGTCTGGGAAAGCCAGAAATCAGCCCATTTCTGGCTTCCAGAGAGCCTCCGGAGCCCAGGGAGGCCATTTTCAGCCTCCCAGACGCTCGCGGAAAGCCTCCAGAGTCCGGGGAGAGCAAAAACACCCCCCCCACCTGTGGTGCAAGAGCCGACTAGGGCACGCCCACCATGGCAGACTGGGCAGAGAACCCTTTGCTAAATTTTTTGAAGCCCACCCCTGGTTCCAGCTACACTCCCTACAGTTGCTGCAGCAGTGTTTCTCAACCGTGGCAACTTTAAAGTGGGGTGGACTCCAGCTTCAAGAATTCCCCAAGTCTTAAAGCAAGGGTCTTCAAACCTGGCAAGCTTAAAACTTGTGGACTTCAACTCCCAGAATTCCTGATCTAACAGGACTGAAGGAGGAATTCTGGGAGTTGAAGTCCACAAGTCTTCAAGCTGTCAAGTCTGAAGACCCCTGGTCTATCTCATATGCAGCTCTATCATTCCCCTCTATTGTAGTGGTTTCCTGTATCACGTTGCCCCTCCAGGTTTCATCTCTAGTGTTCCTGTGATGCATTTCCTGTTCTTGTACAAGGGTCTTCAAACTTGGCAAGTTTCAGACTTGTGGACTTCAACTCCCAGAATTCCTGAGCGAACAGGACTGGAGGAGGAATTCTGGGAGTTGAAGTCCACCAGTCTTCAAGCTGTCAAGTCTGAAGACCCTTGTCTTAAAGCAAGCTGGTTGGAGAATTCTGGGAAGTTGAAGTCTCCAGCTGTCCTACATGCCTTCTGGCAAGGAGCTGGGTTTTTTCCCCCACCCACTTTGTTGGATGGGGAGAGAGTGGTAGAACAGCCCCCAGTTTGCTCTTACCGGGACAGAGGGTGGCTACTCATCAAAAGCCAAAAGGCCTTGCAGATTTTTATTTATTTTTTTCTGACAGGCCGGGTACCTTTCTCCAAGTGATGACAGGAAAGGGGTCTCCTGCGGCAGCGCAGGGGATCAGGAGCTCCCTCCCTGCCTCTTGTCTGTACTCCCAGCCTGGTAGCACCGTGAAATAGGGCGGGTCCTGTAAAGCCAGAAAGGACGAATAAAGAACAATTAGCATCCGAGCTGCCAGCCAACTGCAGGATTTTCAGCCACTGAACAGAATTTGTCCAAAGATGAACAAATGGTTGGCTTCCAAGCCCTGGTCTATCTTCAGCCAGGGTTTCCCAATGTTGGCCACTTTAAGATCCGTGAACTCAGTGGTGGGATTAATTTTTTTTTTTTTTTTACTACCGGTTCGGTGGGAGTGGCTTGGTGGGCGTGGCAGGGGAAGGATACTGCAAAATCCCCATTCCCTTCCCACCCCACTAGCCTGCTTTCCAGCTCCGTTCTCCTGTGCAGGGCAACCAAAGAAGACCCAGGTGATCAGCTGGGACTCAAGAGGCGGAGACTAGATGGGGGCGGGGCCAGTCAGAGGTAGGATTGGCCAGTTCTCCGAACTACTCAAAATTTCCACTACCGGTTCTCCAGAACCAGTCAGAACCTGCTGAATACCACCTCTTCATGGACTTCAACTCCCAAAATTCTGAGAGTTGAAGTCCAGGGGTCTTAAAGTACCCAAGGTTGGGAAACCCTGATCTAAAGGCACAGATAAGGAAAAGCCTGATGCTTGATGTGTGGCCCTTTCTTTCAACCATTCATAATTCCCTACTCAAACTTCACCCCTTGCACAAGCATGCTCAACACTCACACTCCTCTCGTACACACACATGTGTAGAGATGGCATTAATATAAAAGTTGATCAACGTCAAGAAAATGGCTTTCTTTTCTACAAAATGTCTCGACACCCCCCCAACAGTAGTCGATGCCATCTATCAAGTCGTTTTGATGCACTGAATGTTTCAGTGTGCTCCTGAACATTGGCACATATTCCTTATGCCAGGAGTGTCAGGTCCATCCACGAAGATCCATTGGAACTGTTTTATTGCAAAAAGCTTAGGACACAGAAATCTTCTTAATTCATGAGTAGTGCCTGTTTGGAGTTAGATAAGGTCAATAGAATTCAAAGGAGGTTCGCCTTAGTTTGATTGTGGCTACATAGGTATTCTAGGTTGTTCGCTCTTTTATCTCTGCCCTCAGTTCTGCAGTTTTGCTCTGTAAACTTCCCTCTTTTCATTCTGCAGTTTTGCTCTGTAAATATCTTCCCCTTGATGTAGGAGAGCATTGGAACATTCCATAACTATCACAGCAGGAGATATCTCACCACTGCGCAGAGCAAACCCTGGTCCTTTACTAGTAAACGTGCATGTATGTGCACATTCACACATACCCAAAAGGAATACATCAACCAATGAAATACCTTCAGTACCAATCGGGCAGGGGGCGATTGGCCCATAGTCCCCAGGGCATTATAAGGCACGCAGGTGTATGTGCCAAGAGCATCTTCTGTTGCTTCTTCTATTCGAATTGAGCCGTCTTCCAGAAGACTCCAGCCTGAATACTGCCGAAGCAATGGAAGAAATTAGATATTTGGCAGACAAGAGTTTCACAGAATAAAAGAGTCTGAATAAGACAGGGGAGCGAAACCTGATATCCAAGCTTTTGGAGAATCTGAAATATTTTGGTCCAGAAAACATCCAAGTGTAGGACATGACCAGGTTGAGCCCAAGGGAGAGGTCAAACACATCATCAGTCTAGAGTCCCTTCACACCCACAAGACATCTAAATCCAGCCCACTTTGAATTCTGTTGAATTCTTATCTCCCACCCATTAGCTTTGACTGTTAGCAGTTCAGATTCTTGTAGATGGCTTAAGTTTGCAATAAATCTATATCTTCATTTGAATTGCCTGGACTCCTGATTTCCTGCCCTCGACACCATGTTTAGTTAATCAGCGCTATTGCTTGGACCAGAATAATTCAATCTCCCCACCTCCCAATCAGGCAAAACCATCCAGAACCATTTGCAAATATTCAAACAGAAGCTTTATTACTAATCTCCTATGATAAAAGAACCTCACCAAACTGTCTGCCTTCCCTTAGGAATGGCAAAATAAGGCTTCAAGGATTCTGGCGCAAGCCCAGGCTATGCCTTTACTGCAGTGCAGTGACTTTAAACTCAGGGCTTTCTGGATTCCACCCTCCAGCCCAGCTGGAGATTCCACTCACTTGGGTCTTGATACAATGCTTTTGATTTGTTGATAGGTGTCCCTCAAATATTTGCAACACAACATCAATGCATATAGTCTTCATCTTCTCCCCTTATAACCACAATTACTGTCAGCTTTTTCTTTAACATGGTTCAATAAGAATAGTTATGATTTCAGGAGGAAGACCATACGGGATGAATAGTCTTAAGCAGAGAAGCTTAAATATTAAAGATTCTGCTAACATATTCTCCTGTAAGATTAATTTGGATGGTGGATGTAAAAGTTAGGGCCTTTTCTGAGATGTCCAAGGTTAAGGAGATTCCTTCAGAAGTCCTTTAAGGCCCTTTTGTGGGATTCACTTTAATTGGTTGGTTTCTACAAAGCAAGGAATAGTCCAGCAAGTATCTATTCATTCATTAGATAAAATGGAATGGAATGGAATGGAATGGAATGGAATGGAATGGAATGGAATGGAATAGAATAGAATAGAATAGAATTCTTTTTTTTGCCAACTGTGATTGGACATACAAGGAATTTGTCTTTAGTGCATATGCTCTCAGTGTACATAAGAAAAAATAGATAAAATAAAAATAAAAACATATTCATCAAGAATCATAAGATACAACACTTAGTAATATAGGTTACTAATAAGCAATCAAATCATACCAGGAAACAAATAAAACAATATAAATTGTAAAGATACAAGCAACATGATTATAGCCCTAAGTGGGAAGAGATGGGTAATAGGAATAATAATAATAATAATAATAATAATAATAATAATAATAATAATAATAATAATAATAATACAGTTACTAGGTAGTTTGACAGTGTTGTGAGAATAAGTTGTTTAGCAGAGTGATGGCATTCGGGAAAAAACTTTTGAATGTTCAGAGGAAAAACACATACCAGGGCTGAAGCCATCCACATACTAGTGAACAAGAACTGGTTCTTCGAAGGTTAGTGAATGGACTAATCCTGAAGCTTAGCTGATATTCTTCAAACCAAAACTTCAGGTTTACATATACAGGTCAGGAACCATAGAAGTAAGAGTTTGGAAGCAAAGTGCTGGAGATATGGTTGAAGCGAACCCCAAGATTACTTAAGTTAGAGAACTGTAAGAAAACTCTCCACTACTTTGTTTATAGTTCCATATGAAGCAATTTGATAGATACCGTATTACAGAAAAGGGAGAAGCAAGCTCGGCAGAGGTGGTATTCAGCAGGTTCTGACCAGTTCTGGAGAACCAGTAGAGGAAATTTTGAGTAATTTGGAGAACCGGCAAACACCACCTCTGACTGGCCTTGCCAACCCCATCTATTCTCTGCCTCCTGTTGAGTCCCAGCTGATCGGCTGGGTCTTCTTTGGTTGCCCTGCACAGGAGAACGGAGCTGGAAAGCAGGTTAGTGGGTTGGGGAGGGAATGGAGATTTTGTAGTATCCTTTCCCTGCCATGCCCACCAAGCCATGCCCACAGAACCGGTAGTAAAAAAATTTGAATCCCACCACTGAAACTCTGTAATCAAATTAGATTTATCAGTACAGGAAAAGGATTCTGTCCCTTTAGGAGAAGGGGAAGGGGAGAGAAGGGAATGAATTCTGATCAAATATTAAGCTTTAAAGATCATCATTGGTTTCAATAGGTGAATCAAGCACGTGGAGAAATTGCTTGGGTGAAAATTAATGAGCTTTACCACTTCGGTTTTGACTTTGTCTCTTTTAAGCTAGACCAGACATGCTGAAGATGAAAGGCATAGCGATGAATGAGCCTGTATTTAAAACAAGGTATCATCTTTAAGCCATTAATATTTTTTTAAAAATAATCTAAATATTGAGCATTCTGCTTACATATTTAGATGGATGAAGTCCTCAGTAGGAATTTTAAACCAAGATAACAGCAGAGTGAAGTCTCATTACAGAGGTTCTTTTAACTGCTAATAAATACAGGCATCACCCATCCTCTCCCACTGGTGACTGTAAGACTGTAACTTTGTCGCTTGTATCCTTACGGTTTATATTGACTGTTTCCAAGTATGATTTGATTGCTCATTGTACCCTTTGACTATTATTAAGTGTTGCACTTGATGATTCTCAACTCTTGGTGAATGTATCTTTTCTTTTATGTACACTGAGAGCATTTGTACCAAGACAAATTCCTTGGGTGTCCAATCACTCTTGGCCAATAAAGAATTCTATTCTATTCTATTCTATTCTATTCTATTCTACTCTATTCTACTCTATTCTACTCTATTCTATTCTATATTGACTGTTTCCTAGTATGATTTGATTGCTTATTGTATCCTATGACTATCATTAAGTGTTGTATCTGATGATTCTTGACTCTTGATGAATGAATCTTTTCTTTTATGTACACTGAGAGCATTTGCACCAAGACAAATTCCATGGGTGTCCAATCACTCTTGGCCAATAAAGAATTCTATTCTATTCTATTCTATTCTATTCTATTCTATTCTATTCTATTCTATTCTATTCTATTCTATTCTACTCTATTTTACTCTATTCTATTCTATATTGACTGTTTCCTAGTATGATTTGATGGCTTATTGTACCCTATAACTATCATTAAGTGTTGGACCTGATGATTCTCAACTCTTGGTGAATGTATCTTTTCTTTTATGTACACTGAGAGCATTTGTACCAAGACAAATTCCTTGGGTGTCCAATCACTCTTGGCCAATAAAGAATTCTATTCTATTCTATTCTATTCTATTCTATTCTATTCTATTCTATCCTATCCTATCCTATCCTATCCTATCCTATCCTATCCTATTCTATTCTATTCTATTCTATTCTATTCTATTCTATTCTATTCTACTCTATATTGACTGTTTCCTAGTATGATTTGATTGCTTATTGTATCCTATGACTATCATTAAGTGTTGTATCTGATGATTCTTGACTCTTGATGAATGAATCTTTTCTTTTATGTACACTGAGAGCATTTGCACCAAGACAAATTCCATGGGTGTCCAATCACTCTTGGCCAATAAAGAATTCTATTCTATTCTATTCTATTCTATTCTATTCTATTCTATTCTACTCTATTTTACTCTATTCTATTCTATATTGACTGTTTCCTAGTATGATTTGATGGCTTATTGTACCCTATAACTATCATTAAGTGTTGGACCTGATGATTCTCAACTCTTGGTGAATGTATCTTTTCTTTTATGTACACTGAGAGCATTTGTACCAAGACAAATTCCTTGGGTGTCCAATCACTCTTGGCCAATAAAGAATTCTATTCTATTCTATTCTATTCTATTCTATTCTATTCTATTCTATCCTATCCTATCCTATCCTATCCTATCCTATCCTATCCTATCCTATTCTATTCTATTCTATTCTATTCTATTCTATTCTATTCTACTCTATATTGACTGTTTCCTAGTATGATTTGATTGCTTATTGTATCCTATGACTATCATTAAGTGTTGTATCTGATGATTCTTGACTCTTGATGAATGAATCTTTTCTTTTATGTACACTGAGAGCATTTGCACCAAGACAAATTCCATGGGTGTCCAATCACTCTTGGCCAATAAAGAATTCTATTCTTTTCCTTAGACTAGCCAAACCCAAATCCTGCAGCCGTTCTTCATATGTTTTAGTCTCCAGGCTTTTAATCATCTTAGGTCCTTTTCTCTGAACATTTCCAAGGTCTCAACATTTATTTTGCAGTATGATAACCAACACTGATTGCAGTATTGAGGATAGGAGAATAGTTTGATTTCCTCTTCTTTGTGGCAGCCCCTCAGATATTGGAACACTGCTATCATGTGACCCAGTGATGGGATTAATTTTTTTTTTTACTACCGGTTCTGTGGGTGTGGCTTGGTGGGCGTGGCAGGGGAAGGATACTGCAAAATCCCCATTCCCTCCCCATCCCACTAACCTGCTTTCCAGCTCCGTTCTCCTGTGCAGAGCAACCAAAGAAGACCCAGCCGATCAGCTGGGACTCAATGGGAGGCAGAGAAGAGATGGGGTTGGCGGGGCCAGTCAGAGGTGGTATTGGCCGGTTCTCCAAACTACTCAAAATTTCCTCTACCTGTTCTCCAGAACTGGTCAGAACCTGCTGAAGACCATCTCTGATGTGACCCCTAGTCCTCCTTTCCATTAAAATAGGCATACCCCATTCTTGCAATCTTGACCAACACCCTATCTTTCACTCCAACTAACTCTCAAGGGAGCTGTGTAGACAAAAGAAGAAATGGACCTTTTTGCATGAAATCTTGAGCTTTCCGGAGGAAGGAGGGGAGAAAAATACAAACCACCTTTGCAATTATTATTTTTTAAATAAAGTAAGTAACCACGTCTACCTTTTCAATATGCAAAGGGCGTCCATCTTTGTTCCATTTGACCAAGGAAACAGGTGGCTGAGCTTCCACTGGACAACGGATGTATCCGTGAATCCCCACTGGAACGTATATGATAGGTGGCATGTTCACCACTCTGGCAGGATCTGAATTGGAAGCAATCAGAAGTTATGAAGACGTGTAATCATGTCTTTATGAAACATCTGGACTTTTCTTTGCTCAACTCCAAAACTGGTTGAAACGCACATATTTCTACTGCAGCCTCCCTTAAAACAAGGAACAAGAAAACAATAGTAACATTTTTTTTAATGGCCTCCCAAGCCCATATGCTAATTTAGCAATGTTCATTACTACCACCAAAAACTATTATATTCAGACTCATTATCTTTTCTAAAGCCATTAGCATATCACTTAGCATCTGCACGAAGCTTCAGGCTTGGAAACTGAAATCCCCTTATCTGCACTTAGCTCCAAGAAATAGACTTGGGGGCTAGAAAATAGAAGTGCCTACATTCTCACTCACCTCCATGATCAACACTAAAATATTTAGCCTAGTTTTAAAAATGTTTTCACAAAAATGCTTCCCACGCAGATTTAGCAGGTGTAAAGCCTTCTGTGAAAACTGCAGAGGTAGAAAACTATTCACAATTAATGATGGGTATAGGACAAACAGATGCCCATTTTGGCACAATCACTCAAGAATGGGCTTAGAGTGACTCTTAAAGACAACTTGAAGATTCCAGGCTTGGCAAAACTACAAAGGCAAAAAGCGATTGGAATCAGATCGGTGACTTGGGGTGCAATCTGTTTGAGCTGCTACCACTGTTTCCCATAAACATGAAAATTCAACCTGAAATCGGACAAGTCCTTCTTAGGAGAAATCTCTAAGATAGCTTTAAAGGTTGGTCCATTTTCATCTTTGGTGCACCCCCCTAAAGGTCTCAAAATGCATAGGAAGTTGTAAATTCAAATCCAGGATAATCCCATCGAAATATTTGTTTCTAAATAGGAATAGATGCGGGGGGGTGGTGTTTCCTCATACTTTACTCCCACCAGGTAGCCCTTTCTGCTACTTAACCATTCACTTTTTCAAAAGAGGCAAAGAGAGAGAACATAGCTAGTAACTTTGCTTGCAACCTCCTGTTTCCAATCCAGGGATCTCCAAAATCGGGAACTTTAAGATTTATAGACTTCAACCCCCAAAATTCCTCAGCCAGCCATGCTCTTCTCTGTGGCAGCGTCTTAGACATTCAAACGCTGCTATCCTATCACCCCTAGTCCTTCTTTTCATTAAACTAGACATAGCCAATTCCTGCAACCATTCTTCATATCCCAAAGGTGTTTTTTTCAAGAGGCAACTGGACTTTCTGGTTTTTCTTTGAAAACGTTTCACTTATCATTCAAAAAGCTTCTTCAACTCTGACTGGATGGTGAGGAACGGAAGGGTTTAGAGGAATAAGGAGGAATTTTCTGACAGTGAGAACAATCGAGCAATGGAACAGAAGTTGCCTTCCGAAGTTGTGGGAGCTTCATCACTGGAGACTTTCAGACTGGACTGTCATCTATCAGATATGGTGTAGCATTTGCTTGGACAGGGGGTTGGACTAGATAACCTACAAGGTCCTTTCCAATTCTGTTGATCTGTGTTTATCTGTATCTCTTTGTTGCTTTCCTCTGCACTCTTTTTAGAGTCTCAACATCTTTTCTTATATCACGGCACCCCAAAGATCTAGGTACCTCTTCTGCACAACCCCATAATGGTGTTCCCCTTGGGCAAACGCACTCACATTGCACAGTCAGATAGGCAGAGGCTGAAGGGGATCGGCCAAGACTGTTGCTCGGAATGCAGGTGTATTTGCCAGCGTCTTCTGGTTTGACTCGGAAGATGATCAGTGTCCCATCAATCAGAATCCGTACTCTTAGTTTTAGGTCACTGTAAAGCGACATGAGAACAAGGAGAAAAGTAGGCAGACCGCATCAAACTCGGCATTGTTTCGTATTAAGTTTCTCCCAGATGAAGCCACTTTCCGTGAGGAAGGGGCTGTCTTTATCCTTCTCTACCCCATGCCAATCTGCTGGGCCTCGTATCAGAACAGGCTGGGAATAATAACTGCAATCATCTCCTTTTAATGACCCCCCATAATCCCTCGCAGGGTGGAGTCTGGGCAACTAGATGGAGCTGGGCGTTTACTGGCCGGATGCCCTTCTTGTTGCCAATGTGGAGTTATATTCAGCATTATCATCGTGCCCAGAGAGAGAAATATTTGCCAATAAAATGCACTGAGTACCAAATTCAATAAATTTCAAAGCAGTTGTACTTCCATGCCAATCTACCACTGTACTGTGCTTGAATAAGCATGCTGCAATTAACTTGGATATTTGTTCATTAATTGTCCAAACTATTTTTTTTCTCCTTTTTTTGCGGGGGTGTGTGTGTGTGTGTCTTTTAATGACCCCATAATCCCTTGCATCAGGCTGGAGTCAGGGCGACTGAATGGAACTGAGTGTTTACTGGCTGGATGCCCTTCCTGTCACCAATGCAGAGCACACAGCAGATATATATTCATTGTGCTCAGAGAGAGAAATATCTGCCGCTACCTAGGATCGAACGCATAGCTTCCTGATTGTGAGGTGAGAACTCCACCTCTAGGCCACCGCACCACTCGGGAATAATGACTGAAATCCTTTTCCTAAATTGAACACACGCTCTTGATTTCCTTAAAGACCAGGCAAAGGGAGAAGGAGAACGTCGCTCAAATCTCCAATTCCCCCCTCAGTTTTCAAGGATATCGCTAGGTGGGATCAGTTGGTACTCCGTGAATTGTAACCTCCGAGATCCAAGTCCGGACTCACTTCTTAAAGTACACGTTGTCTTCTTCCCAGTGCCAAGTGTAGGTCAGGTTGCCTGGATATGCTTCTGCCTGGCAGGTGAACATTGCATCTTGGGAGATGTTAACCGTGATGTTCTCCGGGGCAGAAACAATAAACGGGGGCCCTGAGGGAAGCCAAAAGACAAACAGTTACCTCAGTAGATGAAAAAGGAAGATGAGTTCATAGCCAGGAGCTGCAGAGTTCACGCAAAGATCCATGATAGCACTGTGGGGAATCTAGGCACCCATCAGGTCCCTATATACTCAGCTCATACCAGCAGCCGTACCTTAACACCTCGGGGGTGAGGGACATTATCAGTAGTAGAAGGTGGTAAGGGGCAGAATGTGGCTGGGTTAATTAATCACTCCACCATCAAAGCTGGAACCTGCCAGAGGACAGAACAACTTGAAGAAGGAATGCAAGATCGGAAAAGGCAAAGAGACCTGGGCCACAGAATCACCAAGGGTGGGACACAATGGGATAGATAGTGTCATCATTACCAATTAATCATTCAAAAGTGGCACCCAGACTTGCTTAGGCTGCAAAAATATGGCTCACCAAAACGGGGTTCAGCTACTTCTTGGCTGTTATCTTTTCTGATAGATAAATGATGGAGAGACAGAGGGGGGGAGGGAGGGGGGATAATAGGTAGATAATACATAGATAGGTAGGTAGGTTGATGGGTGGGTGGATGATCTGTTATCTTTTCCGATAGATATATGATGGAGACAGAGAGGGAGGGGAGGAGGGATAATAAGTAGATAATACATAGTTAGGTAGGTAGGTAGATGGGTGGATGGGTGGTGATAGATAGATAGATAGATAGATAGATAGATAGATAGATAGATAGATAGATAGATAGATAGACAGACAGAAAGACAGACAGACAGACAAGGTCTTGATTGATCTAAGATGTGGTATCCTGGTGACTTCATTGATATGTTGGTTATTTGGTAACAATCTGGTTTGCTCAGAAAGTTTGTTTTCACCTCCTATTCCTTTTACATCTGAGTATTAACTCCCAACAAACGTTAGAAAGTTGTGTTGTTATCTCTCTGGATCTTAGTATTTAAGGCTGGAAAAGTATGGAGACATTCCTGAAAATTACCATAATCTCTGCCTTAGTCTCCATATTCACCAGCAAGTTGCTACATATACAGAATGCCTCCCACGCTCACCAATTTTTCCACCCCACAATTACCTTGGACAAGCAAACGGGTGGTGTGCATAGCCTCTCCCTGGATGCTATAGGCCCGGCAGGTGTAAGCACCCCTGTCAACACGACTGATGGACATAACTGTCAAACTCCCATCACTAACCTGAAAAAGCCAAAGGTCAAGTCAATGCAAGTTCAATGCACAGAATCATTGGACCACAAATCCCAAAACTACACAAAGACGCAGTATTAATAGAGTCATTGGGCCTTCCTCTCTGCTTTGAAGCCCTGGCGGTGCAATGGTTAGAATGTAATATGGCAGGTTAACTCTGCCCATAAATTGGAGTTCAATCCTGACCAGCTCAAGGTTGACTCAGCCTTCCATCCTTCTGACCTTTATCTGTTACCAATTCAGTGTTGAACTTTAGTTGACCAGATTCTTGTCTATAGGCTTGAATAAATCTTCTATGCTGCAACCTTATGTATGATCCTGATTGTTTGCTCCTGAACTATCAGGTCCCAAAAATCAAGAAAAACACACAGAGTTACTTCTAAGCAGTTTCCTTAATTGTTCCTCATCTCTAGACAGAATCTTGCCGAACCAAAGCAACTACTTGCATCATGAAAGATATTCTCTGAGAATTGCTAAGGTTCTCCAAACCAAACTGTCTAAGCTTTGCTGTCTTTTGTTCCTCTGCGATGCAGCCCCTCCCTCCTGGGAATCCAGACTACATTCCACCACAGTGCTGTGGTATATGCAAAGACTGTCAGTCATCTTTCCAAGACACAAACTTACCCGGTATTTGTTGCTGCCACCCAAAAGTTCTCCTTCTCTCAGCCAGGTGACGGTTGGCTTTGGGTTTCCGAAAGCCATGCAAGTTAGAGTAATGCTGCCCCCTTCCTTTGCCTCTACGTATTGGGGGGGAGTCTCTGTGAAGGTAGGAGGAGCTGCCAAGATGATGGAGGAGGAAAGAAACGAGACAGAGACGATATCATTTGTGTAATTCAAGCACACCGGCACAAATCCACTTTCAATCTTCTACTCTGGCACTCAAAACATAGGGATCCATGCTCTTTGTACTCCGATGTCACTAACTGAACAACTGCAGTGATATCACTTAACAGCTGTGGCAAGGAAGGTCGTAAAACATGGCAAAATTCGCGTAAGAAATGTCTCACTCAGCAACATAAATTTTGGGCTCTATTTTGGTCATAAATCGAGGGTTACCTGTAGGGTGAACAGGTCAAGTGGAATTGCTGTTGCTACCTGTATGAGAAGGTTTGTGCAACTGTTAGCTTGCTTTGTTGACCTACTTCCTGCAACAGGTGCAGGCAACCTGAGGCTCTACGCACCATTTTGTAAGTGTTGATTCCTGGTCGTTGCCTGTTCTATTTTTTTTTTTTTTATGAGATTTTCAAAACTGGCTTAATTTGCCTTCCCCCCCTTCCCCGCCCAGGGATGAGAAAGAGGGACTGGCCCCAAGTCCCTCAGCTGGCTCTGTGCTAGAACTCACAGTCTCCCTATTGGTAAATCACTATATCAAATTGGCTAGACTAGAACTCACAGTCACCCTATTGGTAAATCACTACACCAAATCAGCTAGACTAGAACTCACAATCTCCCTGTTGGTAAATCACTACACCAAGTGTCTAGACTAGAACTCACAGTCTCCCTGTTGGTAAATCAGTACATCAAACTGGCTAGACTAGAACTCACAGTCTCCCTGTTGGTAAATCACTACACCAAGTGGCTAGACTAGAACTCACAGTCTCCTGTTGGTAAATCACTACACCAAACCGGCTAGACTAGAGCTCACAGTCTCCCTGTTGGTCAGTTACTACCAAATGTTCAGCAATTTCCTGAGCGAGCTGTACTCATGGATGAATGACATTGTTGCTGTTGTTGAGACCTTTGCATACAAAATCCTTGCTCGGTTTTGTCTTTTTCCACCCTGATTATGTGACCTTTTGAATACCTGGTCAACAGGACTTTGTTAAACATAAAAGATGGAGGATTCGAGGCTCTGCCCACACTGGACACTCAACCTCACTCTTCGAGAAAGGCTATCAAAACATGCAGAGCCATGCAGATACTACTGTCTCCTTTGATTAAACCAGCTCTTGACAATTATGATACCACCAGCCTAATTGCAAATAGCTGTTAAATCCAATTTTCGAGGGAGACATTTCTGCAATATCAGCTGGCAGAAGAAAAAAAAAGAACAGATTCCTAGTACGAAAACCGCCCCATTTTCTTAAAGTCAGCATAATTCGTTCCAGGAAGAAAAAAACAGCTTGCGTTGCTTAGGGTAGAAGTTGCCAAACTTTTGGACCTCAGGGACCACCAAACTCATAATTTCAAATCCCGTGGATCTCTAAAATGAATTTTGACTGACGGTGGCTTGCTATTGTTGGTAGGAAAGTCAGTCCCATATTCCAGAGCTGCAGTAGTCCCAGGACTGGCCCTTTGGTCATCCTGGAGCAGCTACTCCTCCACCTGGGTGCACCGGCCTGCCATGGACTGGAGGAGCTGCTTTGGGATCACCAAAGAGCCAGTCTTGTGACTACGGCAGCTCATTCACAAGATGGTTTTCATTGCTTTTGATTTATTACATTTGCACAATGCCACTAGACTGATGAATTTCACTTCCATCTCACATCCACAGCATGGCACGCTCATCGCTAACAACTATCCAGCCGGGAAAGCATTAAACAAAATGTATGTCCAGTCGCACCGAAAGTGATTTGAGCATTTCAGAGTCTCTTCTATGAATGGTGTGCACATCTATGTACAGGATTTGCTTCCAAGAAGCTGGCTGGGGTGTCGTTTCATTTGCTACTTGAAGGTTTTCTGCATTTACATGTGGATTTGCATACCTAATCACTTCCTCTATATATAAAACCCTCTGATCCTGAATCTACCATCAAGCCATCATCCCAATGGTAAGCACTGACCTACTTAACATGGGATGCGTAACAGCATCACAACTGATGTACACAGAAGGAACCAAAGGCAGGTCTACATGCCAAGAATTGCACTTCGGAGATTGTCCATCCACTGCTTCCCGTAACCATGAATTACCAACCAACAACTTCTAGAAAGCTGTGTGTGACTTGTGTTGTGTTGGCAACACGCATTTCCCTGGCTGTACGTCCATCTGAACATATTGGGACTTGTGTTACATCAATAAGAAAGCTTTAGGAAAGAAGAGGAGAAGTGGGGGGGAGATTCGAACCTGTTTTCCAATGCCAAATTGTTGTTATGAGGAAATCCAACATTAAAATTGGGAGAAAATTTGTGATATGGAAATATTGAATGGAAGCAGAGGTATTGAGTTTGGACCAGCTGAAAGATGATGAAGATGAATTTTGGAATGGGATGGGATGGGATGGGACGGAACGGAACAGAACAGAACAGAACAGAACAGAACAGAACAGAACAGGAATAGGAATAGGAATTGGAGTGGAGTGGAGTGGAGTGGAGTGGAGTGGAATGGAATGGAATAGAATAGAATAGAATAGAATAGAATAGAATAGAATAGAATAGAATAGAATAACAGAGTTGGAAGGGACCTCGGAGGTCTTCTAGTCCAACCCCTGCTTAGACTGGAAACCCTACTCCATGGTCAAATAAATATTCAAAAGAGTATACCGTAGGCAGGCAAAAGGAAAACAAAAATCAAAGGATTCACCCCCTTAGCAAGGTCTCACTAGGAGAGAAGTGGGCTTTTTTTTTTTTTTTAAGAAGGACCCAATTTTAAAATAAGTTGAGGGAGAGCCACTCTGGATTTGGCAATTTTGCTACTGGAAATGTAGCAAATCATCAAACATCCACAAAGAAAATCTTTGAAGCCACCAAGAAAAGTAGCTTGGCTCTTAAATCACCCCCATCTGTAGGTGTGATGACCCAGGGTGGGATACAAAACAAACACAGTCACAGAAAAAAGGTGAAGCCCCTTTTATTCCTTCAGTTTGCTTCTAAATTCCAAATATTTTCCAAGCTTCTGAATTTTGATGGAAGACAAAAAAGAAAGCTCCCACAGTTACATGAAGAAGGAAAAAAGCAACACAAACCAGGCAAGATAAGAGCTGGAGGATGTCCACAGATAACGCACACTGGGAAGGACGCCAAACTCAGAGAGGAACCGTAAACTTGAGATATTTACAGAATTTGTTTCCAGCGTTTGCCAGTACGCAGGCCCAAACTCTTATTCAGTTGTCACACCTGCAGCCCATGAAGAGGATCAAGGCCCTCTCCTCCCGAAGAGACCATGTATCTCCCTTATCCTCCCCTCCCTACGTGCCCTAGGATGGAGAGGGGATGGGCCTGGGTCCTCCTCTAACTGCCCAGCTGGCCTCTGCCCTTCCCCAGCCTCCTCCACAACCTCCAGAGTCACATTTCCACTCCCTGTGGGCTGTTCCTCCTCTCCCTCAGAGTCAATCTCCACCAGGAGCATGGCAGTAGGATTGAACCAATTCTTGGAAAAATTGGTGGATCAACAAATATTAGCTTTGATGTCAGCATGACTACCTGTTGGGAGTAAAATGGGCTTCTTTGTACAGTTGGTAGGCAATTAGGAAAACAAACTGCTGGATTGGAGGGACCATGATCTGATCTATAAGTAGTCCTTGACTTACAACTATAATGACCATTCAAAGTTACAACAGCCCTGAAAAACAACAACAACTTACAACTGATTCTTGCACTGACAACTGTAGAAACATCCCCAGGGTCACATGATCAAATTTTGGTCTCTTGACAACCAGAATGTATTTACAACAGATGCAGCTGTCTTAGGTCCGATGATCCCCTTTGGTAACCTTCTCAATCAGCTTCTGATAAGCTAAGTCAATGGGGAAAGCCAGATACATTTAATGAGTGCATGATTTAACAGAGTTGGAAGGGACCTTGTAGGTCATCTATTCCAACCCTCTGCCCAAGCAGGAGACCCTACACGGTTTCTGACCAACGGCAGTCCAATCTCTTCTTAAAAGCCTCCAGGGATGAAGCTCCCACAACTTCCAAAGGTAGAAGCTGTTCTATTGGTTGACTGCTCTCCCTGTCAGAAAATTTCTCCTTATTTCCAGGTTGAATCACTCCTTGTTCAGTTTCCATCCATTATTCCTTCAGGTTCTTTGGAGAATAGCTTGACCCCCTTCCTCTCTGTGACAGCCCCTCAAATATTGGAAGACTGCTATCCTGTCTTCCATGGTTCTTCTCTTCACTCGACTAGCCATACCTGGTTCCTGCAACAGTTCATCATATCTTTGAGCCTCCAGTCCACGAATCATCCTGGTTACTCTTCTCTGAGCTATTTCTAGAGTCTCAACATCTTAACTTCATTTGATTTATTTAACTTGCTTCCCTTAACTTCAGTGATTTACTTAATAACTGGCAAAAAAAAAAAAAAGGTGGTACAATTGGGCATGACTCACTCACCTCTTGTTTGGAATAGGAATTCTGGTCCAAATTGTAGTTGTACGGACTACCTATATTAAGGTATGGCTTGCATATTTATGACTGAGATCTGAGCTTAAGGAATCTTATATTTTTCTCAGATACAACTCCAATCTTTCAGATACTGAATATATAAGGAGCCTGTGGAGGCAACCCAAATTTGAATATCTTCATGAACAACTGGAAAAGTCAAGGTGAAAGAAGAGAACGAAACAACCAGAGAATTAGCTATTTCTCATCCCAAAGCCATCTTTGGGCCATTCTCTTTCAAAGTCTGAAATGAGTTGCAGGTAATATTTTCTTTGTTTCAAAGATGAGTTAGAGATTCATCGAGTGAGATCAAAAATAAAAACCAAGCCTTACGCGTCCTTAGGGGGGTCTTTAAAGCAAACCCCTGGCCTCAACGTCATCTAGACAGCGCTCCAGGGCTTTGCCACCGTGGAAAGGTTAAAACTGCAATGAAGAACGAGGCTCTGCTCCAGTGAGCATGCCAATACTTCAAAAAAATACATATTAAGGGCTGCTTGGTGGCGTGCAAGGCTCCTATTAAAAGTTAACAAGCCCAGGTTGATCGTTCTCGGCTGTTGTGGAAGCGCTATTGTTGTTTTTCCTGTTCCCAGAGAAGGGTTTTAGTTAGGCCTGGAGTATCCCCATCCTAGGGATGTGGTGGCTCAGTGGCAAAAATGCTGAGCTTGTTGATTAGAAAGGTCAGCAGTTCGGCAGTTCAAATCCCTAGCACCACGTAACAGAGTGAGCTCCTGTTCCTTGTCCCAGCTTCTGCCAACCTAGCAGTTCAAAAGCATGTGAAAATGCAAGTGGAAAAATAGGGATCCCTTCGGTGGGAAGGCAACAGCGCTCCATGTGCCGTCAATGTTTAGTCATGCCAGCCACATGACCACGGAGACGTCTTCGGACAGCGCTGGCTCTTCAGCTCTGTAAACGGAGATGAATACTGCCCCCTAGAGCTGAAAACAACTCGCACATATGTGCAAGAGGACCTTTTAACTTTATCCCCATCTTTCATTCCTCACCATTTCAGAGCCACTGATCTCCCCAAGCTTTGATTAGAGCTATTGAAGAGGTGACAATTGGTTCATATTCTGCTCTTGCTTGTTTCCTTGCAGATGTTTCATGACCCAAACTATGTAACATCATCAGTGCTAGAAGGGAGTGGGATTTATCCAGGGGTGGGATTCATTTTTTTTAACAACCGGTTCTGTGGGTGTGGCTTTGTTGGTGGGTGTGGCTTGGTAGTCATGTGACTCGGTGGACATGGCTTGGTGGTCATGTGACTGGCTGGGTGTGGCCAACTCAATATTACTCACATCGAGGCATGCATCTCCTCGCCTGGCCTCTCATTTATGGGAATATTGCAACAGTCATAAGTGTGAAAAATGGTCATAAGTCACTTTTTTCAGGGCCATTGTAACATTGAATGGTCACTCCACACAAGCAAAGTACCAGCAAAGGAGTGGAAAAAAACTCCAGAGATGTTCCTGAGACAGGAAGTCTAGTCCTGCCAAGAATGTAATAAGGGTTAATGGAGAGGCAGTTTCTGTAAGCAACACCAGAATGTTTCCTTCCTGCCTTCCTTACAGGATTAGGCCAGTGATTTCTTCTAACAACCGGTTCTCCGAACTGCTTAGAATATTAACTACCAGTTCTAGTGAATAGGTGAGAACTGTAGAATCTGAATTTATCGAGGGGAAGAGGAGGAACGGGTTCTTGATGCTCTCTGAGCTTGCTTGTTTCTTGCAGACATTTCATTACTCACACTAGTAACATCATCAGTGCTACCCCAAAGGTACATTTTCAGGAAGCAACTGGACTTTCTGGGTTTTTTTTTCCTTTCCTTTTTCTTTTTTGAAGACATTTTGCTTCTCATCCAAGATGTTTTTAAGAGAAAAAGAAAAAAAACAAGTCCAGTTGCCTCCAGAAAAAGCACCTTTGGGTCAACCATGACCTGGATGACTGAGAATCTCTACAGACTTTTAGCTATACAATTTGGGATGAACACTCTTGTAATGGTGTGGGAGTAGGAATGGATTTCCAGAAGGGAAAAAATTGCAGACTACAAGAACCAGGAGCACCACTCAGATGACCCTGAGGACAACCCACCCTTGGAGGACAGATAAACCTCCAAGTGGCCTCAATGACCCTCTAAAAGGATGCAAATGACCAACTGTCTGCAAGGAATATAAATCCTTCCATTCCCCACCATCAGGTCAGAGCTGAAGAAGCTTCTTGGATGAGAAGTGAAGCGTCTTCAAAAGAAAAAAAAAACAAGAAAGTCCAATTGCCTCCAGAAAAAGCACCTTTGGGACAACCATGACCTGGATGGCTGAGAATCTCTACAGACTATCATCAGTGCAACTCAAGACTAGCACTGATGATGCTACCTAGTTAGAAAACAAGCAGCGTCAGAGAGTACAAAAGGCCTCTCAGATTAATCTTGAGCTACAAATATCCTTTATTAGTGGTTTGTGTTCATTAAGACTATGCCTAAAAGCCACCTTCTCCTGCTCACCCAATGTGGTGCCATAATCTCTATGATTTGGTGGAGAGCAAGTCCAACATCCTAGATCTACCAACAATAACTCCATCCAGGTTTGTCTTCTTAAAGAGAGAAGCCACTGAAAGCGAAGGGAACAAGAGGCAGTGGGCAAGATATATTGATGGAAGATCCATTGGTCTCCAGAAGGACATTCTCACATCATTCTCATAAATGCACCCCTTATCGCTGGAGCATCAGAAAAGGGATTTAGTAGCTGGGTCATGGGAAAATTACAACCTCTTCTGAGTTACTCTATAAATATACATTTGATTCAGAGTTTAAGTAGCCATTCAGGGTTACTGCAGAGACACATCACTGGGAGGCAGGACATATATATATATATATATATCAAGCCTAGAGATCTGTGTGTAATTCATAACTCATAACTCATGTTTATTGTTTTTCTCCTTTTGTCATTGCCAGAGAAGTACCAACAAACAGGCAACACATTTAACACAACCCACCCTTTCTTTTGGCAATATCCTATCGTTCTTCGCTTTTGCTCCAGTGGCTTATTTGTGTACAGAAACGGAGGAGTTTTAATGGTCATATAGAATATTGCCACATCCTTTTGAACTAGGACAGTTCTAAGCAAGAAGGGAAATGGGTTGGGTCTTTTGCAAATTGCTCATTTTTAATGCCTGGGGAAGGGAGAAAAAAATACCAGGTACTAGAAAGTTGGGAAGGTGTCATCTTCTGCATACTTGCTGTGGTAGCACTTCCATCAATGGTGGGTGAATCTTGGAAAGCTATCTCAAGCAACATCTAGAAGCTTCAAATTTCTAAGTTGCATGCCAGGCAGAGAGTGTAAAATAGGAAGCTGAACGTGTTGGTGCCATATTCTTATCTAAAGGTATTCTCACAAGAAACCAGCATTAACAAGATGAACAACCATTATTAATCCGAACTCATGGTTAGGTAGGCTTAGATTTAGGAAGCCAACAATGGTGAGGTGTTCAGAAGAACAGAGAAAAAAATCCTGCAGTGGAATCTTGCCAAGATCATCTAAAGGTGCTTTTTTCCCAGAGGCAACTGGACTTTCTGCTTTTTTCTTTGAAGACATTTCACTTCTCATCCAAGAAGCTTCTTCAGCTCTGACTGGATGGTGGGGAATGGAAGGATTGATACTCCTTGCAGACAGCTGGTCATTGGCATCCTATTAGAGGGTTGTTGAGGACATGTGGAGGTTTATCTCTCTCACTAAAATAATGCAAATGACCAGAAAGTCCAATTGCCTCTTGAAAAAACACCTTTGCGACAATCATGACCTGGATGATTGAGAATCGCCGTAGACATTTGCCAAGTTCACACTAAACATTAAGCAGCCAACCAAAGTCCAGAAAACAGAATTTTAGGAACAAGGAAGATCCCTTACTCACCGTTGACGGTGAGATGAACCCAGCTGCCATTATGGAAGGTGTCATACTGCTGATCCAACATGAGTACTTTGCATTCATACCAGCCCTGGTCTTCAGAGCGAACCTGTTCGATGCGTAGAGAGGCCTTATCATGTAGGCTAGCACGGCCTGTAAGACAGCAGTCAAAAAGAGAAGTCAGTGGAGAAAGAAAGAGAACATCCATTATTCTGCTGAGGTGAACAGTAATATTAAGATCACAGAAGCTACACGGGACATTCAGAGTAAGTCAGGGTAAGTCTGCCACAGGTGAGACCTTCTTTTGAGGACAAAATGGTGTCTGGAGCTCAAGCTTTCTCATCTAAGTTTTCTCTGAAGATAGGAGAAGATTAAACTTTTTATGTGCTCCCTAGCCTACGTGTTATTATGGTCTTTTTCTTTCAGTTATCACAGGTTTCCTCAAGTAAGAAAGAAAAGCAGCACCATGGTTGAAAGAGTCAAAGATGTTAGTTCTGAAAAACTGCATCGCCCTCCAAAACTTTTAGAATTCAGCAGTCTTTGCCATCATGGCTGGTAGCAAGAAAGTCTGGGAAAATCCCAGATATACAAAGAGTCTCTCCCCTTGCTTATACCAGTGGTGAGATTCAAAAAAATCTCTACTGGTTCTGTGGCTGTGGTTTGGTGGGCGTGGCTGGCTGGGTGTGGCAGGGGAAGGAGACTGTAAAACCTCCATCCCCACTCAAAGGGAAGGCTAGTGCAAAATCCCCATTCCCTCCCCACCCCACTCACCTGCTTTCCAGCTCTGTCCTCCTGTTCATGGCAACCAAAGAAGACCCAGCCAATCAGCTGGGACTCAATGGGAGGCAGAGAAGAGATGTGGGTGGGGCCAGTCAGAGGTGGGATTGGCCAGTTCTCCGAACTACTTAAAATTTCCACTACCAGTTCCCCAGAACCGGTCAGAACCTGCTGAAGACCACCTCTGGCTTATACTATCAAGGAACAAGTCACTTCTGAGATCCAGGAGAGATCAAAATATCCAACCACTCTCCATCACTGACATCTACTGGATTGAGGGAGTCTTGAAAAATCATCCGCTTGTGTCCTGCCTGTTCAAGCATCTGAGGGATGGAAGGAGCTGCAGGTTTGTTTTTCTCCTTACAATCTGATCTTAATCAGCTAATTAGTATTCCTGGATTGGAGTCAGGGATGCTCTTGACAGCTTGGGGCCTTAGCAGACAGACAGTCAAGCACATGGTCTTAGCAGATGCAAAGCCAGAAGGTGGTTAGAGAACAGCCTTCGGCTCCAGAGATACCAGCAGGCAAGATGGTGCTTAGAATCACCTTTCACCAGGAGGACTTGTTGAAAGGCAGAGTTCAGTATCGATCCGGTCTCCAAATGAGAAAGACAGGAGAAGATTCAGAGGCAGGTGACAAAAGCGGAGGCAGGCTGACGGACACCTTCCGAAAAGCCATCTCCTTTGAGAGAAGCTATGTGAGTTAAGTTATACCACCATGATTGCCAGTTTGCCTCTGGGTCAAATTCAAGGTGCTGGTTATCATCTTTAAAGCCCTTCGTGGCATGGGTCCAGACTACTGGAGGAACCATTTCACACACACACACACACACAAACACACACACACACCCTACCCAATGAGATTGGTCCATCTCATTCGTGCTGGCAGAAGAAATGCCTTTCCTGCCACATCTCCTGCCCTCTGGAACATCATGCCCCTGGGGTGAGATCTGCACTCCATCCTTTTGGCCTTCAGAAAGGACTTTGAAGACATGGCAGTGCCAACTAGCCTGGGGTACCGCTGGATCATTTTGGAGATGGCTAGATGGAGGTGTCAAGCCTGAATTTGGTTAGATGGGGGTGCCAGCCTCCAGGAATCCTTCTGCTTGTCTCTTTCCAGCTGCCACAGAAATGGTGGGGGGAGGGAATAATTGGGCCTTGTGGGGAGAAGGGTGCTGGAGGATGAAGTTGGTGAATTGTAAAAGTTGGGGTGTTTTGTTGACTATGCTTCCTTGCTTACTGCACAGATGTAGCCTCTTATCTCTCTAGGCCAAGGTCTTGGCATACCAGACGTGTGAAACACCACCTGAAGATGCACCCACATGACATTATACACACCTCAAGTTGGATGGCCAGTTTGAACTATTGGGGGTGGGAACATGGGGTAACTTTCTATGTATAATTTTCGTGCTTTTTGCCTCAGATCTTGGATTTCTTCTGATGCTACCACTTCAAATTCAGTAAAAGTCCTTTTCTCTATAACAATGGAGCCTAAAGTTTTCTTTCTTGGATTTTGAATGACAGATGGATTGGTTTACATCTGGGTTATTCATATGAGTTCAGTTTGACACACTTGGGAGCTGAAAGAGGGGAGAGCTGAGGTGGGTGCAGTTCCAGCCAAAACCACATAGCTAGATGATGAGTCAGCCGTGTTCCAATGGCTGCCTGGCCAGAGGAAGAAGAAGCGAAGTCGCCAGGCAACCCTTTCACACCCCGGTTGAACAATGTGACATATTGTTTTGGAAAATTGAGAAACTCTTAGTTGTCATGACTTGGAAAGCTGGGAAACTTTCAGTACTGGCTTTCCATTAGTTAGTGCCAAGATGGTGTACCTCAATAAACTTGTTTCTTTGAGGAATTGAAATGCCTCGGAGTCCATTTTATGATGGTTGCATTACTTGGAACTTGACAGGAGGTGGCTAATGGATTAAAAAAGACCCCACCTCCATCCTCCATTCTGCTTCCTTCCTCTCCAACATGGTCAATTTTATTATTATTTTTCTATTTAAATTTAATGTTCACATTTATTGCCTTAAAGTTTTGATGTTTTATATTGGTGGTTTTTTTTTTTTTTTTTAAAGAGTGATTGTAAGCTGCCTAAAGTAGCCAAGATGGGTGACATATAAATTGACTCCAACAATAGTTTGGACTTTTTTTTAGCTTACCAGCATATTCTGGATCCACATGAGGAGGGTAGAAGCCAAACTTGATGAAAATGGGAATGGGCACCCCAAATTTGAACCACTCAACCACATAAGGAGGGGGTTGACCCGTCAGTGGATGGATTACATCACATCTGAGGATGATACTTTCATGAGCACGAGCTGTCACAAACTCGGGTTCCTCTCTTAAACCGTGGGCACCTGGAGAAAAAAGGAAGGGGGAGAAAGGGGAAAAAAAGAGGGGAAAATTCAATCATTTCCCCTAAACCAGGAAGAAAATCTATTTATGGCTACGGCTGTACCCAAACGATTGTGCTTGCATCACACATCACTTAGAACTTTAGCAGTTACAAGGGTAAAACCTGGTTGGTGTGATGAATGTTAACCTTGTTCAAGTGTTGGGTGACTACAAATGTACCAACTCTGTTTATTTGGTTTATGGCTTAATGTATGGTACAATCCCAAAAGACAGATTAGACCAGTGGTGGTATGCTACTGGTTCGGCCCGGTTCGGCCAAGCCAGTAGTGGGGATAAGCAGCAGAGACTGAACCAGTTCTCTCTGCCACTCTGCTGTTGGGCCCACCCGCCCATCTGGGTTCCCGAGTGCCACGTGGCAGCTGCTGAAGCAACCGGAAGAGTGTAGGCATGGTGAGTTGGAACACCTCTGTGCCTGAGCAAATGCCTCTGTGCCTGTGCAAAGTGCGTGTTTGGCAAACCATGCCCACTGAACCGGTGGTAAAAGTTTTTGAATCCCACCACTGGATTAGACCAATAACCAAGATAATAATAATTAGACCAATAACCAGTCACTGAGATCCTGGCAGCACTCTGACCCAGCCTATCTAAGACTGAAGAGTTTTTTAACATTCCTAAATTGATCATTGTGGGGAGATTTGGGAAAGAACTGGCCGATCCAGGAATCCAGGAAGACTGGGTCGACCTATTCTCAAAAGCACCTGAAGCGAAGGCAGGACAAGAAGCAAAGGATGGAAATTAATCAAGGGGAGAAGCAACCTAGAACGAAGGAGAAATTTACTGACAGTGAGAACAATTAATCAGTGGAATGACTTGCCTCCAGAAGTTGTGAATGCTCCAACACTGGAGATTTTAAAGAAGACATTGGACAACCATTTGTCTGAAATTGCCTAGCTTTCCTGCTTGAGCAGGGGGTTGGAATAGAAGATCTCCAAGGTCCCTTCCAACTCTGCTATTCTGTTCAAAAAGACCACAAATCAACCTGTCAGGAAAGTTGAATGGGTCCCGCCTATTTTCAGTATCTTCATTTTGCTTCAGGGCAACCAACCAAGCCACATTGTCTCCGCTAAACAACTCATATCCTTCTATCAAGGTCATCTCCATAAAGCTCTTGAATGGTTTGTGGGGGGTTTTTTTCCCCCCTAACTGGAGAGACAGACACAAATGCTTTGGTGCAGCTCTTCCATGATTCTCTCCTGGAAAAACCCATCTGTGCCCTTACACACAGCAGGTTAGGCTTCAAGGTGACACTGACTTTTCAGGAAGAAAGGGAGCGCAGAGGCAGAGAGGAGAAATGCTCCTGCATTTATAGAAATGTGCACTGGTTAGTGCATTTTAAAAAAAAATGTGATTTATAAAATAAGGCAAGATGGGTGCAATTCTATCCAGGCGAGGAATAGACGTCCCCAAAGCCCCACACGCTCTGGGGAAAGATTGTCTCCGCCAGAGCTTATCAAGGCAACATTTGAACAGAGGTTTTCAGCATCGCTCCAAGGTGACTTTCCGGCATGTTTTCCCTACCTCCACCCCCTTTTCTCTCTCCTTCTCACTTCAGGGAGGGGTGGGGAGAGAAAAGGGGAAGGAGGAAGGAATCAGGCACCGCCCTGTGGCTTCTCCTTTACTATTCTTCCTTCAATGTCTTTGCCTCGCCTAATAGTGTTTACAGGGAGTGGTTTTCTCCTCGGTGGCATCCATTCAGAAATTGATCTGCCTTTGAAGCCAATCACTTGGCAACGCTCGCCCCCCCCCCCCCAAAAAAAAAAAATTCCTGGAAGGCTCTTTGATGAGGAAGTCATTGATGCTGCTAAAGTTGCAATCAATGCCTTGGCAGCACTGATCCAAAAGCCAAAGGATCCATTTCCAGCCTCTCCCTCCCAGGATTCCCTCCAAAACCTGGAATCCTATCCCTGTCCATCTGAAGATCCAAATAAGATGTGGAAATCAGATCTCCCTTCGTGCTTCTGAAGCGTGAAGGGCACAGAGGCTCACAAATCGTGCTGCGCTACAGTAGAATCTTTCACAAACTGTAGGATCACAACTCTAAACAGCCCCAGACAGTATACCCACTGGTTAGCATCTCCAGAAGTTGCAGCTCAACATCTGAGGAACAAAGGTCACCCAACCAATCGAGTATTTCCATTGTTTTGTTTTCACTAGGGAGAACTTGAGTTGGGTTGGGTTGGCCTGGATTGGGTTAATAGAATATCAGAATAACAGAGTTGGAAGGGACTTTGGAGGTCTTCTAGTCCAACCTCCTGTTCAAGCAGGAAACCCTTCTTAAAAATTTACAATGTTGGAGCATTCATAACTTCTGGAGGCAAGTTGTTCACTCATTAATTGTTCTAATTGTCAGGAAATTTCTTCTTAGTTCTAGGTTGCTTCTCTCCTTGATGAGTTTCCATCCTTTGCTGCTTCTTGTCCTGCCTTCAGGTGCTTTGGAGAATAGCTTGACTCCCTCTTCTTTGGGGCAACCCCTGAGATATTGGAACACTGCTATCATGTCTCCCCTAGTCCTTCTTTTCATTCTCTTCCCTTTGATCTTTAGCCCCAAACTAAAATTCTTGGCTGAGCTTTGCATTATTCAGCCATGGGCAGTCCTTCACTCTGTACAAGAAAGAGTTCAGGACCCACCACAGAATCTTTGACAATCTTTGAAAAGAAAAAGAAGGAAAGCGGGGAAGAGAGCAAGGAAGGAAAAATAAGGGAAGAGGGGAAGGAAGAGGAAAAGAGAATGAAGAGGGGAAGGAAAAAGAAAAGGAAGGAAGGAAGATTATAATGAGAGTGAGGGAGGGTCTCAACGAAGTCCTGCCTTAGCACTTGGCCACTATTGGTGCTCCTGACATGAGTCCTGTGTCACGCCCACCATAGCCACATCCCCAACCACGCCCCCCATGGCCACTCACCCACACACACACCCCAACTCTCCGAAGTCAACCACAACCCTGATGCAGCCCTCAATGAAATCAAGTTTGACACCCCTGATATAGGGGTGTCAAACATCAGCCGCAAACAATGGTAAGCTTGCTTCATAAAATATGGAATCTATAGATTCTTCTGCAGGAAGCAAACCAGATGTGATTTTGCTGGTTGATTGGAAGAAGCTGAGCCACTTAACCTACGGAGAACTACACGCCAGCAAGTTTTGTTAGGTGAGGTTATGATGGGATAGCCCTTCATGGCTTGGTTGCAGAAACTCCAATATTATCATGACCCATTGTGCAAATCAGGTCATCACACAAAGCCACACTCTGGTTCCTTTGTTTGCTCGCTGCGTTTCCAATGCTGCCCCAGTGTTCTGCTAAGGGCTTGTGCATGTTGCAGGAAGCAACTGACCAGTGGCATTTGAGCTAATAAAAGTAAAAGCATGGTTCAGTTATTCATGTGACTTGGGAACACAGCCACTGTGTTGGTGTCCGTCCAAACCATCAAACATTTGGGGGAAGGATAGAGTTGTTTTTGTTCTCTTGATCACACTTCACACACACCCCGCCCCAAAAGATACAAATGATTGACAGCCACTTCCCCAAACAACTAGTTCCTACCACGAGCAAAATGGACGGAGGCAAAAACACCAGCATTTCTCTCGACAGATTCCAGGGTCCTGCAGCTGGATTTCTAAATGACCTTTTTCTCAATTAGCCCTTAACCATCTTCCGCTTCTAACTGCAATCTGCAGGCAAGGTTTTTTGTTCCTGACTGCTCCGGACCAGCCATAAAATAGCTTCAAAAAAAGATAAAAGATAGAGAAGTGCTTTTCTCTCGTCTCTCTCCTCCACCCACTTCCCCCTGCATCACCATCACCACCTCCTGCTGGGCTATTGCTGATTGGCCCAAGATGACATCACCGTTTTTTCCACAACAGGAGTCTGGTCCACCAACGAGTCTATTTTTGGCACCCACGAGACAAGGCATTAACCAGCAACTGGCTCCGATGGGGCCACGCAAGCTTACGAGGCGAGAAGTCCCTCCGGGATGGGACAGAGAAAGGACAGGTGGGAATGCCCAGAGAAAAATGTATTGCTGCTCGCCTTTCTCCTACACCCCGCTTTTCTCCCCATACACGCACGCTCCCAGACACTGATGAAGCTACACCGAGAAAAAGGCTTAGATGCATACCGGTGGGAAGAAAAAACAGAGAGGGGAAGAAAAGGAGGGAGGGAGTTTGAAATGCCAGTGGTCTGATTCTGCTTGGACTGTTGGAAGAAGCATCAAGGGAAAAATCTGGAGAGAAGAACAAGCCCAGCAAGAAGTCCATTCAGGGAGGTGCCACCTCACAGGACCCCTCTCCAACCAAACCTTCTACCCTATGCCACTGCTCACACTTTTGTCTACCCCACCCTTGGATGTGTCTTCTTGTCACTGCATTTGCAATGTGAATGGCAGCCCTCAAGCAGAGGGAATGACCTTGGGTTGTTGACTCCGTCCTCCCCTTCTCTTCCACTGGTCAACCACAGGACAGGGACGGTAGGCACGATGGTGCACTTATGAAAGCCCCTTACAGACCTCTTAGGAATGGGGTGAGGTCAATAGTAAATAGTTTAAGGATAAAGGAGTGGAGGTTAGAGGATGTAACAACAGTCAGGTAGTGCATTCCAGGCATTGACCACTCTGTTGCTGAAGTCATACTTTCTGCAATTGAGTTTGGAGTGGTTTACATTGAGTTTGTATCTGTTGTGCGCTCTCGTACTGTTGCGGTTGAAGCTGAAGTAGTCATTGACTGGTAGGACATTGTAACAAATAATTTTGTGTGCTAGGCTTAAGTCTAACCGTAGGCAGTTAGATTAACCCACATGTTGTAGCCATGGCCTGGGTCAGTGTTTCTCAAATTTGGCAGCTTGAAGACGGGTGGGCTTCAACTCCCAGAATTCCCCTGCCATTCATACCGGCTGAGGAATTCTGGGAGTTGAAGTCCTTGCCTCTTAAAATGGCTTAGGTGGAGAAACACTGCTTTAGAGGCCTCACTGATCTTTTCCAAACTTTCACCAGGACCTCCATCTCTCAAGAAACTACCAAGTGTAAAAAGGACTCTTTACTAGATTGTATTTCGAGACCCTTCCTTATGGGCTCAGCTGACAGGAAGATGCCAGTAATTCAGCAACCCATTTAATGATTTCTCAGTGCACAAACACACAAACGCCAAGCCACATGAGATCCTTATCTGCCTAAAATCGACAATGCTGTGGACAACTTGACTCACGTAGTCCTATGGGAATACTCCTGGCAATCTTGTACGGCTCAGGTAAAAAATCCATTCTAGTGACCTTAAGTGCTTTTGATTCCATTTCCTGTCGGAGTGGATACTGATGTCTGCAACTGTTTTGACAAGAGGTGGAACCGTTGGTTTCGGGAATTAATGCAAAAGTTAAGTGTTACCGGAAAGAAGGAACATGGATCAGCATAAAATGAGAAACCATCCATCTCATGATAGCCCAGAAGATGCTCCTGAAAAGGCCGGGCATTCTAGCTTCGGATGTGGGATGACCTACAGAAGAACTTTGGGATCAGGTCTTAAGAACTCCGAGGGAGACCCATCATAACTTTGAACTGGCTGTAGTTCAAGGACTACCTGTAGTCCTACTCTCTTGTACTTTGGAGTAGGAATAGGTTGAGGAACATCTTCAATCAGAGTAGAGCTGGAAGGAACCTTGGAGGCCTTCTAGCCCAACCTATTGCTTAAGTAGGAGATCCTACACTATTTCACAAGGTGGCTGTCCAGTCTCTTCTTAAAAACCTCCAGTGCTGAAGCATCCATAACTTCTGAAAGCAACTTCTGTTCCACTGGTTAATTGTCCTCCCTGTTAGGAAGTTTTCCTTAATTCCAGGTTGCTTCTCCCCTTGATTAGTCTCCATCCATTGCTTCTTGTCCTGCCTTCAGGTACTTTGGAGAATAGCTTACTCCCTCTTCTTCGTGGCAGCCCCTGAGATATTGGAACACTGCTATCACGTCTCCCCTAGTCCTTCTTTACTCTAGACTAGCCAGACCCAATTCCTTCCACCATACTTCATATGTTTTTGTCTCCAGGATTTTAATCAACTGAGTTGCCCTTCTTTGCACTTTTTCCAAAGTCCCAACTGCTTTTCTGTAAAGCAGTGACCAAAACTGGATGCAGTACTCCAGGTTTGGTTATACTAAGGATTTATAAAGCAGTGCGGATACGTGAATATTACTAATATATCTTTGTCCATGTAAATTAATAATTTCAGTATTACTAATTGTTCTGTCTCACCTTTCTTCTTTCTCAAAAGATGAAAGAGTACAAACTCACACAAACACAGGCAGGCAGGCTGGCTCGGACTTCACAGAGTTAATTCTTTGAAACTGATAACGTCCTTGGCATTCCAACATGCTCTGCCTGCCAAGTCCGAATTGATAACAAGTAAAAAGCTACTTACAGAGAATTACAAGGCAGACCACAAGAATCATTCACAATGAAAAACCTGAAGTAATATTAAACTTTGTCCTGTACAAAGTTCCAGCCGACAACACACCCACTTTTATCCCCTGTGGGGAGTGGCTCAATGACTCAGCTCACTCTCTGACCCTCCCATGCCTCCTACGTTGCTGCTCACGTTTCTCCCTACAATGCTGCCTAGGATCAAGCCAATATTCTTCCTATTGACTCCCTGTCAGGGGCTGCTCCGATATGCTTTCCTCCTGATTAATCTCAGGCTGTTCCTCTCGGTTCCCTGATGAAACCTGAGGCATTATCAGGGAGGAAGGCATTGCCAGAGAGGAAGGTCCTGGGGAGGAAGGCATTCCCGGTTCCTCCTCCTCATCTTCCAGGTCTTCTTCCTCTGACAGCACAGGCTCGGGAATCAGAACCACAACAACTAATACTTCTTTCTCCATGCCAAGGACTGTTTGATATCCTCTGCCATGGACCATGAGCCACGGTGGTGCAGTGGTTAGAGGGCAGTATTGCAAGCTACTTCTGCCAACTGCCAGTTGCCTGCAATTTGACAGTTCGAATCTCACCAGGATCAAGATTGACTCAGCCTTCCTTCTTTCCCAGGTGGGTAAAATGAGGACCCAGATTGTTGGGGGCAAGAGGCTGACTCTGTAAAAAGCTTAGAGAGAGCTGTAAAGCCCTGTGAAGTAGTGTATAAATCTAAGTGCTATTGCCATGCATAGGTTTGTATAGGTTTCCTCTGAAACTAGAAAGCTGTGTCTGTCACCAGAGAGATGACATCACTCTCCTAATGGCAAATTATAATCCTCCTGGCTGATGCCAAGATGCTTCCCCTAGCATTGCATTTGCAAAGTGAGGCAGTTGTTTCCCCTTCATGCAAGCTAACTGCATGAGCTACTCGGGGTTTCATTAAAAGGAAAGAATGGGGACCGAACGAGAGCAGCAGTGGGCTTAACTCGTTCAGGAATGAGTCGGTGCTATTTTTAACCAGAGGAACAAGATTGTGTGATAATGAACACGACATCCTCCTTCAAATGCCAAGCGGTATTACAGAATTAGCAAGTTTCTGGGGCACAGCTTCAAGCGAGACCTAAATTCAGGGGTGGGATTCAAATTTTATAACAACCGGTTCTGTGGGTGTGGCTTAGTTGGTGGGTGTGGCTTGGTGATCATGTGACTGGCTGGGCATGGCCAACTCAACATCATTCACATCGAGGCACGCATCTCCTTGCCTGGCCTCTCGTGACTGTGAGGATACTGCAACAGCCGTAAGTGTGAAAAATGGTCATAAGTCACTTTTTTCAGTGCCATTGTAACTTTGAATGGTCCCTCCACACAGCAAAGGAGTGGAAATTAACTCCAGAGAAATTCCAGAGACAGGAAGTCTAGTCCTGCCAAGAATGTAATAAGGGTTAATGCAGAGGCAGTTTCTGTAAGCAACACCAGAATGTTTCCTTCCTGCCTTCCTTACAGGATTAGGCCGGTAATTTCTTTGAACAACCGGTTCTCCAAACTGCTTTGAATGTTAACAACTGGTTCTACCGAATAGGTGTGAACCAGTAGAATCCCACCGCTGCCTAAATTCCTGGTAACAAAAATGCCCACTGTACGCACAACCACCAAAAGTGGCCCCTGGGGCCTCTCCTTGGAGCTCCAGATCCTCCACTCGGCAAAATGAGGATGGACAGATCCTGACTGTAACACACATCTGCCCATCCAATTAGAAAGAGATCCACTTCCACAAACAAACAAACAAGAAAGAAAGAAATGGGAGCGATCGAGAACGCAAGATAGACCCAACTTTCATTTTTGCATGACCCAGAGAGGATGCCTTTGGCAGCCCTCCAAACCCCGTCTCCCTGAAGGAGGAAGACGAAGGATAGATAGTCCATGTGGCTTCTTTTGCACGGCGTTCTCAGCTTCATTCAAATGCCACTTGATGGATTGGGTGCCTTTAACACAATTGCACCTCCTTCCATCCCATCGAAAGAGATCATTTCAGGAGCAGTTTTGAGGAAAGTGTAGAGTTACAAGCAGTGCCTCAAACCTAAACTCACTCAGCCCAGCTTCAATAATATTTCTGCCAATAGATTGGAGAACCTGGTGTGCATGCGCGCGCGCGCACACACACACACAAGAAGATGCACCTGAGGAGATGCAAAGGATCATAACCCTATTATTCAAGGTCAACCTTTTGTCCTTCCCTCTGCAAGAGGGTGAGATCATCTTTCCTTCCTTCCTCCCTTCCTTCCTCCCTTTCCTTCCTTCTTCCTTTCTCTCTCTCTCTCTGTCTTTCTTTCCCTTTCCTTCTTCCTTCCTTCCTTCTTTCTTTTTCTTTCTCTCTCTCTCCTTCCTTCTCTTTCTTCCTCTCTCTCTTTCTTTCTCTTTCTTTCTTTCCTTCCTTCCTTGTTTCTTTATTTCTTTCTCTCTGTGTGTCTTTCTTTCCCTTTCCTTCTTCCTTCCTTCCTTCTCTTTCTTCCTCTCTCTCTCTCTCTCTTTCTTTCTCTTTCTTTCCTTCCTTCCTTGTTTCTTTATTTCTTTTTCTCTCTGTGTGTGTCTCTCTCTCTCTCTTACTCTCTCTTTCTCTCCTGTCTTTTCTATTCCAACTTGATTTCCATTCTGGTTACCTTTTATCTTAAAAGAGAGAAGGGGTAAAAATGCCCCTTTTGAGTTCTCGGGTAACTATTACCTGCAATCCAATTTACTCAGAGGTAACTTCCCTGAAGAAGGTTCATAAGAGCCTCCTCTTCCACAGAAAGGACTGGCCCAAGGATGACAATTTGGAGGTGCACGCTGCATGTCTTCTTTTTTCTCCATTATGACTAAAGAAGACCATTTCTTAATACATGGATTTCTGGAGACATGTCAAAAGGAGCTAACAAAGATCATGTAGTCACCACAGTCATTTGTATCTACTATTATTCCCCACCCCAAAATCTGAAGCAATGAAACTGAGAAGTAAGTTAGATGCTTTCGGGCAGTTTATTCTCTCTGAGAACGCCCTTGGAATTTGTTCAGAAGCTCCAACAGATGCAAAGAGGCACCAACGATCTATCAACAGACATTCTCACCTGTCATATATTATTAGCCCAACCTTCTCCTGCTTGCTATCTTCAAAATCTGTTGGACTACAATCTCATAATTCCTCAGAAAAACAGTTTAGGTATATTTATCACATGGAGCATGTAAACTTCGAGGTGAATGTTTTACTGCCATTAATTATTGAAAGTTTAATTTCATATTTGTGAATGCTTTAAATTGCATTCATTGTACATAGCACCTAACATTGAAAAATAGTTGCTGCTATTATTAATGATAATAAAGAATAAGCCACAGTCCAATAATAAGTAAGCCCACCTGCCCTGTGAACTAAATTGCCCAGCAGTTTTCAATTCCATGGATAGTAATTATAGGTAAAATTCTGGGTTTTTTTCCCATCAGACGGAAAAATACCCATGCTGTTTAGTCAAAAGAATCATAAATATTCATAATTTGCTACAACAACAAATGCAATACATGACCTATTGCATCATTGATAGTCCTTAATTCAGGAATCAACTACGCTTCCCATGATTTTCTATTTTACTTGGAAAAAATAGACTTCAGTTCAGAGTATTGGATAAGAAGATCACTAGTTTATATTTAAGAAGAGAAGAGATTCCAGAATATCTTTGTTCCTGTTTCATTTTAATCCATTTTAGAAGGATACAGTTAATTGTTTTTTTTATTCAACCCAGATTTCTTTAAAAAGGATAAGAGAGATCTATTTTTACCTGTTTGACTGAACTTGGCACCCTAAATGGATTCGCAGAAGTGTTAAGTGTGTTCCAGAAAAGTCTGCCAAGATAATTTTTCAATGCAAAGGGATTGAAAAGGGAGCTTTTGGTTGGTTTGTTTTTTTTTCTCTTTCTCTTTCTCTTAGGAGAACTTGAGCTACACCTGAATAAGCATCATCTCCAAAGGCATTTTCCCCCCATCATTCTGGAACCCCCGGAAATAGGGCTTCTGGAAGGTGCCTTGCACGCAAAACAAAATTATGCATCCAACTGGAATTTCACTCAAGGCTACAAGACAAGCTCAACAACCAACCAATGATACACAGAACCTTCTGCTCCAATAGGCAACAAGACATTCTGGATTTCTGCTACTGTATACTGCCAGGTGAAATTCCCTGTAGGGAAGAGGTGGATGGTGCCAACTACAAGGGGGTGTTTTAAATGGCAAACACAGCTTTGTCCATTTTGAAAGCACAACTCTGGGTGGCTCACAACAGTTATATCAAGCTAAACATCATACAATGATAACAACAAAAACAAAAACTTGGGTGGCATAACCAGAGGTGGATATTCAGCAGGTTCTGACCAGTTCTGGAGAACCGGTAGCGGAAAATTTGAGTAGTTCAGAGAACCAGCAAATACCACCTCTAATTGGCCCTGCCCCCATCGATTCTCTGCCTCCTGAATCCCAGTTGATTGACTGGGTCTTCTTTGGTTGTCTTGCACAGGACAACGGAGTTGGAAAGCAGGTTAGTGGGGTTGGACGGAAATGGGACTTTGCAGTAACCTTCTCCTGCCATGCCCACCAAGCCACACCCTCAGAAGCAGTAGTAAAAAAATTTGAATCCATTACTGTGTTATATCAAGCCAAATATCGTACAATGATAACAGAAACAAAAACCTAAATAATAGATAGAGAGATGAATAGAGAATAGGACAATAAGATAAATATTATAGTGGACTGAGATAGATAAAGGAATATAGATAAATGTACAGACAGCTAAGATTTATGTAAAAGTATCTATACCATCACGGAAGCATTGCAATGAATGGAAATGATGTTGTATATGAGAAAAATTGTTTAATCAAAATTAATAAAAAGGAAAAGGAAACAAAAAACTGGGTGCCACAACCCTTCTGCTGTGATGCAGTCAACACGGCCAACTTTCAGCTTTGACTTCAGCCTATCTTGGGAGGAAAGCCAGCTCTTCCATGGCTTTGTGGAACATTCAATCATGAGGGATCTTTGGGATCCAAGGAGGGTTAAAGGAAAGTTTAGAGGGTCTTGTGGAAGGCTAAAAGGATGAGGGATCTCCCAGGTGTAAGGAGAAGGGTGTTCCACAGGGCACACAGAAAAGGCATTATGAACTTCCTTCCTTCTCTTTCTTCCTCTCTCTCTCTCTCTTTCTTTCTTTCTCTTTCTTTCCTTCCTTCCTTGTTTCTTTATTCACAGGAAACAAAAGATGGAAAACAGTCCACCTTCTCTAATTTGCCATCCCAGGGATGTACTTCTAAGAAGTCCCAAGCAGCTAAAATTCTGCAGGTTGGGGTCAAATACATTTTTGAAGAGTTAATAGCAAGTGGAGAAAGAAGCTAGTGAAGTGACTAGTCATAGTATATTAAGACACACCATTCATTTATCTTCCTAAGACACTGACTGCATTCACTGATTATAATTTGGGGGGGGGGATCAATACTGGCTGCATTTCCATAAGGAGCAAATGTCCAAGCAAATGCCGGCATGTTAACTTCTAATAAATTCTCTGAAGTTTTGGGAATGTGGCTCAAGGCTCATGATTTTATTTATTTGTTTATTTATTTATTCATTCATTCATTCATTCATTTGATTGATTTGATTGATTTGATTGATTTGATTGATTTGATTGATTTGATTGATTTGATTTGATTTGTCAATCGCTTACAAGATAATAGGTATAAGTATATACATAGTTATGAATACATGAAATGGGTACATATAAGAAAAATAAAAGAAACAATAGGACAGGGATGGTCGGCACGTTGGTGCGCTTATGCACGCCCCCTACAGACCTCTTAGGAAGGGGGTGAGGTCAATAGTAGACAGTCTAAGGTTAAAGTTTTTGGGGTTTGGGGAAGAAACCACAGAGTCAGGTAGAGTATTCCAGACTTTGACCACTCTGTTGCTGAAGTCGTATTTCCTGCAATCAAGTTTGGTGCGATTAACCTTGAGTTTGTATCTATTGTGTGCTCTTCTATTGTTGTGGTTGAAGCTGAAGTATTCATTGACAGGTAGGACATTGCAATGTATGATTTTATATACTATACTTAGATCGGACCAAAGACGGCATAGTTCTAAGTTTTCTAGGTCTAGAATTTCAAGGTTTTCTAGGTCTAGAATTTCAAGGTTTTCTAGGTCTAGAATTTCAAGTCTGGTGGCATAAATTATTCTGCAACAAGTAGAGGAGTGTAGAACTCTTCTTGTGAAATATTTCTGGACTTTCTCAACTGTGTTAATTTCAAGATACGTGATGTGGGTTCCAGACTCATGAGCTGTATTCGAGTATTGGTCTAGCAAATGTTTTGTATGCCCTAGTTAGTAGTGTGGTATTACCAAAGAAAAAGCTATGTAGGTTTAGGTTATCTGCTGGAATCCTGACACATACATGGTTTAAAAACTGCCACGACCGGATTCACATACAGCGCAAGGCCCAAATCAAGAGCTGCCTTTAACATTAAAGGATAAAGAAGATACAGAATATTTTTAACATGGGATTTGTTTTACCAATGGTTAGATAATAGAGGTAGAAATTAGAAGGTGGAAGAATACCACTATGTACAAGTAAATAATATTATTACTGCTACTATTACATACAAGCAAATTTACCCAGACAATATTAAGCACTTATGTATGTTAAAGAAAAACATACAAATTTTTTTTTTTAAAAAAAGAACTGTGTTAAAATCTCTGCAAGGGAACAACCAGGTTCAAACAAGATAAGGAACCATTTCTCAGCTAGCCGCCTCAAAGAGAAGCTGTTGAACCTCACTGATTGCCGATTCTAAAAGTGGATCACACTTCAGCGACAGTAATGTCTCCAAAGTCATCAGCTACCAGATGTGGAGATCTCCAGAGATCTCCTTAATGCAATTAGGTTATCAGGCCCATAGATTAGTCCACCTTGACCTCCCAAATTTTGCAAGCTGGTGGGCATAGTGCAGAAGCTGATATAACTGCTGCTGAAAATGGTCACATCATGCAATTCAGAAGATGGCCCAGGACAAGCTGGAAGTTCAGCCATGCTTAAAAGGCCAGCTAAGGTAGCAGCTACCAGCACCGCTCATAGTCAGGGGTGAAGTCCATGCTTTCCAAAGTACTTCATCTTGTGGAAATGTCAGACAAAGAGAACCATGAAGGCAGTGGTGCAACCATGAAGCAAACTAAGCACGTGTTTAGGGCACCAGGCCCAAAGGGGACACCACAAAAATGTTTATGTAGCCTAAGCTTGACTTCGTTTGTAGAGTATGTACAAAGGACAGAGGGCATCAAGATTTGTCAATGCTTAGGGCACCAGTGAGCCTTAATCCGCCACTGCATGAAGGCTGCCCAGGAATAAGCTGGAAAACTGAGACCTTTCCATTCTGAGGATCACACACCCCACCAGTGGTCAAAACTGACATGGTTGGCCAGCTGTAGCATATGGCCAGTGAGAAAGATACAGTTAGCTAAGCAAACATCAACTATTTACAAAGTACCTTATGATTCTTGACTCTTAACGAATGTATCTTTTCTTTTATGTACACTGAGAGCATTTGCACCAAGACCAATTTCTTGTGTGTCCAATCATACCTGGCCAATAAAGAATTCTATTCTATTCTATTCTATTCTATTCTATTCTATTCTATTCTATTCTATTCTATTCTATTCTATTCTAAGCAATCATGTGCAAAAGGAAGCTGACTTCAATTCTGGAGATTTCACACCTTGTGTCACCAAAAACAGACATCTCCAATTGCCCAGAGGGGGTTGCATTCATGACTTGTAAGAGCTGGCGTGTCTTTTTAGGTCTTCCTCTGGCAACCACCCTCAATAGACGCCAACATCCCTTTATAAGTCCAAGAGCAATGACCTTTCTTACTCTGTTTTTGCTTCTTGGGCTTTACAAAGTGGTCTCCAGGAAGTGGGAAGGGGAGGGGAAGGGATGGGGTGGGGGTTGGAGTAGCTCTTTGATGTGCTGCTCTTGTGTTTAAAGCCTCACAGAATGACGGATGGAGAATGTGCAGAGGGTAAGCATTAGCCTCAAGGTCATACCATCCGAGCTACCGAAAAGGCAGCCACAGCATGGAAAATGCTGTTAAGAGAAGGAAAACTGTGATTCCACCAACATCCTCTGCAGGTCAGCTTAATACCCAGCGGGAAGAGGTCATATCCTCCCTTCACAAAGGCACAGTGGTAAATAGGATGAAAGTGCCCTCCATTTTGTTCGGTAAGTCCAAAGGATGAAACCGAATGGCTCAGGCTCTCTGGAATGGTCACGTATTTTCTGGAGTGGTCTCTCCCAACTTTGAAACCTCCAGAAGTTGTCGGAAACACAAGGCCCATCATCCAAGAGCTCAGGTGGTACAGTGGCTAGAATGCAGTATTGCAGGCTAACTCTGCCCATGGTCTGGAGTTCGATCCTGAAGGTTCAAGGTTGACTCAGCCTTCCATCCTTCCCAGATCAGTAAAATGAGGACCCAGATGGTTGGGGGCAGTGATGTATTAACCATTAAGCAGACTAAGCACCTGCTTAGGGCATCAGGCCCAAAAGGGGGACCATAAAGTTGAGAATATGGCTTCATTTGTACACTATGTACAAAGGGAAGGGGCACCAAGATTTGTAAGGGCAGAGGGCACCAGTGAGCCTTAATGCACCACTGGTTGGGGGCAAGATGCTGACATCTGTAAACTGTTCAGAGAATGCTGTGAAAAGCACTATGGGGCAGTATATAAGTCTAAGTGTTAGTGTTCACAATAACTGATTATTGTTATATCAACCCATCCCTTCGGATCTCCTGTAAATGAAATTGTGCAAAGACAGATAATGGGCATATTCAAGAACTGGATTGTGCTAGGTGGACACAAAGATTGAAAATATAGCCCTGGGTTTCTGAACGTTTATCTACCATTTTAATTGTTGCGCTAAGGAGCATAATGTCTATGGAGATTCTCATTCATTCAGGCCATGGAAAAGCAACTTTGAGACAAGGAGCATGGTGGCTCACCTGATTAGGATGTTGGGTTGGAGGCTAGCAAGCCTAAGTTTGAGACCCAACAGCTGCCATAAAGTGGGGTAAGCTCCCATCCTTCGCTCTACCTCTTGCCAGGGACAAGAAGGAAGCCTCCAATTGGGCATCCCCCATGGGCAACAATGATGTCACCAGCTAATCCTTTCAACCCGCAAGCACTTCGGCACTTCTGACATGAGTGTGATGCAATCTTTGTACATTTCTGGGCTCAAAGCAGCATCATGGGCAAATACGGGTTTGATCCGTTATGGTTCTACTCCAATCTCTCCTCTCACTAGTCACAAAATGCACATGGAATGAGATGGTCATGTGGTGCAACTCAGAAAACAACCCAAGAGGATGATCCAGAATCTCCACAGATGTATAGAATGAGGCTTCATTAAGCTTGAAAAGTAACCCAAAGGAACCAGAGCAATCTAGCCTGTGTTGCGAAGCAGATCGATTCACATTCTCATCAATCCCAAGAAAAGTTACTGTGGGAAAGCAACCAATGATCTCCCCTTTTCCATGGCTCGCAAACACCTTTCCAGCTAAGATCACCAAGGATGAGTCTGAAAAAACAACCATCAGGCAGGTATCTCCTTGTCCACAGCTAGGCTCTGCAAGTGGACATAAGAGTCTAGGCCAAGGAGAATCTAGGCCAACACTCAAAGAGCCATTTGGACCTGTTTCCCACAGAAAAGAAAATACCAGGAGCCTCAAAGCCTGGGTGGGCATGGCCAACTCAACGTCATGCCCACCCAGTCACATGACACACACCTCGCCATGCCTACCCAAGTTTTGTGGCTCCTGGTGTTTTCTATGGGAAATGGGTCTGTCTCTCTCTCTCCCTCCTTCCCTCCCTCTCATTTCTGTTTTTTGTGATCACCCAACAAAGAGCCACAGCAAGGGGCCCAAAGAGCCGCATGTGGCTCCAGAGCCACAGGTTGCTGAAACCCAGATTAGGCCAAGATGACATTGACTGCAGCAAAGAGGACATAAAGTCTGAGATGCAAATACAGAATGAACATCTTTGACACCTGTCCAACATTCAGCAACCTTCCTGACCAAGGATAGCCAGAAAGACACCAAACTATCTTCAACAAAGCTGCAATCCAGCCTGCCAGCACCCTTAGTCTAGCCAAGATCCATAAGACATTCTTGGGATTTCTCAGCCATGCGTTCCTCAAGCCATCCAACATCACTGATTGTAGTTGGGGGGAAAAAATATATGAGTAATCCAGTCTCCTGATTTCTAGCTGGTGCCTTCACTACTAGACCAAACTGGTTCTACTAGAACATTATATGAGCCCATCCTGGAATGTTTTTGAACTGGAGACGTTGTGGCTTCTTCGGTTAGGTGAGAATTTTGCACAATGTCTTAGGCCTACTGCTTTATGTTGTTAACCAAACAGAAGATGCTCAGAGACGCCATTCCAAAGTTGGGCGACCATGCACATCATCCTACAAATAAATGGCCTGCCTAAGGAACTAAATCTCGAGGGATGTCATGTCAGGAAAGATTTTTCCTGGGCAGCAGCATAAATCAAATCGGGTTGATGATGTTTCGCGGGGGGGGGGGACAAAAGAATTGCACAGCTAGAATGAAATGAGGTTAATCTCTCCAAGCATTAATGCCTTCCGGTGCAGGAGTATGGACAGTCAGACTCCTCCACAGACACCTAGCCTGATTTCGAGGAAGACTGAAAATAAATGTGCCTCTCCCTGCCTCGAGCACAGGAATTGCTGAGAATCGCAAAAGCGGCTCCCTGAATCTGCTCTGGCATCCATTTGGGCAAAAAGGCTGCATGCGAGTCTTCAAATCAGCAAATTAGGAGTCCTGACATGTATTGATCAGATATCACCCAATGGGCCCATTCTGCATTCATGGAGAAGAGAGCCCTGGCAGAAAGCGGCATTTTCAGCTATAAAGGTCCAAACAAGCAAGCATTATGTATTATTATTTTTCTTTTTTGCGACTGGAATGTAATGTATAATTCTAATTCTTTGTGCCAGGCACATGCTGGGTTATACCAGGGTTGGCCAGGAGAACTACCCTGTTTGAACTCTGCAGACCCTGGAGTACATTTCTGCTATTCAGTGGCAATTTCTGCACATTTTAGCTTTGGGTCTAAGCAAGAGGGCAGAAATCCAGAAAAAGGGGTTGAAAAATTGTCCACCATCAACTGTGCAGTGGTGGGATTCCATTTTTTTTTTTTTACTACCAGTTCTGTGGGTGTGGCTTGGTGGGTATGGCAGGGGAAGGTTACTGCAAAATCCCCATTCCCTCCCCACCCCACTAACCTGCTTTCCAGCTCCATTCTCCTGTGCAGGGCAACCAAAGGAGACCCAGTTGATCAGCTGGGACTCGGGAGGAAGCCAGTCAGAGGTGGTATTTGCTGGTTCTCCAAACTGTTTGAAATTTCCGCTACCGGTTCTCCAGAACCTGTCAGCACACCAGATTAGCATCTTTCCTGCGTAGCCTCAGTCCATACCAGTGCTCTGAGCAGAATGAATACCACTCTGGGTCTAACCCATCCCAAAGTAACTATAGAAATTGTCGGAGAGAGACACTACACACACACTCTCAGTAAGCCTCACCTATAAACACCTCCTGGAATGAACAACAGGGCTGCTTGTGCACACTCTCAGATGCATACTAGTGTGCAAGATGCCACCTTTCTCAGCACACCAGATTAGCATCTTTCCTGCGTAGCCTCAGTCCATACCAGTGCTCTGAGCAGAATGCATAGCTCCTTCTCTAGGCCTTTGCCGCTTGTGTATGCCCCTGCGGAAACCTCATTTATGAGCTACACACACAACACGTGTGTGCACATGCAACCTATCAGTAGGGGGAGGCAGACAAAAATTTCACTGGCTTCACTGCTGTTCCTTCTGTATCAGTCAGAGACCTTTCCTTAGCAGTCAGAAAAATGCTGTCTCTGCTTTAAAGCCGCTCACAATTTGATGTCAAGCTATCTGGAGGATAATAGTGGTAAGCTGCCCGGACTGTGAGTTAAGTGGCTACATAAATTCATTTAATAAAATTAATAAAATAATAATAAACTCAGGACATATTCATTATAATGATGTGGTAACTACTGCCTCACCTGCCTTTATACAGAATCCATTTTAAGCCCTGTCTGTCTTTCTGTCTGTCTGTCTTTTATCTACCTATCCACCTACCCATGTATCCATCGATCCATCGATCCATGTGTCTGTCCGTCTGTCTATATCATCTATCTATCATCCATCATCCATCTACCATCTGCCTATCATCCATTCATCCATCTATCTACCTACCCACCTACCTATCAATATCATCTATCATCCATGCATCATCTATCTATCTATCTATCTATCTATCTATCTATCTATCCATCCATCTATCTATCTCTATCATCTGTCATCCACGCAACATCTATCTATCTATCTATCTATCTATCTATCTATCTATCTATCTATCATCTATCTTTCTATCTATCTATCTATCTATCTATCTATCTATCTATCTATCATCTATCATCTATCTTTCTATCTATCTATCTATCTATCTATCTATCTATCTATCTATCTACCTACCTACCTACCTACCTATCTATCTATCTATCTATCATCTATCTATTTATCTATCATCTATCTATCTATCTATCTCATCTATCATTCATGCATCATCTATCTATCTATCCATCTATCTATCCATCCATCCATCCATCCATCTATCTATCTCTATCATCTGACATCCATCCAACATCTATCTATCTATCTATCTATCTATCTATCTATCTATCTATCTATCTATCTCATCTATCATCCACGCATCATCTATCTATCTATCTATCTATCTATCTATCTATCTATCTATCTATCTATCTCATCTATCATCCACGCATCATCTATCTATCTATCTATCTATCTATCTATCTATCTATCTATCTCTATCATCTATCATCCATGCATCATTCATCTATCTATCCATCCATCCATCCATCCATCATCATCATCATCATTCTCTCTCTCGCCTCTCTCTCATCGTCTTCCTGGGAAGAAATTGCAAGTATATTATTCTTGTTGTTGCTGTTATCCGCTTAGGACCCCTTGCCTTCTCCTATCCCATAAACCAGAATCTTCATGTTTAAAGAAAATTAAAGATGACATCCTCAAGATATTTGAGGCTGCTGCTTCCAGAGCTCCTCCACTGGCTGCTAGAAAACAGCAGAAACAGCTGGACCAGAAGATCCAAGAGCTGCTCTGTGGCGCAGTGCACCTCACTGACACAAAGTACACAACATCGAACATGTCTACTCAACAAAGTCTACAGACAGTGTCAATGAGAGCCGCAACAGATGCCCATTTCCAATTCTACTCCAGCAGAATTAAATCCACCTCTTTTTTTTTTTTCTTCTTCTTCTATGACATTCCAGAACAAGGCATATGCAAAGCCGGATTGTTTATTCCAAATATATGAGCTGGTTACCTGTGTCAACTAAATGCCAACCCCTCCCTCTCCCTCTCCCTCCCCCTCCCAAGGTGAACAGGCAAATATAATTTTACAAGCTGATAAATTGGGGCGGGCAAATTTCACGATGTTTCCAGTGCCTAAATGAAACACAGCGGTGTTTGGGGTAGGGAGGCACCTTTTGGCTTATCCAGACTACAGACGCATCGAGAGCAACATTTCTCATGCTTGGTAGCTGAAAGATGGGTGGACTTCAACTCCCAGAATTCTAAAAATGGATTAACAGAGTTGGAAGGGACCTTGTAGGTCATCTAGTCCAACCCCCCCACCCACCCAAGCAGGAGACCTTACATCATTTCTGACAAATGGTAGTCCAGTCTCTTTTCAAAAGCCACCAGTGATGAAGCTCCCACAACTTCTGAAGGCAACTTCTGTTCCATTTGGTGGATTGTTCTCAGTGTCAGAAAATTTCTCCTGATTTCTAGGTTGAATCTCTCCTTGTTCAGTTTCCATTCATGATTCCTTGTCTGGCCTTTGGGTGCTTTGGAAAATAACTTGACCCCTTCCTCCTCTCTGTGGCAGCCCCTCAAATATTGGAAGACTGCTCTCCTGTCTCCCCTGGTCCTTCTCTTCACCAGACCAGCCAAGCCCAGTTCCTGCAACTGTTCATTGTACGTTTGAGCCTCCAGTCCCCTAATCATCCTGGTTGCTCTTCTCTGCACTCTTTCTAGAGTCTCAACATCTTTTTTTTTTTTTATAGTGTGGTGACCAAAACTGGATGCAATCCAGACCAGGCCACCATCTTCCAGCTGCCAAGGTAGAGAAATGCTGATCTAGAGCCAGGCTTCTTGGCCACGATGCAAGCAAAGAGGCAGGATTTAAAAAATCAGATGGGACATACACAGAGACACACACCTTGTGTTGACAGTTATACCCAAACCTCAGATTCTGCACCCCTTCTGGAGCTAAATCCCATCAGAAATCTCCTCTCCCTGCCACTTACACACAACTATTGTGAGATGGGATGGACACACACACACACATACACACACAACTATTGTGTTGATACTTATACCCAAACCTCAGATTCAGGTAAGCCCGCCTTCCCACCTTCTGCACCTCTTCTGGAGCTAAATCCCAGCAGAAGTCTCCTCTTCCTGCCACATACACACAACTATTGTGAGATGGGACACACACACACAACTATTGTGTTGATACTTATACCCAAACCTCAGATTCAGGTAAGCCCACCTTCCCACCTTCTGCACTTCTTCTGGAGCTAAATCCCAGCAGAAGTCTCCTCTTCCTGCCACATACACACAACTATTGTGAGATTGGACACACACACACACACACACACAAAACTATTGTGTTGATACTTATACCCAAACCTCAGATTCAGGTAAGCCCGCCTTCCCACCTTCTGCACCTCTTCTGGAGCTAAATCCCAGCAGAAGTCTCCTCTTCCTGCCACATACACACAACTATTGTGAGATGGGACACACACACACAACTATTGTGTTGATACTTATACCCAAACCTCAGATTCAGGTAAGCCCACCTTCCCACCTTCTGCACTTCTTCTGGAGCTAAATCCCAGCAGAAGTCTCCTCTTCCTGCCACATACACACAACTATTGTGAGATGGGACACACACACACAACTATTGTGTTGATACTTATACCCAAACCTCAGATTCAGGTAAGCCCACCTTCCCACCTTCTGCACCTCTTCTGGAGCTAAATCCCAGCAGAAGTCTCCTCTTCCTGCCACATACACACAACTATTGTGAGATGGGACACACACACACAACTATTGTGTTGATACTTATACCCAAACCTCAGATTCAGGTAAGCCCACCTTCCCACCTTCTGCACTTCTTCTGGAGCTAAATCCCAGCAGAAGTCTCCTCTTCCTGCCACATACACACAACTATTGTGAGATGGGACACACACACACACACACACACACACACAACACTATTGTGTTGACACTTATACCCAAACCTCAGATTCAGATAAGCTCACCTTCCCACCTTCTGCACTTCTTCTGGAGCTAAATCCCAGCAGATCCCAGTTTGCTCCTCCAGCTCGTTCCATCGGAAGCCTGACTTTCCCATCAAAAGAAATTGAAGGAGAGCCTTCTCCCCTCGGATTCCTTCCTTCCGAGTGAGTCAGAACGAGAGGGCTTTCCCCGTGATGTCATGACAGATCCCAGCCTGATTACTTCCATGGCACCGTGACATCATCAGGCTTGAGATCAAGGAACAGATGGGGCGAAGAACATGTTTATTTGGAAGGGAGAAAAGGCAATATGCAGCAGCATCAAACGGAGGCAGATGCTTCATGTTCAAGTCGGGCCTCCGGAGTGATGGGCCTTGGGGCAACTACAGCTAGTCCTCGACTTAACAACAGTTCCATTGAGTGACTGTTTGAGGTTACAACGGCCCTGAAAAAAGGGACTTAGGGCTGTTTTTTCACAGTTACAACCTTTGCAGGACCATGCGATCAAAATTCAGGTGCTTGGCAAACTTTTTCATACTTATGACCGTTACAATGCCCCGGGGTCACAAGCCAAGTCCAGGGGGAAGCCAGATTCACTTAACAATGGTGCCACCAATTTAACAACCCTGCAATTCACTGAGCAATGTGGCAAGAAACATTGTAAAATGGGACAAAACTCACTAAACAAATTCCTCACTTAGCAACATACATTTTGGTCGTAAGTTGAGACTACTTCTATTCCGAAACTAAGCAAAAAAAAAAGGATGAAAGTATTTCTTAAGTTTTGGGAATAGAGGCGGAGTGAAGAAGAGTTTAGGTTTAACCCCTCCCTGACTCACTGGGGTATGAAGAAAAAGGAAGGGAAAAACACAATCCGACTTAAAAGTTTTGCTTATTATGTCCTGTTCATAAAAAATGGGTCTAGATTTCCAAGGGTGGGAGGGTGGCTTCTATTAATTCATTTATATTAGATGAATTTATATTGCTGCCCAATTCACACGTAAATGTAAAAACGATTTACCACAATTAGACTGAACTTAGAATAACTTTATTTGTGACTTTGAATGTACACTAATCGGTGTACATTAAAATGAAATTATACTGCATACAGCTCTCAAAGGGTCTCCACCTCCAATATACACTAGATAAATATGACAAGATAGATAGATGGATGGATGGATGGATGGATAGATAGATAGATAGATAGATAGATAGATAGATAGATAGATAGATAGATAGATTAGATAGATAGAGATGGATAGGGATGGATGGATAGATAGATAGGTGGATAGATAGGGATGGATGGATGGATGGATGGACGGACGGATGGACAGATATGGATGGATGGAGAGACAGACAGATGAATAGATAAATAGATAAATATAGATAGGGATGGATAGATGGATGGATAAATGGATAGATAGGGTGGATGGATGGATGGACAGACAGACAGACAGACATAGATAAACAGATATAGATATGGATGGATGGATGACAGACATAGATAAACAGATATAGATATGGATGGATGGATGACAGACATAGATAAATAGATATAGATATGGATGGATGGATGGATGGATGGATAGATAACTATGCCTATACCCACATATAGAAACATGGAGAAACAACACAGTAGTTCACAAATATGCATGTACATTGTGAGAAAAATGAATCTTGTGAGTTTACCAGATGGATGGCCTAGGAAGCAAAGCTGTTACCGAATTTGGAAGTCCTGCTAGAAATACTTTTAACCTCTCTCCTCCCAGAAGGGAGCAACAGCAACAATTTTAAAAAATCTACCTGGTAATAAAAAAACATAAAAAAAAACCCCACCACCCTACACTACCCATGGCGACAACAGTGTAATCAAATCAACCACTTCTGTCTAAATTCATGGACCCCAGGACCCCGGACCAAGCCATGGTTTTAGGGCCATTTGGAAAAAGCAGCAGAGTCAAGACCTATTGTGTCTCAGAGGGAATTATATTCTATAAAGAAGGGGCCGCCACCAACAAGGTCCCTCTTTGTGGTCCCAGCAATCCCTAATCAATGGGAATCTTGTAACATGCCCTGCCTTCCCGTCCCAGTGGGGTGAGTGTAATAGGGAAAAGTTGGTTCTTCAGATAACCTGGCCCCAAGCCATTTTCAGGTCTGGTCCACCTTCACTTTCAACCTTTTTCACAACACACAGAATCATAGAGTTGGAAAAGACCATAGAGGACATCTAAACCAACTTCATGCTAAACCTTGGTATGACTTAGGCTATTGTTCAAACTCAACCATTCATTCTCATTCTGTGTATGTGTCTGTGTGTCTGTGTCTGTGTATGTGTCTGTGTGTCTCTGTCTCTCTCTCTGTCCCTCTCTCTGTATGTCTCTGTGTGTGTGTGTGTGTGTTTGTGTCTGTCTCTCTCTCTATCTGTCTCTCTTTCTGTCTCTGTCTCTCTCTGTGTGTCTCTGTATGTGTATGTGTCTCTCTCTCTCTGTCTCTCTCTCTGTGTGTGTCTCCCTCCATGTGTGTCTCTCTATCTCTCTGTGTCTCTCTGTCTCTCTCTGTCTCTCTCTCTGTGTTTCTCTGTGTGTATGTCTCTCTCTGTGTGTGCATCTCTCTCTGTCTCTCTGTCTCTCTGTGTGTATATCTCTCTCTCTCTGTCTCTCTCTTTTTCTGTCTGTCTCTCTCTGTGTGTGTCTCTGTGTGTGTGTGTCTCTCTCTCTGTGTGTGTGCCTCTCTCTGTGTCTCTGTATCTGTCTGCCTGTCTGTCTCTCTCTCTCTCTGTCTCTCTCTCTATGTCTGTGTGTGTGTGTGTGTGTGTGTCTCTGTCTGTCTGTCTCTCTCTCTCCCTGTCTCTTTCTCTCTGAATGTGCTTCATCTTCCAACCAGCCATAGCTGGACTTTTTGAGGGATTCAATCACAATCAAAAGAGAAACTAGCACTCCATAAAGCCTTAGTAAGACCACACCTAGAATACTGCTTCCTGTTTTGATCGGCACACTATAAAAAAGATGTTTATAGAAAAAGTGCAGAGAAGAGCAACCAAAATGATTAGGAGACTGGAGGCTATAACATATGATAAACAGTTGCAGGAACAGGGCATGACTAGTCTTGTGAAGAGAAGGACCAGGGGAGACATGAGAGCAGTCTTTCTAATATTTGAGGGGCTGCCACAGAGAGGAGGAAGGGGTCAAGCTGTTTTCCAAAGCATTTGAAGGTCAAACAAGGAATAATGGATGGAAACTGAACAAGGAGAGATTCAATGTGGAAATAAGGGGGAATTTCCTGACAGTGAGAACAATCAACAATGGAACAGAAGTTGCCTTTGGAAGTTGTGGGAGCTTCATCCCTGGAAGCTTTCAAGAAGAGACTGGACTGCCATCTGTCAGAAATGGTGTAGGGTCTCCTGCTTGGGAGGGGGTTGGACTAGATGACCTACAAGGTCCCTTCCAGCTCTGTTAATCTGTTTATAATCTGTTCTTTTTTGAGAAGTATGCTTAGAAGGTTCCAGATGCCCACCCAACTCATCTACAATACAAGTAGTCCTTGAGGCATAAAATCTAGCAGGAAAAAAAAAATGCCAGCAAATATTCTTGCATGCTCTACTTCAGTTCTTGCTTTTCCAACAACCCTGCAGGCTCACAAGATGCTAATATATCCAAGCATGGACAAAAAACAATGGAAATCAAAGTCAAATTTCATTTGAGATGGACGCATTTTGTGTTGAAAGCCACATTTAGGAAACAACCCACTTTCTTATTCTCAATCCTGATTTTTATTTAGTGATATATACAACAAAATTCCATTTTAATGTATGCCAATTAGTGTACATTCAAAGTGACAGTAAAGTTATTCTGTTTGCTTTAGTGATAAGATTTTTATCCCACCTTTATTACTTTTTAAATAGTCCAAGGCAGAGAAGGTACACATTACTCTTTATTCTCTTACTTTTCCCCCCACAACAACAACCCTGTGAGGTGGGTTAGGATAAGAGAGAATTGGACTAGAACTCACAGCCGCCTGGTTCAGCAACTTCCAAACTCTTCCATCAAGAAAGGAAAAGGGGGAAAGGAAAAAGGAAAAAGGGGAAAAGAGAAAAGGGGAAAGAGGAAAAGAAAAAAGGAAAGGAAAATGTATGATCCAACTAAACCCCGACATCTGAAGTTCATTGTTTGGGGTTGTCCATGATGGACAGCTGAAAACAATGGCAAACACCCCCCTCCCAAATAATGGCATCTCCCTTCCTCCCCCTTCAATTTCAGCATCTGGAATACAGAGGTTGCCTCCCCTTATGGGATGCCCATCAAGGAGCCAGGCTTGGTCAAGTGAGTAGGCTCCAACTGTCTCCAGCAGTCCTATGCCTTGGTGCCTATGGGAAATGTAGTTCAAGGCATCTGAAGGCTGTGGAGCCAACAGTGGCTGCATGACATGATTCATAGCTGCAGACAGAACATTCTACTCGGTAGCATTGGCCAATAAAGTAGGGGAGGGGGAGATTCAATTATGGGATGGGCCAGACCGCCAGTAAGTTATGCAGCAAGGGCTTCCCAGGAAAAAAAAAAATCATCACTCTACAAAATGTGTCTCTAAGCCTTCCAACCTATGTGTTTCTGAGACATCAGTGCCTTCATCTGAGGGGCAGGAGAGAAGAAGACGCAAGGTGTGGATTCTTCAAACCAGAGAGAAAAGCTGGTTGAGGTTTGATCTCACTTGTGGTGCAATGCTGAAAAGGAGCCAAGAAGAACCCGGAGGGTCCAAATAGACCTTCTGGTCCAGACTGGTTGCATTGCAATGAGCCTTTTGTGTCATCAGATCCAGCCAGATCTGGCTCGATGTATTTTCCCAACACAACCCAGAGATGCCTTAACCTAATTGTTCAGTTTTGTCCAGAGCAGAGAAGAAAAATGTGGGAATCCTCTAAAAATGCTGAATTCTATTCCTCTTTCCCAATATCTCTTCATTAGTGGCTGGGACCAAGCCAACTCTTTCCATCAGAGCTGCAGTGACCTCCCCCCATCCCCGACTACCACCATCACTGCAGGTGACCAGCTCTGAAAGGTACAACTGTTTGGTACAAGAACGATTAGAATCTCAGGGTTGTGTCCTAATTAAATAAGTTCAACTTTTCCCAACACAGGTTGGCTGCCAGCAACCCAACTGAGGGAGCTGGATTACAGTTCATCATTCCAGCTACTAGATTCACTTAATTAGGACCAAGATCTGGTAGAATTCACCGATGAAAGGTTCCCTCCTCCAGGATTTAAGTCAAGCTCTATCCACAAGAGAGATAAGATCACACAAAAAGAAAAAAAAAAAAAAACGACAATCTAGTACAATCTGGGGCCTTTAAATATCCAAAGATATCTAGATATTTTTAGATCTCACAGTAAGGATTCCCTGCACGAACCAACAGCACATTAGGGAGAATGTCAGCATATTCTCTGTTGCACAACGGAGTCCTCCACCTCCACCAGAAAGCCTCCCAAACTGGATTCCCTCACCCACCCAGTCACCCTGCAGTCTGAAATATTTTCAGTTCATCTGACCTCCACCGTGTTGTCATGTCGGTTGCACACATATTGGCCGGACCTGGGCTGCAAGCCCATGTCCAGAAGATTGGTAGCCCGCAACGCAAAATGTAAGAGATGCTTAGCAACCAGTACATGAGTGACAGTGGAGAAATGCAATGAAATGAATGTGGAATGCAAACGCTGGTGTGGGGGGGGGAGGAAGTGGGGAATCTGTTTGGAGAGACTATTCGGGAAGCATGGAAACTAGAAGCTGGGAGACCACTGCACCTGCCAAACGATGCTTTCATAAAAGTAAGGTGAAGGATCTCATTCCCTTCTCTGGAGAAAAAAGCTGCCCAGAGGATCACAGTCCAAACCAAGCCAAATTTGCATCCCACACAGGTGAACCACTACAGCTAGTCGCCCTGCAGAGAGCAAAATCCGTATTTCAAGGATCAGGCAAGAAGGCAAACTATAACTAAAACTGCACAGAGGAGAGAAGCTAGAAGTGCATACATCGAAGCAGACTGGAGAACGCCATGGCATCTTCCAGAGTGGAGGGAAGGGTTTTTTATTTTTTTCTCCTCCCCTCCCACCATTGCCTCTAGACCACTCAAGAACATCTCAATCCCAGCTCGACCACTCCCTCTCTGGAGTTCATGTCTTAAAAGGAACGTCTCCCAGTCCTTGAGAACCTTGGTAGTAGCAATGCACAACTGTGCCCCTGCAAAGCTTCTGGGTGCACAAACGCCTAGAGGTCATTTCCCCCACACACGATCTGCATTTTTCACCAGAGGTCAAGAGACATTCTTAGCTGCTGTTTGCTTTCCCTCTACTTCCCATACAACAAAGGTCCTTTTTCCAAGAGCCAAGATGCTGCTGGGAACTCCTGCAGGATGTAAACATCTCTCTCTCTCTCTCTTTCTCTTTCTCTCTCTCTCTCTCTCTCTCTCTCTCTCTCTCTCTCTCTCTCACACACACACACACACACACACACACACACGCAATCAGAGCAAGCACACTGCACATTTTTATGCCCCCAGCTTTAAAGGAAATGCATTCAGCCTCCTTTCCAGCAAGTCCCAGGAAGGAATACATACATATCAGATCATCCTCTCAAAACATCCAGCCAGAATTCCATAAGGATGCTTGGAGTCTCCCAATTTCTCCCTATTCCTTCCCTTCCTTTCCTTCCTTCCTTCCTTCCTTCCTTCCTTTCCTTCCTTCCTTCCTTCCTTCCTTCTTTTCCTTCCTTCTTCATGTTCTATGCCTTGGAGACAGTTGGTGTCTCCCAATTTCACAAGGATGCTTGAAGTCTCCCATTTCTCCTATTCCTTCCTTCCTTCCTTCCTTCCTTCCTTCCTTCCTTCCTTCTTCATGTTCTATGTCTTGGAGTCTCCCAATTAAGCCTCTATCCATCTGATTTCTCCCGAGCTACACTTGGGTTATTAGCAGCTGCACAGACAGAGCTCCTAAAATCTGAATATTCCAAATGACCTCTGTGTGCCTCCCGGATGTGGCAGACGAACTGATCAATCACTACGCGGCCGTCTTTTATTTTTTTCTAGGTTTCTTTTTTTTGCCCCTCCCAAGAGAAAAACCCAAGGGAAGCCAAAAGAGGATACTTTCCCGGATCTGAAGTCTGTCCGGGAAAAAGTTTCCCAAGCGCGACACGCATGCCACATGCGAAGCACGTATGATCTGATCCCGAAACCTGGGCTCCACCAGGGCAGAACGGGTAAACTAATATGCCACACGAACCACACGTAGAGGGGGGGAAATCTTGCCTGATAACCCCGTCCTATTTGCTTCGGATAAAACGCGTTCGTCACCCTCCCACGTCATTTCGCCTGGGTATGTCCTCCGCCGCTTTTGCTAAGCTGTCTCTGAAAGCGTGGAGGCCGGGAAATTAAGAAAAAAGAAGACGGGGAAAAACACCCCACGAAAAGAAGGCGAGAAAACAAGGGAAACACCAGCTGCTGGCTGTGTTTTAACCATTCAGAAAAGTCTGCAATTGGAAAAGGGAGGGAAAAGCGGGGGGAGGGGGGATTCCATCTCCGCATTTCTCTCTCTCTCTCTCTCTCTCTCTCTCTTTGACACACTGACCCGAGGCTGGCGATCTTTCCGGGCATCTCCGGCCGTTTTCCCAAGATCAACTTCCGAATCTCGGAAGCAGGAGGAAAAACTGGCTGCCTCCCCGCCCCCCCCCCCCCCCCCCCCCCCCCGTCGGCAACTTTCTGCAAGAGGGTGTCCCTTCCTTCCTTCCTTCCTGTTCTATTCCTCCTAGCTTCTGTCCTTCCTCATACTCTATTCCTTCCCTCCCTCCTTCCTTCCTTCCTCCCTCCCTTCCTTCCTGTTCTATTCCTCCTTCTCTCCTTCCTCATACTCTATTCCTTCCCTCCCTCCTTCCTTCCTTCCTTCCTCCCTCCCTTCCTGTTCTATTCCTCCTTCTCTCCTTCCTCATACTCTATTCCTTCCCTCCCTCCCTCCCTCCCTCCTTCCTTCCTTCCTTCCTTCCTATTCCTTTCCTTCCTCGTACTCTATTCCTTCTTTCCCTCCTTCCTTCCTGTTCTATTCCTCCTTCCTTCCTTTTTCCTTATGCTCTATTCCTTCCTTCCTTCCTTCCTATTCCTTTCCTTCCTCATACTCTATTCCTTCTTTCTCTCCTTCCTTCCTGTTCTATTCCTCCTTCCTTCCTTTTTCCTTATGCTCTATTCCTTCCTTCCTTCCTTCCTTCCTATTCCTTTCCTTCCTCATACTCTATTCCTTCTTTCTCTCCTTCCTTCCTGTTCTATTCCTCCTTCCTTCCTTTTTCCTTATGCTCTATTCCTTCCTTCCTTCCTTCCTTCCTTCCTATTCTTTCCTTCCTCGTCCTCTATTCCTTCCTTCCTTCCTTCCTTCCTTCCTTCCTTCCTTCCTTCCTTCCTTCCTTCTTATTCCTTTCCTTCCTCGTACTCTATTCCTTCTTTCCCTCCTTCCTTCCTGTTCTATTCCTCCTTCCTTCCTTTTTCCTTATGCTCTATTCCTTCCTTCCTTCCTTCCTTCCTTCCTTCCTTCCTTCCTTCTTATTCCTTTCCTTCCTCGTCCTCTGTTCCTTCTTTCCCTCCTTCCTTCCTGTTCTATTCCTCCTTCCTTCCTTTTTCCTTATGCTCTATTCCTTCCTTCCTTCCTTCCTTCCTATTCCTTTCCTTCCTCGTCCTCTATTCCTTCTTTCCCTCCTTCCTTCCTGTTCTATTCCTCCTTCCTTCCTTTTTCCTTATGCTCTATTCCTTCCTTCCTTCCTTCCTTCCTATTCCTTTCCTTCCTCGTCCTCTATTCCTTCTTTCCCTCCTTCCTTCCTGTTCTATTCCTCTTTCCTTCCTTTTTCCTTATGCTCTATTCCTTCCTTCCTTCCTTCCTTCCTTCCTTCCTTCCTTCCTTCCTTCCTTCCTTCCTTCCTTCCTATTCCTTTCCTTCCTCGTCCTCTATTCCTTCTTTCCCTCCTTCGTTCCTGTTCTATTTCTCCTTCCTTCCTTTTTCCTTATGCTCTATTCCTTCCTTCCTTCCTATTCCTTTCCTTCCTCGTCCTCTATTCCTTCTTTCCCTCCTTCCTTCCTTTTCCTTTATGCTCTATTCCTTCCTTCCTTCCTTCCTTCCTTCCTTCCTTCCTTCCTTCCTTCCTTCCTATTCCTTTCCTTCCTCGTCCTCTATTCCTTCTTTCCCTCCTTCCTTCCTTTTCCTTTATGCTCTATTCCTTCCTTCCTTCCCTTCCCTTCCCTCCCCAGCAGGGAAACCTGAAAAGGCGACTGACACCCCACCCCCACCCCCCCGTGTGCCGCTGTTCATCCCGGGACCATGGAAGCCCCGGGCTCCTCTTCCACCCAGCCCAAGACCCCGGGGGGCAGCGTCTCTTGCGCAGCCCGGAGCCCCCGCCGTGCACTTCGACTCACCTTGAGCAGCAGCGGCGGCGGCGGCGGCGGCGGGTGCCCGGTTGCTGCCGATCAGACTTGCTATCAAAGCGGCCACATACCAAATCATAGTACTACTACCGACCAGCGAGCAGGGGCGTCATCCTCCTCGGCCAAGCGCCCTTCTCTGCGGCCCGGGCTGAGGGCAGCCGCCGCGCTCATGCCCGCCTGCCCGGCGAGACCCTCGCCTGCCTCTTCCTCCTCCCCGCCGCCGCTCCGGCCATCCTCTCCCTCGGCTGGCTCGCCTCGCCCCAGCCACCTGCGCCGCCGCCGCCGCCGCCGCCGCGCTCTCAGCCCCGCAGGCTTCTTCTCCCGGCGCGCAGCCTAGCCTGAGCCATGCCAGCTTCGCTCCTTTTTTCTTTTTTTTCTTTTTCTTTTTGCCCCCCCCCCCCAATTTGACTCGGGCGACGCCCCCGACGGCCGGTGATTGGGCAGCCGGCGCGGGGGGGGGGCGGGTCCCGATTGGCGGACGGGCTCTGACAGCTTGGGCCCGAGGGAGGGGGGAAGAGAGAGAGGGGGAGAAAGAGAGAGCGGGACGGCCCCCTTTCCTCCCACCCACCCACCCCCCTCCTCCCCGTGCCAAGGTGGGTTGGAGCGTGCAAGGCAGCAGAGCCGCAGAATCATGCGCAATGCTGGAGCCGAGGCCGGCAGCGCTTCTCTTTGCTGCCCCCCCCCCCAAACCGCTTACACTGCATGGCCACTTCTCCAACGGGGAGGATGCTCCGGGACCAGGAGGGAGGGAGGGAGGTTGGGTGGGGGTCCGGGGGCTGGGGGGCGGGAAGAGGGGGCTGGCCCGTTGCAGCGCATTCATCACGGGAGATCTCCGCAGAGCTTCCCGCTGCAGCTGGGGCGGAGGAGGATGGAGGGAGGGAATCACCCCCAACTCCCACCCACCTTTACTCTTTTCTGTCCCCCCCCCCTTTCCACCTTTCCCCAATTTTGCACAGCAGGGAAGCCCGAGTCCCTTGACTTGGCGGCTTCCCACTCTCCGTTCCCGCTTTGGGATGGGGAGGAGGTGACGGACTCCGCTCCGCTTGGCCCGACCGCCCCCCCCGCCCCCCGGCCCTGCTCCTGTCCCTACAGTTGAGGTTTCCTCCCCACCTCCCCCGCTCCACACCAACCCCCCCTTTTCCTCTCCCCATCGCGACCCTCTTATGAGCAGCCTCCTATCCCGGGCCAGCCACGGCCCTGCAGAAAGGCAGCCGCCTCTAACAAAAGGGGAAACGGAGGCAGGCTTCCCGACAGTCGCAGAGCACGGCTGGAAGGCATGTCCGCGGAATTTCCGCGGGGCGGGGCTGCGGCGAGCGCTGGCCTGCTGCAGAAGGTCCCGCCTGTTGGGGATGACCAGAGAAGGAGAGAGGGAGGGAGGAGGAAAGGGTGCGAGGAAGGCCCTGGTTGTCACTGAGCGCCTACCTTCTCAGGAGAGGAGCAGAAGGCCTGCTACTACTTGGGTCTCCCAGAACAGCCAGGCAAGTTCCTTAGAGTTGAGAACCCAAACAGCAGCTCTTGTGCTCTGTGGAATGAAAGAGGATGCCTTGGGAAAGGCCAAGTGGGTTTAGGTTCCCACAACACGCAAATACCCTTCCTCATCATCCTTAGTTTTAGGAAGGCCAACCTTGAGCCTGTGCTTAGATATATATATTTTTTATTTTTTATTTAATTTAGTTTGTCCATTGCTTCCAAGATAAGTAAAAATATAGTTATGAATACATGGATACATAAAAGAAAAATAAAAGAAACAATAGGACAGGGACGGTAGGCACGTTGTTGCACTTATGCGGGCCCCCTACAGACCTCTTAGGAAAGGGGTGAGGTCAATAGTAGACAGTCTAAGGTTAAAGTTTTTGGGGTTTGGAGAAGAAACCACAGAGTCAGGCAGAGTATTCCAGACATTCATATCCGGATGAATTCCACCTTGGCTTGCTCTGCTGGTTGGTTTCACACACTCAGCTATGACTGGGTGAAGAGGGAAGCGCTGGGTCTGCATCCCATTGAGATTCCACCAACCGGACCCCATTTTAACCTAATTTAATTTGCTGCCCAACTTCAACCATGGTGTATCCCAACTGTTCTTCTCCTTTTATAATCCCCTTCTGTTACTTGGTTAGGTTCTAGAGAGAATGGCATTGCAGGAAGCAGGGAAGAAACCTTCCTCTTCGTCTTCCTCATCTTCCTCCTCCTCCTCCTTCATCATCATCATCCTGGTTTACTGTATTACCAAAAGTTTGCTGGAAGAAAGTCAAGGAGATGACGCCTCTCAGATCATAGACACCATATTACATCCTGGGGAACTTTGGGTTTTCTAAAGATTGTGAAGTAAAATTCCTAGCATCCTTTGCTACATGGATTAGGGCTGTACTATCTGGGGAATAAGTTAACCATCTCTGATCTGACCAGCAAATAATGCCATTCTCTCTCTTTCTCTCTCTCTCTCTCCCTCCCTCTCTCTCACACACACACTCCAATCCTAGAGTTTCCCAGTGAATGGAAACTTGAGAAGAAATTAATATCTCTCTAAAAGGATGATGGCATTCCTTTCCAGCCAATGTCTATAGATAGCCATGACTTATTGCAAAGTTCAGACAATCACTGTGCCGTATTTCTAAATGCACAGATTTATACATGCTCAAGCTTTTCTCTTTTTCATTGGGGCAAATTCATGCAGAATTGAGAGGTTTCTTTGATTGGAACATTATGAAACAGTACGACAAATAATACCTGCAATTAATAAGTTCAGCTAAAGTATGGCAATGCCATAGAATAGCCAGGATGGTCTACTGATCTAGGCAGCAGGTTAGAAGTCAGGAACCCATGAGTTCTAGTCCTACCTTAGGCATGAAAGCCAGCTGGGTGGCTTTGGGCCAATCTCCCTCAACGCAGCTCACTTCACATGGGTTGTTGTGGGGGAAATAGGAGAAGGAATGAATATAACACTTGTTTGCTATCTTTATAAAAATAATAAAGGCAAAATATTAGATAGAAGATGGATGGGTGGATGGGTGGATGGATGGATGGATAAATAGAGGGGGGATGGATGGATGGATGGATGGATAGACAAATATGGGTGGATAGCTAGCTATAGATGGATGGATGATGGATGGATAGATTATAGAAGATGGATAGATAGATTGATAGAAGATAGACAGACAGATAGATGCTATGCTATTATCATCACAATTTTGAGAGGGATTTTGTGGGATTTCTTGCATACAAACATCTGCACACTTAACAAATGGGTTAGTATTCTTAAAATGACATCACTTACTGGGGTCACACATTTTGCCAAACTAAGAGCCTTTTTCAGCCTTTTTATCAAAGATACAGGAACTGGTTGGGTTTGTATCAGCCATAAAACATGATTTATAAACAATAATGGCTGGTAAACCAAATAAAAATAAAATGCCATAATGGATCACAAGCCACAAAACTCCATAGACCATGCAAAGCTGAAAGCAAAATACATAATGGCTAAGAGTTGTATCTGTGTGGGAGACCCAGCCTGAATTTGTCATGGTAACACAGATCAAGGATGAGTGACCTTAGCTCACTGTAAAAAAAAAACTATGCTTTCCTGCAAAGCTGTATGTTCAGCCAAAATATCTGAACTGCAAGGTCAGTTCCTAACATTAGATGTCTCAGGTAGCAGGTTGAGAACTTCTGCCAAAGAAGCAAGAAACATCGAACTGGATAGAGAAATAGAAGAGAACAGATGGAAGTTAAAAGTTCCGCCCCAGATACTGGATTACACAACCCATCCTCCTTAAACAGTGATTGTACAATTGGGTTCTAGGGAGCTCTAGAACATTTGGAAGACATCTGCGTGGAGCAAAGGAAAGTATGTTAAGGCCATCTTGACTTTTCTGATCATTAGAAATGTGATGGAGATTTTCTTGGTATTAGATCATGTTTCTTGACATTGTTGTCAAGTTTGAACCACGTTTTTGCAGTGGCAACATTATTGCTTCTCAGCTTGCCAACGAACCAAGAAAGAGGGAAGGGGTAGATGGAATGTGTACTCTGGGCATTAGGAAGCCGAGCCGTGAGAGCCAAGGACACTTCAGCAGCTGTTTGCCAAAGCCAAAGATTTTTCTCATAGCAATGCAAAGAGACTGAATTGGACAATGTCACCTGCTCTAATAGGAGGAGGGAGAATCCTATATTTTTAATTGTGTGGGTTTGCGCAGGAATTAGCTGTTGTGGTTCACCGGCAGACGGCAGCGGAATCGGACAATGAGGAAGAAAGGGGACCAGTCTGGGAGTTTGGAGAGGACTTGGACAAGGGTCCTGCATCTGATGCAGAGATGAGGCCAGGACCATCTGGGAGTGGTGTGCTGACTCCAGAGCCTTTGGAGTCTGGCAGCAGCGAGGCAGAGGACTTAGGGGAGCCTGTTCCCAGTGCACGTTGCACAGAGATGCTAGAAGGCGAGAGCAACTGGAACAAAAGGGGTGACTCAGGAGTAAAGCTGTGAGGTAATTGCCCCTCCCATAAGGGATAAAAGTCAGACCTCAATGTGAAACCTTTGCAGGAAGCAAAGTAGTTTGCTAGATTCTGAATCCTCCTTGAAGCTCTGTGTACTCTGGTTGTTGTTTTTTTCTGGTACTTCAGTTGGTTTCTGTTATAATTAATTGGATACTTCTGTTTTTAGCAGCATTCCCAGCACTGAAAGGTGTGTGCTTATCTTGGGGAACTGTTTAAGATTAGTTTTGGCTGAGAATGAAAACAATTCCCAGTGTTGCAATAATATAGGTTGTGTTTTTAAAACAAGTTTGATATTAATTACGTTTGACAAAGCCTGGGTCAGAACATTAGCTAGATCTGGTTTTGTCCTCATCGGTGCTGAAATGATGCACTTCAACAAAATTTTGCCTTTAGAGATTGGAACATCTCAATTGTGCTTGCTTTGGTTGGCTTCATCAGTTGGAATGTTGGCAATAATATCATGTCATACAGATCCGATCTATATGAACGCTGTATGTGATCTATGTGAATCTGATTTATGTGGATGCTCCAACAATGGGAGTTTTTAAGAAGAGATTAAACCACCATTTGTCTGAAATGGGCTAGGGTTTCCTGCCTAAGCAGGGGGTTGGACTAGAAGACCTCCAAGGTCCCTTCCAACTCTGTTATTCTGATATAATTGAAGGCAAAGTTCAAAGTCATGATTGCATCTCATATCCTGGCTTTGGAAAGCCCCTCAGCTAATCAATACCATTATCCTATCCTACACCAAGCTCTAGGAAGGGGCCAACACTGCCTCCCACCCAAAGAAAGATTCACATTGTATTTATATTCATATTCTCCTAAAAGAATTGGGAAGTGGGAATCCCTCTCCATTGGATCAAGATAAACAAAGAATTCTACCTGGTGACAATTAATCTAAAGCTAACCAATCTTTTAGTCAAGGATCTTGGTCTCAGATTGTTTATAATCTGCTTTTCTCTTTGCCGGGAAAGAAAAGGAGGAGGAGGGGAAAAAATCTTGAAGGCTCCGAGTCAGCTTTTAATCCCAAGATTTGAAGGGAAAGCCTGCAAATTCCCTCCCAATGCCTTGAGCTTCCACAACTCAATAGTATTTCCCTCACTATTATTATTATTTTTAAGGGAAAGAAACACCTTGATTCCTGATCCTACACCTGTTCTCACTTATGCAGTTCTCAGGCATTATGCAGTTTGGGATGAACATCCTTCGAATGGTGTGGGCATATGAATGGATTTTCAGAAGGATTGTAGACTACAGGAACCATTAGCACTACTCAGATGATCCTGTGAACACAGATAAGCCTGCTAGTCCTCTAAAAGGATGCAAACGGCCAGCTGTTTGCAAGGAGTATAAATCCTTCCATTTCCCCCACCATCCAGTCAGAGCTGAAGAAGCTTCTTGGATGAGAAGCGAAAGGTCTTCAAAACAACAAACAAGAAAGTCCAGTTGCCTCCTGAAAAAACACCTTTGGGAAAACTATAACCTGGATGACTGAGAATCTCTACAGACTCATAGACCATGAACCAGCAAATCCCACCTCTGACTGGCTCCACCCCCATCTATTCTCTGCCTCCCAAAGTCCCAGCTGATCAGTTGAGTCTTCTTTTGTTGCCCTGCACAGGAGAACAGAGCTGGAAAGCAGGTCAGTGGGGTGGGGAGAGAATGGAGATTTTACAGTATCCTTCCCTTGCCACACCCACCAAGCCATGCCCATAGAACCAGTAGTAAAAAAAAAAAAATTAATCCCATCACTGCATGGTACCTCCAGTAGAATGGGTCAGTTGAATCACATTAGCAACTCTTCCGCCTTTTAGTACATCTTCCAACATATTGCATTAGTCATCAAGTCACTAATAGACTCACTTGCACAACAACTGCTAGATTAGAGAACAGCAATTGTCTGTCATCTCTTATTAACCTCCTGTACAAAATCAACCAGAATAATGCAAGCCTCCCATTTTACTTTCCCAACCAAACTTTCACTTGAAATCACATCTGTCCACACAATTGCACCTCTTTCTGTCCCAATCTCCTTGAGGCTGTCTTCAGTAGAATGGAATCAGGAGGCTAGAATATCCTCCGGGAGAGTAAGAGAAGGACAGGAAAAGCCTGGGGGCAGAGTCAAGAGAGTTATCAGCTTAGAATCATCACATACTCACAAGTGATCTAAGTCCTTGTTTGAATACTCTTTATGTTAGAGTTTGCAGCATAAATTCAAGTCTGGAGAACACACAGATGACTGATTCAGCAGGATCATTAACTTCTTTATAAACATAATAAATGAGTAAAGTTTACAATACCATTTTTAGGTTCTTTCAACATAACATAAGCAAAAACACAAGCAGCAGCAGCTCAGAGCAGATATCAGTTTCAGCAAGCAAGCAAGTTAGTTTCTCTTTCAATTCTCAGCAAAGCACACAGAGCCAAACCACACCCAGGCTGCCAGCTTCCATTGGCTGGTCTATAGCCATGTTACTCACTTTCTGACTTTGTTAACCATGTCTCTGCCAGTTAATGAATATACTCTGACTCTTTACTCTTATCTAGGGCCAATTTAGTGCTGAATATTAGTTGACTAGATTTATTTCATGAGCAATAAAATGAGCAAAAAATGAGCAAAAAAACTTTAGCTGGAATTTAATGTATGGTGCTGATCAGAGGTGGTATTCAACAGGTTCTGACCAGTTCTGGAAAACCTGTAACAGTAATTTTGAGTAGTTTGGAGAACGGCAAATACCACGACTGGAGATTTTACATTATCCTTCCCCTGCCATGTCCACCAAGACACGCCCACAGAACCGGTAGTAAAAAAATTTGAATCCCACCACTGGTGCTGATTCTGTGCACCTGACAACATTCTAAGGGGAGGAAGGGGCTTGAAATAGACCCTTGACTTGATGCTGTAAACCACGTTTCAAACAACTCCCCAATAATCCTTTGTCTTAATGTTGCACTGGTTCATATAGACTTGACTACTGGGGCTGTGGGGAAGAAATTCATTTTCTGGAGGCTTCCCAATGAGATAAAAAGTTGGTTTTTATGGAAAAGAATCATGCATGGTTTTTGTTATCATCATCATCAGCTGATAATGACTGCACTTAAAGAGGAATCTGGCACTAGGACATGAACTAATTTGACTTAATTGGATTTGAACATTAATTGAACATTATTAATTAAATGCAGTTGATACCATTACTTCCAGTGTATATAATTTGTCCTCTTTTTTACCCTGCACATTAACCAGTATAGTTGTATTGCAATTGAGCTCACTAATCTTTGTAAGATACAAGGTTCCTTCATCTGGAGCTCCATAGCTAGAGAAACAGGACCATGGACAGTTCAGGGAAATCTGCAGATCTGAACCTCTAATTATTCTAAAAACAACACCATTTCTACCATGATCTTGTGGATGTACCCAAGTTTTTTTTTTTTTTTTTTCTTGGCATGCTCTTCCTTACCCCAAGATAAAGCTTGCACAATCAAAAGACGCAGGAAACCAGGAAACGTTTAAATAAGTCCAGAGAACTTGAGATTTCTGATTTCTTGGTGATCTTGGAGCTCAATCCAGGAACACAATGGCTCAGTGGCTAAGACACTGAGCTTATTGGTCAGAAAGGCTGGCAGTTTGGCAGTTCGAATCCCTAGTGCCGTGTAACGGAGTGAGCTCCCATTACTTCTCTCAGCTTCTGCCAACACAGCAGTTCGAAAGCATGTAAAAATGCAAGTATAAAAATTGGGACCACATTGGTGGGAAAGTAACAGCATTCCATGCACTTTTGGTGTTTAGTCATGCCGGTCACATGGCCCTGGAGACATCTTCAGATAGTGCAGGCTTTGTAACAGAAATGAGCCCTACCCCCTAGAGCCGGAAACAACTAGCAGGTATGTACGAGGGAAAGCATTACCGTTACCTTTAATCCCAAAACAGAGAGTGCATTTGCTTATTGTCCTATTTTTGCATTTTGCTCTTGTTTGAATGTTTTCACTTATGTAAACAGAGGAATAAACGATGCAAACCATGGAAAACTAAAACATTCAGTGCAAATTGGCTTGGCTTTGCCTGACTGAGAGTGGGTGTAGAATCCCACTTTTACACCCCTGTTTGAAATCATGGGTTGTATGGAACTGGTATGATTTTATAAATCCCACAGCAAACTGCCCATGCAATGCTGTCAGTGATTTTAGAGACGGGTGACTTGATTTGAATTCTCACATCAAGTAGAAGAGTGATAAACCTCTCTGTGGACTGTACCACTTCAGGCTGGAGGGGGGGGAGATCTAGTTAAGGATATGCTACATTTTACTTCTGCTTTCTGACCAAAAATGCCCGTTGTGAAAAATAGGTTTATTTAATGACCTCAACATTTGTTCAGTGACTATGGTGATTCATTTAATGACCATCAAAAAATCTGTATTAAAAGTGTATTGGTCACATGATAACCAGCTCAACATATGACAGATATTCCATACTCAATTGTAGTCATAAGCTGAGGATTTTGTAGATCTTCTCCCTTCTTTCATGCATTTGCACTTGAGGTTTCTACTTAGCATTGGTAATGATGTTACACCTTTTGGCTAATCAATTATGTCAACTTTTTCAAAAAAATCTTTCAATATGATGACCGTGGTGGTGGTATCTCTTCAGTCATGTCCAGTTCAATGGACCAACTCTTTAGACACTCAAGAAAGAATGCAAAAAATAGCAACAAAGATGAAAAAGGGACTGGAGCAGAGATGGTATCCAGACCAGTTCTGGAGAACAGTAGCGGAAATTTTGAGTAGTTCAGAGAACCGGCAAATCCCAGCTCCAACTGGCCCTGCCCCCATCTCTTCTCTGCCTCTCATTGAGTCCCAGCTGATCGGCTAGGTCACCTTTGGTTGCCCTTCACAGCAGAACAGAGCTGGAAAGCAGGTTAGTGGGATGGAGAGGGACTGGCAACAGCAATAGCACTTAGACTTATATACTGCTTTATAGTGCTTTATAGCCCCCTCTAAGCAGTTTTACAGAGTCAGCATGTTGCCCCCAACAATCTGGATCCTTATTTTAAGCACCCCGGAAAGATGGAAGGCTGAGTCAAACTGAAGCCAGGTGGGATTTGAACTGCCAAATTTCAGGCAGCCGATAGTCAGCAGAAGTGGCCTGTAGTACAGCACTCTAACCACTGCACCACCAAAACTCTTTATTGGAATGGGGATTTTGCAGTATCCTTCCCCTGCCATGCCCACCAAGCCATGCCACATCCATCAAGTCATGCCCACAGAACTGGCAGTAAAAAAAAATTGAGTACCACCACTGGACTGGAGGCTAAAATAAAGGAAGAATGGTTACACAAATTGGGTAAGTCTAGTTTAATGAGAAGGAGAAGTAAGGTTGATATGAGAGCAATGTTCCTATATTTGAAGTGCTGCCATAAAGAAGACTTACTTTCCAAAGCACCTGAAGGCAGGACAAGAAATAATGGGTGGAAAACTAATGAAGGAGAGAAACAACCTAGAAATCAGGAGAAATTTCCTGACAGTGAGAACAATTAATCAGGGGAACAACTTGCCTCCAAAAGTTGATGCTCCATCAGTGGAGGTTTTAAGAAGAGATTGTACAACCACTTGTCTGAAATGGTATAGGGTTGGATAACAAGACCACCAAAGTCCCTTCCAATTCTGTTATTCTGTTTTTCTGCTTCTTTCAGTTGTTTTATGCTCCAGTTGGCTTTGATGGTATCCAGCTTCCTTTTTTTGATGGCCTTATTTTCTTTTACCGCTGACCATTCTGAGCATAACTGCCTTTTCTGGCAAATCTCCTGGCATGACACGGCCAAAATAAGTAAAGTGGAATGTTGTGATTCTGCCTTCCAGTGATGTGTCTGATTTTCTATGCTCCAGTACTTCCTTGTTTGTCACCTTTGCTATCCAAGGAATGTGCAGGCACTTTGTCCACATTTGGTTTTCCTTCTAGCTAGTTTTGTCATTCCCCTTTCTAACTTGAAAGCTTCTTTGTAGGTTGGACTTCAAATGCCACTGCAGAATCTAAAGATTCATGTTCATGTTCATGCTCTAAACTTCTCCCCGCAATCCTGGCTCTACCACTAAGCAGAGAGAGGGAATCTTGTCCAATGGTAGAGGTCTATGGAGATTCCAAGTCATGGAATCTCCATGAATTTTGGGACATGGTTGATGTCCCAAAACACCTTTGGGATGTCTAATGGTAGGTGCTGAGAGGTAAATATTTACCTTTTTTTCAACTGCTCAATAGTAAATAATAATAATAATAAATAACTGTTCAATAATAAATAAACTGTTCAACTATTTTATTCAACTATTTATTTATTTATTTTGTCAAGCATGTTTTAGATAACAGGGAACATGAACATGAGTACATGAAATGGATATGAATAAAAGGGATATTAGTACAGGGATGGTAGGTACGTTGGTGCACTTATGCATGTCCCTTTCATACTTCTTAGGAATGGGATTCAAATTTTTTTACTATCGGTTCTGTGGGCATGGCTTGGTGGGCGTGGTAGGGGAAGAGTACTGTAAAATCTCCAGTCAGAGGTGGGATTTGCCGGTTCTCCGAACTACTCAAAATTTCCGCTACCAGTTCTCCAGAACTGGTCAGAACCTGCTGAATACCACCTCTGCACAGAGTCAGGTAGAGCATTCCAGTTGCTGAAGTTATTCCAAAGTTATTGTTAAACAAATGGAAGACCCCTTTCTAATAGCTCTTTCAATAGAAGACAGTCTAATGCAAGGGTCTGCAACCTTAAACACTCAAAGAGCCATTTGGACCCATTTCCCACAGAAAAGAAAACACCAATAATTTAACAACTGGTGTGACTTGGTGGGCATGGCCAACTCAACATCACTCACTTCCACCCAGTCACCTCCTGCTCTGGAATGTGGAGTGAGTCTCCATCCCCTGCCATCACCCTTACCTTCTCAAGCCAGGCAAGGAGTGATGGGGAGGAGCCAGCCAGTGGTAGGATCAGCCAACAGGAAGGCATAGCAGAGGGCTGAAAGAGCCGCAGATGGCTCCAGAGTCGCAGATTGCAGATGCCTAGTCTAGTGCAACATTTCTCAATCTTGGGAATTGAAGTTCACCCATCTTAAAATTGCCAAAGTGTCTCAACCCTAAAGCTGACTTGACTGGAGCTATTTTGAAGCTTCAGTGTTGCCACATTAGAGCTGAAGGATAGGGAGGGGGGAATAGAGATAGCTGGGATTGCATTGTAGCCAAAACAAAATAGTTTCTCTTAGGAACCAAGGACATTCTTACACCTGGTCAGAGAGGAGGAGGAATGATGTTACCTAGCAATGAGACAGCACCTGGATTGGACCATGTGACTGATTGTTTGGAAAAGAGCAGAAACTTTTACTTCGGTGAAAAGCGTGAGAACCTTCAGAGTCGGTTTTCGCCAGCCTGTGCCAATAGGATATATCCAATAAAACTATTCTTTGAGGAATCCACTTGCCTCAGAGTTTTTGTTTGCTATGGGTGTGTTACTTGGAATCCTGACACAAGGTTGAGAGACACTGGCCTAGTAAAAACCCCAGCTCCATAAACAGGAATCTTCCAGGAAAAAACAAAACCTATCGTGTCCAATCAACAGGATGGAGCTACGTTTTTCAAAAGAAGAAGGAAATACCAGAAGTTCCTGAAGATCCTGAAGATGGCAGAACTTGAAGAAATGGTCAAACTGACCTGATTGATCAGAAACAAGTTGTTGTTTTTTTTTCTCTAAATAAAAAACTGGAAACCTTTTATGGACTTTTTGCTGCAAAACATGAATTGGTGACTTATGGATTTGCTGATTAAAAAGGGTTGAATGTGGAAAGGCAAGAAGTAGTTTGTAACTTCATTGCTTTGGATAATGAACTTATTTATTCCTGCTATAAAGAAGATCATAAATTGCTTATTGGTGTTTTCTTTTCTGTGGGAAATGGGTCCAAATGGCTCTTTGAGTGTTTAAGGTTGCAGATCCTTGCATTAGACTGTCTTCTGTTGAAAGAGCTATTAGAAAGGGGTCTTCCATTTGTTTAACAATAACTTTGGAATAACTTCAGCAACTGGAATGCTCTACCTGACTCTGTGCAGAGGTGGTATTCAGCAGGTTCTGACCAGTTCTGGAGAACTGGTAGCGGAAATTTTGAGTAGTTCGGAGAACCGGCAAATCCCACCTCTGACTGGAGATTTTACAGTACTCTTCCTAGTATACTCTTCCTTTCCCCTTTCCCTTTTCCCCCTTTTTCGTGCATTTTCCTTTCCTAGTACTTGCACTGTCTTTTCTATTTGTTCTTTTATCTTTTTTCCTCAATTTCACTTTCTATAATTTCATGTGTACCTTTTATTTATGTAAAAATCTTCAAGAAATTTTTTTTTTCAAAAAAAGAGGGAGAAGTACCAGATTGCAGACTTCCTCCATTGACGAAGTTGTGACAGTCATCATGTTAACGGATGCACACTGGATGCCAATGGATTCTCGCATACTAGCCATTTTCAGCATTGGCAAATGAATGGAGTGTTTAACATAAATGAATGTCTCATTAGTTCGTATCTGAAGAGTGCCTTCTTTTGTCTTCTTGTCTTCTTCTGTTATTCTCTGGACCCATTGTTTACTTTATCCCTTCCTTCTGCAACACTCCTCTTGTTCTCAGTCCTATCTACCTTCTTCCAACTATTTCCCTTCATTCTCTCCTTCCATCAGAAAAAAGAAAATATCTCCACAACAGCAACTATTGGATAACCATGAGATACCATAGAGCTTCTCATTTTGCTTGAAGCATTCGCTGTTATGAATTTTGAATCCAAAGAAAGCATTGGCAAAAATTTCAAGGTTAGGTTAGAAAAATAGCTCCCATATTTTGCACAACTTGGAATTTTATTCTAGATGAAACTGCAATGAATGTGAAGGCTTTCTCCAAGATGATGAATAGACAGATATCCTTTGTGCACAACTATTGCATTAAAACATTACAGGAGCTCTTTCCAATGGCTTGACCTTCAAAACAATTGCTGATATCATAAACCTTGATATAAAAGGTCAGTGAGGTATAATAGTAAAGTTTTTGGACTGGTTCTAGAAAGGTGGCTATTAAGTCCACATTCAACTATGGAATTCACAGAATGATCTTTGGCCAGGTCACTATTTCTCAACTCAGCCTGTCTCAAAAGTATCATTATTATATGAATAAAGTGAGGGGTGATTCAGATGTATGTCATCTTGAGCTCTAAGAAGAAAAGTGGAACGTCAAGGAGATAGACAGACAGGCAGATAATAAGAAAAATAGATGAATGGATGAGATAGATTAGATAGATAGATAGATAGATAGATAGATAGATAGATAGATAGATAGATAGAAAGATAGATAAATTGATAGATGGATGTGGGTAAGTGGGTAGGTTGGTAATGCATAGACAATGATAGAAAGATAGATGAATGAATGAGTGGGTGGGTGGGTAAGTGAGTAGGTAGATAATGGACAGACAGACAGATAGATAATAGACAGACAAACAGTATAAAGGCAAATGATAGAAAGACAGACAGACAGATAGATAGATAATAGAAAAAATATAGAATGATAGAATGATAGATAGATAGATAGATAGATAGATAGATAGATAGATAGATAGATAGATAGATAGATAAGCAGGCAGGCAGGTAGATATGGATGGAGAGAGGCAAAGAGAGAGAAAAAGTATGGATCAGATGTTAGCTTTTTGCTTCTTCTACATTGTGTCCAGACCACAAGAAAAGTATAAACAATTCTAGCTGAATCCTTCAATTCCAGGTCATGTAATGTATGAGCCAGATTGGTGTAGTGGTTAAGGTGCCAGCCTAAAAACCAAAAGACAGGGAGTTCTAGTCCCACATTAGGCATGAAAACCAGCTGGATGACTTTGGTTGAATCACTAGGACACAATGAATTAGTAAGATTGTTTGCATAAGGTTTTTTTTTTTTCTATTTTCAACTTTGTAAGCCACTCAGAGTCATGGGTGGGTAGGTGGCTATATAAATGCAACCAATAAATCAATACAATAAAATTATTGCCAAAAAAATCCCTCCCAGATATGTAAGAAGCGGGTAAATTGCAAGCAAACCAGGGACATAAATCAGGTTATCCTTACATGTGACATTCCATCCTGACTTCACCGACCGGCACACACCACAAACTAAAGAAAAGGCCATTTCCTCAAATTATTAATGCCACCATTGCCTCTTGACTTCATTAATAAGCCCAGGCTACATGTAGAGTCTTGGAGAAGGACTCCATTTGCTCTTCTAATTGCTCTGGGCTTGTGGTGGCAGTTGGCCCATCAAGCAAATTAACATTGATTCATCATCCCTCCTCTATCGATTGCATTGACCCAGACTTCAGGGAGACAAATTCACGCCTGCACCTTCACAAGTTAACTGCAGTTCCTGTGTTATAGCGGTTGTGTGCATGTTGCTTGTCTCGTGGATAGCTCAGAAAGAGAAAAAAGGAGGAGGGGAACAGAGCAATAAGCCCTTAGACATACACTACTTCATGGGGCTTTGTAGTCCTCTCTGAATGGTTTGCAGAATCAACATATTGCCCCCAACAATCTGGATCCTGATTTTACCAACCTCAGAAGGATGGAAGGCTGAGTCAACCTGGAGCTGGTCAGGATCGAACTCCTGGCAGTGAACAGTGAGTTAGCCTGCAATATTACATTCCATTGCAATACTGGGATTCACATTTTTTTACTACTGGTTCTGTGGGCCTGGCTTGGTGGGCGTGTCAGGGGAAGTTTACTGCAAAATCTCCATTCCCTCCCCACTCCACTAACCTGCTTTCCAGCTCTGTTCTCCTGTGCAAGGCAACAAAAGAAGACCCAGCCAATCAGCTGGGACTTGGGAGGCGGAGAATAGATGGGGGCGGGGCCAGTCAGAGGTGGGATTTTCTGGTTCTCCAAACTACTCAAAATTTCCACTACTGGTTCTCCAGAACTGGCCAGAACCTGCTGAATACCACCTCTGGTACCATGTTGCACATTGTTTTAAAGCTGGGTTCAAGTGGTGTCACAAGTCAAGGACTACCTGCTGTTTATGATCTGGTTCACGCTTCGCACAAAATTATCTTGCTTTAACCAAGGTTTATTAAGTAAGCCAAGATAAACCATAATTCAAAGCCATAAACCATGCTTTTGATAGAGTTGCCCTCCTGCAATCCACAATTGTTGTGGTTCACCGGCAGCAGGTGTGAATGGCTGAGGGCTCGGAGAGCGAAGACTCGGATGAGGGGCCTGCATGTGATGCAGGGATGGGGCCAGGACCATTAGGGAGTAGAATGCTGCCTTTGGAGATGATGGAGACTGGCAGCAGTGAGGAAGAGGTACCCGAGGAGCCTGTGCCAAGTGTGCATGCACGCAGGGCTGCTCGAAGGAAAGAACAGCTGCAGCAGCACGGACAACTCGGGAGTAAGGCTGCAAGGTAATGGCCCCTCCCTGAGAAGATAAAAGCCAGTTGAGAACCGCAGTTCTTTGCAAAAGGCAAAGAAGTTTTACACTCAAACCAGGTGGATGTTAGGAATATCTGAGATGGTGTTTGGAGGCTCTTTGTGTTCGAGTTATTGCTTAGTAACTTTATCTGTCATTCTTGGCAATCTTGCAAAACCTAGCTAATTGGTTTGAAGCAGCCTTTTACCTGTGAAGAAATGGGATTTGAAAAGAAACATTAAAAGGTTGTGCTGTTATCTTTGTCTCGTGTTTGCTTCCTTCAGGTTCCAACCAGGTTTGGGGCAGAACGACAATCCACAGACCAAAAGCAAGCAAGCAACTTTGGGTGATGCGTAGCTCCAATTCCCGGCTTGTTTGAATAATAATACATATGATATATAACACACGCATGTCCTATATATGTTATTTGAGATCCATCTGATGTAGGGCAAGAGAGATTTTCGTGTTTGGGCCATGAACAAAGTCTGTTCAGGAGCAGAGATACTTTAGTGGCGGGTGAAAAGATTAGAAAACTCTCCAAACAATTTAAAAATAGAGCTGAATGCATCCATTCATCTAAATCTTTTTCAGTGGATATTTCTCATCTGTCAACTGGGAAATTAAACAATAACTTAGCAGCAATTTTTTAACACACAGTTTCTTTGCAAATTAAAATGTGAACATGTATAGGAGAAACCAGATAATTTGGTGTTCCACAATTGCAAGGATTTCAAAGCTTATGACCTGTAAAGATTTAGTAGGAACTCTTAGGAATGAAATTCACACACATTATTATGTACTCCAGAGCATTTGTATCACAGAGAATGGAGACTGCAATGTCAAAAAAACCAACCACCCAAGAAAAGGTGGGGAAAACGTATAATTAGTGAGCACAAAAATGTTGAAAGCCTCTAAGCTAGTCAATTCCTCTACAGAAAATTTACAGTACTCTGTGGATTCAGGAAAAAAAAATATGGACATGGATACTCCTTAATTAATGGATTCTCATGTCAAAAGAATGCTCTAGAGTTTGGCTTCTTCTCTCTGTGTGGTTATGTTGGATGGAAATCTTCCACAGTTTTGCAATTAGAGTTGGCTAAGGACACAACCTGAAAGATCTAACCGCTATAAAGCCAGTTTTGTCTAGTGGTTAAGACCAGTGGTAGGATTCAATTTTTTTTTACTACCAGTTCTGTGGGCATGGCAGGGAAAAGATATTATAAAATCTCTATTCCCTTCCCACCCCACTAACCTGCTTTCCAGCTCCGCTCTCCTGTGCAGGGCAACAAAAGGAGATCCAGCCAATCAGATTGGGACTCAATGGGAGGCAGAGAAGAGATGGAGTTGGTGGGGCCAGTCAGAGGTGGTATTTGCTAGTTCTCTGAACTACTCAAAATTTCTGCTACCGGTTCTCCAGAACTGGTCCGAACCTGATGAATACCACCTCTGCTTAAGACATCCCGCTAGAAAGCAGAAAATGATGAGTCCTACTCCCATCTTAGACATAAAAGCCAACTGGGTGACTTTGGGCCAGTCACGAGGAGACAATGAGTTCTAGTCCCAACTTAGGCATGAAAGCCAGCTGGGTTATTTTGGGAACAATCATGAGGAGACTGTGAGTTCTAGTCCTACTTTTGCATGAAAGCCAGTTGGGTGATTTTAGTCTAATCACCAGGACATGGTGAATTCTAGTCCTACCTTAATCATGAACACTGGCTGGGCGTCTTTGAATCAATCCCTCTTTCTGTCAGTTCAACCCATCTCACAGGGTTATTGTGGGGAAAAATAAAAGGAGGAAGGCATATTCGCAATGTTCACTGCCTTGAATTGTTTATAAAAATGATAAAGGTGGGATAAAAATAAACAAATAAATCCCATCATCCAGTCTCTCTCCTCCCAGTATCTATCCAGAGATATCACTTGATAGGAACAGTAGTCAGCCTGTTAGCACAGGAGTGTAAAACTCAATGTCAACTAGAAACATACTCCTTTGGCTTTTTAGCTGCCAGAAAAAGGGAGTGGGGGGAAACAGGGCATTCCTTAAGTGCCTAGATAATCACTCTGGCAGCCCAAAGTTGTCGGAGTGCAAGAATATTACTGGAGAGCATGATTGATGACTCTTGGGGATGGATGTGACCCATTGGAGAATATACATCCAGGGGGTGGGTGGAAGACCAGGGTCAAGGGGGAAATGAATGATGTATTTTAGTATCTGCTGCATCCAGCTAACACCAAAATGGTCGCTTCTAATAAATCCATTTTCTTTTCTCTGAGAGACACGGCTAGAGACTTGTGATTTGAGTGGGGATGGATTTGTTGCAGGCCCACGGGCCAGATCTGGCCTATGGAGTACCTAGATCTGGCCCATGGGACCACCATGGAAACAGCAAAGGATCAGCCCATGGTGCCTCTGCCAGTGAAAATGTGGCTCAGGAGGTCTGTGTGCTCCATTTTTGCTGGCAGTGGGTTGCAGGGGGCCGTCACAGCCTAAAACAGAGCTTGGGAGCCCGTTTTCACTGGCAGAGCACTTGGGCCACCACAGGCACCCCAAACATGAGTGGCCATGCCCACCCCAGCCCCCCAAAATTAAACATAACCCTGATGTGGCCCTCAGTGAAATCATGTTTGACACTTCTGGCTTAGCATCAAAGCTTTTATTGTGGCCTTCCCACTTCCAAAGTGTCATATTCGGCCACTGCATGAGGGTACCAGTACTGTATCCCTCAGCACCAACTGGTATCACTGGAATATATAGCCCTGCTTTGTCACTAGCCTTTTCCTTCATACACCTAATGAAAACACACACAACCCTTTTCAGAAGAATGTAAAAAGAGGAATAAACGATGCAAAATAAAGCAAATTTGCTTGGTTTTGCTTGGCTGGGGTAGAATTTGACCTTTAGACCTTCCTTGGGTTGTATCATTGAAACAGCCCAGACATGGAACTTGTAAGATTTTATAAATCCCAAATCATCCCACGCAATCAGTCATTTCAGAGAGAGATTATTTGATTTGAATCCTTGCACCGAGTGGAAGATTAAGGTAGCCTGTTGGTGGACTGGCTATACCACTTCAAGCTGTGAGGGAAAGATCTAGTTATTGATTTACTACTTCATAGTCAAGATCTAGCCCGCCCTCTGCAATGAGGTATGAAACTTGCTAGTCTTAAATCCTCCTCCATGTCATCCAATTGACTTTGTACAAGGATGTGCTTGTTTTTACAATGGCTTGGGTCTAGGAAAAAGCAAGATGTACTTCATACTGGAGACAAGCTTAGCACTTGATCTGTTGCTTGTGCAAACTAAGCTACAAAAATCTCACCCTTGGAGTACTTCACTTTTTATTTATTTTATTCATTTTGTCAAGCAAGTATTACTTAACAGGTATAAGTATAAGCATGATCATGAATACATGAAATGGATGTGAATAAAAAGGAACATTAGAACAGGGATGGTAGGCATGTTGGTGCGCGTATGCATGCCCCCTTACAGACCTCTTAGGAATGGGGTGAGGTCAACAGTAGGCAGTCTAAGGTTAAAATTTTTGGAGTTTGGGAAAGAAACCACAGAGTCAGGTAGAGAATTCCAGGCATTGACCACTCTGTTGTTGAAATCGTATTTCCTGCAATCAAGTTTGGTGCGGTTAACCTTGAGTTTGTATCTGTTGTGTGCTCTTGTATTGTTGTGGTTGAAGCTGAAGTAGTCATTGATGTGTCGGACATTGCAATAGATAATTTTATGTTGTACATTTAGGTCGGACCGAAGGTGGCATAATTCTAGGTTGTCTAAGCCTAAAATTTCGAGTCTGGTGGCATAAGGTATTTGTTGCGATTAGAGTACAATGACCGGAGCAGTGGTGGGATTTAATTTTTTTTACTACCGGTTCTGTGGGCATGGATTGGTGGGTGTGGCAGGGGAAGGATACTATAAAATCTCCAGTCAGAGGTGGTATTTGCCGGTTCTCCGAACTACTCAAAATTTCTGCTACTGGTTCTCCAGAACTGGTCAGAACTTGCTGAATACCACCTCTGGTGCCTACCGACCCTGTCCTACTGTTCCCATTTATTCATACTCATTTATTATGTATATACTTATAACTGTTTACACTTACAGGTTTATATCGGAGTTCAATTGAGAGTATATTATGCTACTGTCTCTGTGTATGGTTCTTGAGCTGCACAGTGGCAGAGAAAAAGGCAATTCAGAGGGTGATTAAGATGGCCCAAAACATCATTGGCTGCTCACTTCCCTCTTTGGAAGAACTGTATAGGAATAGATGTAGGAGGAAGATACTTAATATATTGAATGACTCCTCTCATCCGGGACATCAGCTCTTTGAACTATTACCATCGAGAAGGAGATTTAGGGTATTAAGAACAAGGACGACCAGATTTAAGAACAGTTTTTATCCAAGTGCAGTTTTGAGTTTGAATGCAGGGTCATAAGATTTATGTGGAAGTGAATGAGAGTAATGGGGTTTTACATTTTTAAATTGCATCGAGATCATTGTATGGTCAGTTGTGTTTAGTTTTAATTTAATTTATTTTTTTTCTTTTAGTGGTGTTTGTCCAGTTGTTACTTGTGGAAGAGCACCTCATTTCGTTGCACCCGCTTGCGAGTGTAATGACAAATAAACTCTTATGTCTTATGTCTTATGTCTTATATGTTATGTTCATACTACACTTGTTTTCTCATACATGTTTGACAAACTAAACTAAACCAAACAAAATAAAATAAAGTCCACTTCTTGAGAATAGGAGTAGTGGAATTACTATTCAAGGTGCTGGTTATCACCTTGAAAATCCTACGTGGCCTGAGGCCAGGTTACTTGAAGGACCACTTCTCCTCCATTATATCCACCTGGCTATCAGGATGGGAAGGTATGACCCCATCAACTGGGGTGGTATATCTGGTGGGACCATGAAACAGGACCTCCTCGGTGGTGGCCCCTTCTTTATGGAATATCACCCCCCTCAATGTAAGGTTGGTCCCCACCTCTTCTGAAAGCTGTGTGTCAGCTTTGGAAGCCATATTAGCATCAGATGCTTCCACACTGCCACATCCTTGAGCCTGCGGAAATGGGAGGGGAGGACTTTCTTGGTGAGTATGTGGTTAGACATAATATCATTCTTCATTTAAGTCAAGGTCATGTTATTTCTGCACCTGGCTGAGGAGTGGTTGAAGGGACGCCTCAAGTTGGGACAGATGGTGATTGGGGCATGCGATGCAATGACCGGTGCAGGTGGTGGATTTGTAATATTTTACTTATTGAAGGGAAACCCGGAACTTTCAGATTTGGGGTTTCCCAGATGTGCCAGTTTACGACTCTAATAAAAGGAACCTTTGAGAAGATGTATGTCTCGGAGTTTTTGCTTGGAGTTGAGGTTGTCTGGAATCCTGACACTGTGTTTTTGTCAGTGAGCCTGGGGACCATGAATGGAGATGGAACTGATCAAAGTGGCTGATTTGATTATGTGGTTTCTGCCATGGAGGATGGAGTGGGTTTTGACATGGTTTTTACCATGTGGTGGTTTTTAAAACATTGTAAACCTCCTGGATTCTCCTACGTGTGAGGTGGATGGCTATATACATTTAATACATAATAAATGTTTTGAGGTTGGCCTCTGTTACAGAACATTTTTTGGCAATCTGCTGACTACCACTTCTGGACTGGAGCCTTCCTAGAGAAGTCAAAAGGGCTGCCTGACCTACTATTCCTGCTAGATCCTTAGGCTCAACCTACAGGCCTCTCCTAGCTTTGTCAAGATGCATTTTCCTGATCTAGGAAGACTTACACACAGCTCCAGCAGAAGGAAATGTGAACGTAATTCCTACACCTACTTCTGTAGACAGCTGGAAGCTGTTTGCGAGATGCTTCGGTGTGAAAGTTGGTGGAGATGTGGCACTTGTTCCCGAGGTGGCAACAATCAGCATTTGGAATTCTGCCCAGGGAAAGTGTAAGAGAACTGTAGCTACACCTACACTTGAAAGCAAGGACAGATGTGGTTGATAATAGTTCTCCATAACTGGGAGAATCTATGCATTTATTCGTTTCCCATTAATTTGCTAAATCTATCCGTACATCCACTTTGTTCTCATCTGCTAGCTTTTGAGGATTGCCAAGAATATCCTATTATCAAGTCTACTAAATGATGGTAGGATCACACATTGTACTAAGCCATGATTTCATCATGGCTTACAATAACATCTGAGCCCTCCAAATGTTGCTGAACTTCCATCATCCAGGATCCCCCATGTTTCCTAACAATGTTGGGTTTTCGTCAATATGTGGATGCCATAATTGGTTTATCCCTGAAATATATCACAATAAGCTGGATATGTATGACAGTCTGATTTCAAACCAAATGAGCCATAGAAGCAAAGTATCTGAATACTAAGAAAAAAGTCTTCTTAAGAGCAGATAATGAGGGAAGGTCATTTTGGAACTTTCTTCTAATGTTCCGAAAAGTATATGGATAATCTCCAATTGGAAATTGAAATGAAAAGCTAAAAGGTTGATTGGATGCTATCCCAAAGGCAAGGCTTCTTTGTTTTTCTTTGAAGATGTTTCACTTCTCATCCAAGGAGCTTCTTCAGTTTAGGGCTGAAGAAGTTTCTTGGATGAGTAGAAAAACATCTTCGAAGAAAAACAAGAAAGTCCAGTTGCCTCTTGAAAAAGCTCCTCTGGGACAACCGTGACCTGGAGGGCTGAGAATCTCCATAGATAGATTGATTGCTATGTAGAAAAAGTCAGGGAGAATACGATTCATAGAACCTAGAAAAATAGGGTTGGAAAAGCCTTGGAGGCCTTCTTGCCCAATCCCTTGGCCATGTCATATACTAGGGATGTCCAACCTTGGCAACTTTAAGACTTGTGGACTTCAACTCCCAAAATTCCACAACCAGCATGCGGAATTCTGGGAATTGAAGTCCACAAGTCTTCAAGTTGCTAAGGTTGGACACCCCTGCCCTATACATTCCAGGCAAATAGCTGTCCAGTCTCTTCTTGAAAGCCTCCAGTGATAAAGCACACAAAACCTCCAGAGGCAAGCTGTTCCACTCTTCAACTTCAGGACTTTCATCTTTTTTTTTTTTTTTTTCCCCCAGTACAGTACAGGAGCAAAAATGCATCTGCTGAAACATTCTGGCAATGGAGAGATTTCTTTGCTCAAGCAAATGAAAACACTCCATTCACCCCCACCGTTTGTAACTGATATGATCATTACAGGCGGTCCAGGAAAATAATCAGATGGAAAGCAGGTGGGGCTTCCCCTTACCTTTGGTGAATTCCTTCCGTAGGAGCATCTTAAAACAGCAGGATAGCAACACTGTCTGGCGTTTGCATGAAAGATGACGATGACAATTTGTCACACCGCTCAAAAGAGATGATTAAAAATGCTAGGAAAGAAACAATCCCCCCCCAAATTTTTTTTTACAATGCCTCCACATTCACGTGGGCAGGAATTGTCTCCAGACAAATGAGGCGGAAGACTATAATTAGTCAAGGAACCCACCAAGAAGCAAACTTTGCATGTCGGAAGCTGGTGGTGAAGATTACAAATGGTGAGTGTTGAGACTTTGCAATAGCTGCGATGATGGAGAGCCATCATTCGACTTCCTCATGCAGTACCATCATAACTTTGGTAATTGAATGATTGTCAGGTTTCCAAGTGATGAAATCCATTTAAAAAGAAAAGAGCAAAGTCCACCTTCCAAAACAATTTCTTTTATTTAGGAAAGCATCAAATTGGCAAAGTCCGTGGTAATTCCAGATCTGACATAACCTGGAATTACCCCACAATATCAGAAGTTAAAAGTAACCCCCAAAAGTCACACTCTCCAATAGAAGTAATTCAACGTTGCTTGATGTCATAAATCTCCACCTCCAGTGCATAGGCATGGACAGCTCATTTCCCACAGAAAGAAGAACCACCTAGCCTAAACAACTCTCTCTATCTCCCCTCCTCCCCCCTTAGGAATGTGGTAAGCCCGAAACCTTCCCCCATTACTGCCAAAGAGAAAGTAAGAAAAAGAATATATACTAAGCCTAACTAAAATGGCTACACATATGTCAATTTTGGGCTTGACAATGATTATCATTCAACAAACACTGCCTGGGAGCAAACCCCACACTTACTAAGAACTGACAATGTTACCTAGTTGGGTATTGAAATGTCTGCAAGAAGACAACCTAGCTCAGAGAGCACCAAGGATGCTCACAATGGCCATTCTGCTATGTCATGAGTGCAAGAATGGGTTGTAAGTCACTTTTTCCAGTGAGGTTATAATTTGGAACAGTCACTAAATGAACAGTCATAAGTGGAGGACTACCTGGAGGGAGGGATTTCAAGTGTAGTAAAATCTTACAGTCAAGTCAGAGATTCTGGAAAGCCTCTTTGGCTTTGTACTAAACAAAATCAAGCTAGGATTATTTTGAGTTTCTTCCTCATACCTTGCTCTTTCCCAGACTGTATGAATCTCTTTTCCAAGTCCCTCCTTAATGGTTTGCTCTTTCCTTATCCTCAAGATTAGCACCATAAATATAAAGTTAAAAGTAAAGGTTTCCCCTGGCCAGTCATGTCTGGCGCTAGAAGACGGTGCCCATCTTCATTTCTTCGATGAAGAAGCCAGAATTGTCTGAAGATGCTTCTGGGGTCATGTGGCCAGCATGGCTATACACCAAAGCACATGGAACACTGCTCCTTTCCCACTAAAGTGGTACCTATTTATCTACTTGCATTTGCCTGCTAGGTGGGCAGGAGCTGGAACAAGTGAAGGGAACTCGTCCTGTTGCACAGCGCTTGGGTCTCGAACCCAGGCTGTCAAGCTTTCCACCTGACAAACTCTGTGTCTTTAACCACTGAGCCTTTGCATTCCACACATACAAAGGATTATTTTATGCTGCTTCAGAGGACAAGTCCCAATGAACTTCAAAATGGACCTCTAAGCCCTCAACGAAGCTTGAACCCCAGCTTTCTGTTTGCTTGATGCTTTCCTCTGTTTTTCCACTGAGAAATAGCAAGCTGAATATCAAGGCTGGATAATATCTACAAAGCAGAGATGACCCTCTGGGAACTAATCCATTGCCATCTGTTTGTCATTCTGCGGTTGGACAGGTTCTCTGGCTGTGGTGACAAAAAAGGAGGGGTAGGACCCAAGAAATTAAATTCAGGCAGCTGAGAAATAAATGCTGTGCACATTGCTTCTTCGTACAATGCACAATCAACTTTCAGGAGAGCGTAGGGAAGGATGGGAGGAAGAGGGGAGTTGGATGGTACAAAAAGGAGAGAAGAAGAAAACAGAGGATGAATTTTTTATATCTATAAAATAGGGATGTTGTTGGCAATGCCTGTCTTCAACTCCAACCAGGAGATGGTCTCTAGTTGAACCTTCAGATTTTGGAAGGAAATTTGGCTCTCTTGGTTAAGATGTCACATGAGAAACCAAGACACTGTGAATTCTCATGTTCCCTTCTCTCCACCTCAGTCCAACAGAACAGAATAGCAGAGTTGGGAGGGACCTTGCAGGTCTTCTAGTGCTTAGGCAGGAAACCCTCTAGCATTTCAGACAAATGGTTATCCAATCTCTTCTTAAAAACTTCCAGTGTTGGAGCATCCGCAACTGATAGAATCCAAATAGCAACATTTAACACCTGGCTGTTTACTTCTAACCACAAAGATCAATTAGCATCCACACCCCCTCCCCCTCCCTCCCTCCCTCCCTCCCTCCCTCTCTTTCTTCCTACCTAACTATCCACCCATCCATCCATCTGATCCTGTCTATCTGTCTATCTATCTATCTATCTATCTATCTCTACTTACCTAACCATCCTATCCTATCCTATCCTATCCTATCTGTTTTCTGTCTATCTATCTATCATCTATCCAGCATCTATCTATGATCTCCCTCCATTTTTCTCTGTCTGTCTGTCTCTCCCTCTCTCCCTCCCTCCCTCTCTCTCTTCCTATCTTTCTTTCTATCTATCTATCTATCTATCTATCTATCTATCTATCTATCTATCTATCCATCCATCCATCTATCTCTCTACCTACCTATCCATCCTATCCTATCCTGTCTGTCTGTCTGTCTGTCTGTCTATCTATCTATCTATCTATCTATCTATCTATCTATCTATCTATCTATCACCTATGCAGCATCTATCTATCTATCATCTCCCTCCATTTTTCTCTGTTTGTCTGTCTCTCCCTCTCTCCCTCCCTCCCTCTCTCTCTTCCTATCTTTCTATCTATCTATCTATCTATCTATCTATCTATCTATCTATCTATCTATCTATCTATAGTACCTCCTATCTATCTATCTATCTTCTATCTATCTATCTATCTATCTATCTATCTATCTATCTATCTATCTATCTATCTCCCTCCATTTTTCTCTGTCTGTCTGTTTCTCCCTCTCTCTCTCCCTCCCTCCTTCCTTCCCTCATCGATCTATCTATCTGACTGTCCATCTGTCTATCTGTCTATCTATCTGTCTGTCTGTCTGTCTATCTATCTGTCTATCTATCTATCTATCTATCTATCTATCTATCTATCTATCTATCTATCATCTATCTGCCTGCCTGCCTGCCTGTCTGTCTGTCTATCTATCTGTCTGTCTGTCTGTCTGTCTGTCTGTCTATCTATCGTATCCCCCCCCCCTCAGCAAAAGGCTCATCTCCTCTCATAATGAGAGACCTGTTGAATCAACAATCCCACTTAGTAATGAAAATGCTTCCTCCAACCTTGAATTAAACATTAATAATCCATAATCACGAGGATCACTGCTTAAGTGGAAGGCAGTTACTATCAAACTGAGCAATGCAATGGTGATTAAGAGAGAGTTTGACAGGGTGAGCTGGCATCTGCTGAGGCTGGGCACTGGGGGAGGGAGAGAAGGGATGGCTGGGATGGTTTTCTTCAAACACTGATGCTTTTCAGGCTGAAATCAGCTCACAGAAAGAAAACCCAGAGTCTGTGAGCTTAGCAGCCATCTTCCTTCTCCCAAACTACGGTTGCTTTCTCTTGGAATCTATTTTGAGGAAGCTGGCTTGCAATAATCACCAGAATTGCTATTCTCCAAGACTGGATCTCACCTTCTCTGTCTTGTACTGTATATGACCCTGCAATTCAGATAGTCCTTAACATTCTACTGAACATGAATGTCCATTTCCTATACATCCTGATGAAAGCTTGCATCTGGCAAAGTCTTTTCAAAGCAATTCCTATCTCATTATAGGCCAATTACATTTTACTAGCCTCTTTTTAGCCAACAAAACTAGCAAACAGTAGCAAAGAAACCTCTCCTAGTTTCCAAAAATTAGAAATACCGGGCTTATTCCTAAGGCAAAGATGACATTGGTTTTGAGATTCACCCCATCTCTTCCCTTTCATGAATCCCTAATCCACAGACAATTTAATTTCTGGACTGCATACAATCCTGAAGCATTAAAATAACTCAAGAGGCTGTTCTGTGCGCCCTCTTCACCCAGTTTGTTCTTGCTACCAAATCATAGCATGTTCTGCAAAGGCAGCTGCTAGATGTGTCTCTGGCTCCATAAAAGGTGTTCTGCCAAGGAGTCTATGGAGATTCTCAATCATCCAGGTCATGGTTGTCCCAAAGGTGCTTTTTTTAGGAGGCAACTGGACTTCCTTGTTTCTTCTTCAAGAAAAAGTAATTCTAAAAGGATGCGAAATGTTTAGTGTAAACTGGGCAGATGTCAACAATGATTCTCAGTCATCCAGATCCTGCTTGTCCAAAAGGTGCTATTTTTCAAGAGGTAATTGGACTTTCTGGTCATTTGCATTATTTCAGCAAGACAGATAAACTTACAGTTGGCCTCAATGACCCTCTACAAGGATACAAATGACCAAATGTATGCAAAGAGTATAAATCCTTCCCTTTCCCCCATCCAGTCAGAACTGAAGAAGCTTCTTGGATGAGAAGCGAAAGATCTTCAAAAGAAAAACCAGAAAGTCCAGTTGTCTCCTGAAATAAAAGCACATTTGGGACAATGACCTGGAGGACTGAGAGTCTCTACAAACTTTTAGCTATACAATTTGGGATGGACACCCTTGGAATGGTGTGGGAGTAGGAATGGAGTTCCAGAGGGAAAAAAAAAATGCAGACTACAGGAACCATTTGCACCACTCAGGTGACCTTGAGGACACAGATAAACCTCCAAGTGGCCTCCACAACCTTCTAAGAGGGTGCAAATGACCAGCTGTCTGCAGGGAGTATCAATCCTTCCCTTCCCCACTATCCAGTCAGAGCTGAAGAAGCTTCTTGAATGAGAAGAGAAATGTCTTCAAAGGAAAGAAAAAAAAAGCAAAAAAGTCCAGTTGTCTCCAGAAAAGGCACATTTGAGACGTTCTGCCAAGGATATGTTGTAAGAAATGTGAAGATCAACCCCCTAGCCTGCTCTCAAACTTCTCCTGAAGCAGCTGTCCCCAACTTTGGGGGGCACCAGAGAACTGATTCTGTGGAGAGAGGTTTTTCAGTGGATCGGAGGGGATGTGGCAGGGGTGGGTGTTGTGTCCGTTTGGAAAGAGGCCAGGAGTCGGTGACTTTGTATCAAGCTCTTTATTGTAGTTAGGAACCGAACTGGCTCTCAGGAAAACTTTGCGGCTTTTTATTTCCAAGCCACGGCGGCCGCGGCCAATGGCACCGCTTTGAATCCCCCGCGATTCGAATCGACCAATCGCGGGAGATTCTCAGCGAGACAATCGGCGCGGCTCGCCTAACCAATCCGATCGCCCCGCGCTTTGGCCAATCAAGAATTCAAATTAAGGTACAGAACACCGGGCTTCAAAAATTTTAGCAAGGAGTTCTCTGCCCGGTTGCTGGGTGGGCGTGGCCTAGTTGGCCTCCTGCACCACAATGGGGAGGGTTTGCCTTCCTCAGGCTCCGGAGGCTTTTCTCGAGCCCCCAGGAGGGCTAAAATGGCTTCCCTGGGCTCTGGAGGTTCCAGCCTTCTGGAAGACCTGTTTTCCACCCTCCCTGAGCCTCCACACGCACTCTGCACTTACTGGCATCCAAAATAAGCCGTGTGGAGACTCCTGGGAGAGGAGGGGATCGGTGGGCAGGGCCAGCTGGGAGTGGGATTTGGGGGGGGTTCTGTGAACTGCCCAGAATTTTAGTTAGGGGCTCTCCCAAAACCCCTGCGAATCCCCAGCAGCCCATCCCTAGGCTTTGTGGTTTGGCATGCTGCTTGCATCCTGCAGATGGGGCTTCGCTTGTTTGCTCGACCCGGTTTCTGCCATGCCATGGTCCGGTACCAATCCACAGACTGGGGATTAGAGACCCCAGTCCTAGAGGCTGACTCAAAACTTGCAAGGTAGAAATGATGACGGGGAAATCAAATTAATTTCATTGTCCAACAGGCAAAGTTTGCTTCTCTAAGCTTGAAAAGGTTCCCTAATCCCAATGAGATCAATGAACCGAGAATAGCACTTGACTCCAGTTGGCATCAAGATTGCAGATTCTTAAAAAGGCGATAGGAAAACAGGGAGATTTTAAATCTGAGTTGTTTTTTTAATTAGGCATAATATCTGAAAAACTGGATAAGAAAAATATGTATTTAATATGACATGTCAACAGCAGCAAGGATTATTTTTGCACAATATTGGAAAAAATGGAGAGAAATATATATGAAGAGATACAGGAAGATGCTAGATTGTGCAGAAATGGATAGATTGACATTGAAAATTAAACAGAAAGAGGATGTAGAACATTATCGAACATGGAATTTATTTTACCAATGGTTGAAAAAAAAGGGGTGGAGATTAAGAACATAAATTTGTGTTGTGAAACAAATTCAATACCCAGACAACACTATGTTTATTAAGCACTAAGAAATGCATTTCACAGAAAATCAATAACATCAAATTTTAAAAATGCAGATTCCAATGAGATCAGTGCATCACACGTCCATCTCCCCTAAGCAATTAATCTGACCCACAGAGGTCAGAGAAGCCCCTCTGCCTTGCAGGAATCAGAGTTTAAGATTATTGAGCTAGGAGCTAGGAACAGCGGACTAGTTTTAGAGAGCCCAGCTGTCAGATGGGCGGGGGGGAAGAAGCAGTATCTCTGTGTTGGCACAATCTTTTGCTTTCTTGTTCCTCTTTCTCCATCCCTTTTTCACAGAAGACTGATACACAGACACACACACATCTTTCCCTGCCAAAGCTAATAAAATAGCCCAGCAGTATAAAGTAATTACAAGCCAAATGGGGAAAAGGAGGGAGAAAAATAGAAGGGAGGAAGGGAGACTGACAACGGTGAAAATTGAATTATTCTGCTCTTTGTGAAGAGAAAACACGAGAAAGCTGAGAAAGAAATGCCTGTTCCTCCCCTCCCCGTGCTCTCCCCCCAAACGCACACACCTCATTGCACTGAACCAATGGCATTCACACCACTCCATCCCCCTTTGAGGAGATCACAATGCAATTACTGCAAACTGGTAATCGGAGAGCTGTTGTGGCTGTTGCACTTGCAGTCTTAACTGGAAGGAGCTTCTCTGGAGGGAAAACTCCATGTGGGTTTATGAATCAGAGCTATGTGTAAGGCTTGTATTTGGGAAGGGCGAGTGGAGGAAAGCTGGTCCCAAACTTTCAAGGATCCTGATTGGAGCAATCCTTAGGCAAAAATCGTTTTTAATAAGCATGCTGCACAGAATGACAGAGTTGGAAGGAACCTTGGAGGTCTTCTAGTCCAACCACTGCTCAAGCAGGTGACTCGATACCATTTCAGACAAGTGGTTGTCCAATCTCTTCTTAAAATACTCTAGTGATGGAGCATCTACAGCTTCTGGAGACAAGCCTTTGTTGAAAGAAATACCCGGGTCCAAGCTGGGAGAAAGAAGCTGGAAATAAGATGGAGGCTGGAGGCTGATTGGAAAGAAGGTCCATTTATTGATGGTTCTGTTCATCAATAAATGGACCTTCTTTCCAATCAGCCTCCAGCCTCCATTTTGTGGTTCTGGGGCAGCTGACAAAATGGAGTTGAGAGTGGGTGGATTTTTATACCTTCTGGATTCCTATGGGGGTCATGTAGAGGTCATAGCTGGCTCTATAGGCAAAAGAGAAAATGCAAATCCTACATGTTTATCTGAGCTAATTTTGTCAACCTTTAGTTTGCTGCTTATCTGAGTTTCCGTTTTGATCCAGTCTTTCTGAATGGATGACCAAATCTGCAATTCTAAAAGCTGGCCTCCTCAGTTTCTGCTTGGGGCAGGGAAACTGGGGCTGATTGCTGCCTTCCTTAAGGTTTTTTCATTTCCCCTTTAGGGGAAATATTTTATTCTGCCTTTTTAATATTTCCCAAACTATTTCATTCTTCTAGAAGGGTGTGGTGGGGGCTTCCCACACCATTCAATTGATTAATTGTTCTCACTGTCAGGCAATTTCTCCTTAGGTTGGATCTGTTCTTGATTAGTTTCCATCCATTGCTTCTTGTCCTGTCTTCAGGTTGTTTCCATCTTCTTGGTGCCAACCCCTTAGATATTGGAACATTAATATCATAGTATCCCTCATCCTTCTTTTCATTGAAGTTGACATGGGCAACTTCAGCTCTCTTGTCTCTTCTTCAAAGCTGAAGAAGCTTCTTGGATGAGAAGCAAAACGTCTTCAAAGAAAAAACCAGAAAGTCCAGTTGCCTCTTGAAAAAAAACACC